>OX451740.1:337565826-338073035 GCA_948472305.1 Vicia faba
TAATAATAATAATGATAATGATAATAATAATAATGATAATAATAATAATAATGATAATAATGATAATAATGATAATAATGATAATAATGATAATAATAATGATAATAATGATAATAATGATAATAATAACGATAATGATAATAATAATAATAATGATAATAATAACGATAATAATAATAATAATAATAATAATAACGATAACGATAATAATAATAATAACGATAATAATAACGATAATAATAATAATAATAATAATAATAATAATAATAATAAATAGCAACACAAATTTTATTATTGAGCTCTAAAATTTTTATTATTAATCTTTTCACTTTTTAATTTTTTAATTTTTTTTGAATTTTACTTCAAAAGTCTATATATTTTCTACTTCATTTATTTTGATATTGCATAAAGATTTTTTGTACTCTTTGTTATTTATTTATTTATTATTTTTAATTTATTTTAACTATTCAATGTTATAATATTTTACTTCCTTCTAATTTAATTTATTTTTATTATTTCTTGATTTTTTTTATGTATAATTTCTGACCCCCAACAATGATAGATTGTAATTTTCTCTATTGAGCTTTAAAAAATTAATTATTAATCTTTTATAATTTCTTAAGTGTGACTTTTATTTTTTTTTAATTTTAACTTTAAAATTCTATATATATTCTACTTCATTTATTTATCAATTGATAATGCAACATATACTACATATATGCGGTCTATTTTTCTTATTTATTAATTTTATGTATTTTTATTTAAAATAGTTATATAATATCACAAAATTTTAAAATAATTATCTTATGTTTTAATTTTTTAATTTTAAAAATAAGAGATAAAACATATTTATCAAAAAAAACAGTTTTGTACAAAGCGATCTAAAAGAATTCATCTCAAAGACCAAAAAAATCTATAAGTCTACAACCAAATTAGCTCATCATCAGGCTAGCACAATGCTTTTTCAGCTTTGGTTGCATCCATAACCTATACACCAAAATATCTATAACACTTTGTTCTATATTTGTATCATTCACACTATTCCCATAAACTCTATTATTCCTATGAATCCAACAAGCATAGACAGACTCAACCAAAATTGTCCTAAGCATCCTGGCTTTTCAATGCTTTCCTTTAATTTTATCAACCACTCAATGCAACTCCAACATCCAATTAGCAGGCCCTCAAGTAATGCATAGTAGAAATTCCTCGTTTGGAACCTTTTTCCCCTGCATTATCTGCTCCCATTCCTGCATGTCCTAAACCACATTCCTGCATTTTCTTTTTAAAACTTCAATAATTATTACATATAAAATATATTTATATAATAAATTTAAATTTAAATATTTATTAGTAATAAATATTTCGAACATCATCCTAATGCGCATAGCACGGATAGATAGTCATATGAATTCTCTCTATTTTATAACCTACATAATAGATAAAGAGATAATAAATTACACTGCTATCTCTTTTTATTTGACAAACAAATTTTTTAATAATATTTTTGATGCATTTGCTATAAATTCATCAATCACCTACCATCAATCCAAAGATGACGGCCCTTCTCTCATTTAATTAGTTAGAGTTTTTTAATTTAATTTATGGTTAAATATATTTTTAATTCTTATAAAATTATCAAAAATGGTTTTTAATCCCTCTACTTTACAGAAATTTAAACTGTTTGGAAAAATAATTTTATAGAAATTAAAATTCAATTTTTTTTATAAAAATTAAAATTAAAATATTTATAAAGACAAAAAAACATATTTAATCCTTTAATTTATATTCATGAATATGAAGTTTATTGTTGCAATCAAGGTGAAGATCCCAGGAGAGTGCTCTCTTTCATCCTTATATATCATTATTTTTGTAATTTTATCTTTCGTTTCAAAACAAAAATATTTCTAGTTAATGAAAATTGACCTGACTTATTGAGCCTAAAACAATCTAAATAAAGAATACAATAACTACAATTATTACATGTGAACAATATTCTTTATTTTCTTACGCAATAATTTTTTTGAGTCCGTAAGCAAGACTCGTTTTTAATACTAAAAAATTTATTATGTAGTTGTTATTTACACGGAAAATCAATTTAATTGTTTGAACACTGTTATTATCCCCCACTGAATCAATAGATAATGATGAAATGGCAAAATTTTGGTAATATATAATTATTATTGACAGCTACGTAGCTAACGATATAACGTGGCAAGGACGGTATATTGCCCCCATCCATGGGAGATAAATATATAAACAAAGGAAAAATAATAAAATCCACATCTATAAATTGTGAATCCATTGATAGTGCAAGTACAAACTCAAAGGACTAAGAGTAGTGTTTGAGTTAAAGAGAGCCAAATAAGATAACAAACAACATAGAACTATAAAGTTACTATGGCAGGCCCAATGAGACCTCAAATTGTGCTATTTGGCTCTTCTATAATTCAGATGAGTTTTGATAATGGTGGTTGGGGTGCTATTCTAGCTAATTTGTATGCAAGAAAGGTTTTTTTCTTGCTACTCTATTTTATTTTACTATGGTTATTTTAATTTGAAAAAACTAACATGCACTCCAAAGACATAAATTAATAAATTATTTCTAAAAATATTTTTTTTAGAACGCAAATAGTGAAATTTCTTTATAATAATAATAACTTTTACTATAACTTATTTTGTTCTTTACTTGTTGGATTTATATTACTAACTATAATATATCAACTTTAAGACATTAGTTATTGAACGTAACTAATCATGAAAAACATCATGAGAAGAATCAGAGAAGTTTTTATTTGAGCCCTTTTCATTTTTTATATAATGACAAATAACAAAATTTCAAATAAAAGACATAGATATATGCATTTCAACCTTTTTTTGTTTTGTAATTATTAATGATGCAAATAAATTTGTATAATATTGTCATGGTAATGATATATAGGCCGATATAGTGTTGCGGGGATACTCAGGTTGGAATTCAAGACGTGCTTTGGAAGTTCTTGATGAAGTTTTCCCAAAGGTACCTAACAGATTCCATTGGTATCTTAATGGAAATTCCATTAGATTCTTTTCAATGTTCCAATAATTGATTTCTTTTTCTAATATTATATTGTTATTCGCTTGAATATTTAATAAATTTCTTCTGTCATAAATACTAATCTATGTTTCTTTTATTTGACCAATGGAGGCTAAAAGTCACAATGGAATCAACTCATTGAAGTGGTCTAAGTACCTTAATCAAACACAATAATTAAATTGAGGAATATTGCAAATATAATTGAACTGGATTATCGGACAAACAAAAAGTTGACATATTTTAATATGTTTGATTGTTTAGATTTTGTCTTTGATTGTTTAGATTATCCAACATTACTTGGTCTCATGCGCAGAAATAAATAGTTGGTGACTCAAATATTAATTCATTTTTATAAAATTGATTTATAGAGTATAGATTACTTTCATTTATAAAGAAATGTTGAAACCATATATTATTCGAGTATGATATTGTATCACACTCTTATATTTGAAGGAAATCAGAGATTATGATATCTTCGTAGATTTAAATTTTGACCTAACTCATCTCTAAAAAACTAACTTGTAAATAAATGTATCAATTTATATTAACTCCGTAATATTTTTAATGAACGTGAGAGTTGAGTTTTCTCGATTCTTATTCTTTGTTTGTTCTAATATTTAATTAATTTAATTAGGATGCTTATTTGCAACCATCATTGGTTATTATCTACTTTGGTGGAAATGATTCCATTCACCCTCACCCATCTGGTCTTGGTCCTCATGTTCCTATTGAAGAATATGTTGAAAACATGAGAAAAATTGCTAACTACCTTAAGGTAACAATCATCTTTCCCTCCTCGCACTAATAATTTGTCTATAATAAAAAAAATTAATTAACCAAATATAGTTTTGCTTGTGCAAAATTTAACACAAATAATATATAATTCTTCTCAGAGCCTCTCAGATCATATCCGCCTCATATTTCTCACCTCTCCTCCCATCAGTGAAGTACAAATCAGGAAGAAACTCAGGTTCATGCCACTTCTGTTTGGTTAATATTTTTTGTTGAAAAATAATATACATGATGTTATCTCATCTCATGCATACATTAATACATATATTGCAAAATTATAAACTTTGATAAAATTTCAGTGCAACACAATCTGGAAGAACCAATGAACATTGTGGAATATATGCAAGGGCGTTGGTGGAGCTATGTGATGAGATGAAGTTAAAAGTCATTAATCTTTGGTCTGCAATCCAGCAAAGGGAAGACTGGTTAGATGTCAGTTTTACGTGAGTATATATATTTCTCAAAAAAACTATAAAATATATTTGGCCATCACAACTAGGGTTTTAAAAAATGGTTGCAATCACATTAAGACTTTCGCGATTTCGATCGATACATATGCTGTAACACTGATTGTGATTGTTGCAGTGTAAATTAAGTACGAATTATTTTTTAACATAGAAATGACAATAACAGTATCGTCAGATACCGTCAAAACCCTAATCACAACTATAGTAGTAATTTTTGTTTTTTAATTTCTATAATTTTTTGTTAGGGATGGAGTTCATTTATCAGCTGATGGAAGTCAAGTAGTTTTGAAGGAAATATTAAAGGTACTTAGAGAAGCTGATTGGAAACCTAGTTTGCATTGGATGTCATTACCAACTGAATTTGCTGAAGATTCACCTTATTACCCTCCAAGTCCAGATGGAACCACCACTATAAATGTGTCTTACAGTATTCCACGAAGGCATTTGCAATGGGACCTATAAAATTAATATTTAATTACTGCATTATTATGTGTGGTGTGGTTTGATTCATTCAAGTAATGATTGCAAAAAAGATTTGCAATTTATCTATTATGAATGATGGAATTTCAATTGTGTGGAGCCCTTGGGAGAGATTCTTGTCTTTCATGTATTTTTAAATAATAAATAGTAGAGTTCTTTCATGTGGTGAAAGTCCCTACTCTTTGGAGCATTTTTATTTTGATTGATTTGTTGTAAATTTTTCTGTATTATTTTATGCTCAAATGTAATATTAATTAATAAATTTAAATTCACTTATCATATAATCTCTCTCTATTTTTTGGTTCTATAATCACATCTTTATCTGGATTAGTGTACTAAGTGGATCACGGTTCACTAAATTAAGCATAATCTATCTATACACATGTTTAAACATATTCCTACTTTTTTTCTAAGAAACCCTAGTAATATTATTACCATTGAATTTTTTTAATTTATTTTTACCAACTTAACGCTTGAGCTATATATAAAAGCATATTTATTGGCAAGTTTCTAAGAAGTTCTACGAATTTTTTTTGGAATAATCAGGTATTAAAAATTTTTTCACAAATAATCATGTTTCGGAGAAAATTACGCAAATAACCATGTTTAAAAAATCCCATAAGAGAGGAGCCAACTCAGTTGGCGCATCCACTCCCCAATTTGCCCTAGGCGCCATCCCACTTGGCGCCTCCTCTCTCTTTTAACCAAGTGAGATGGCGCATGTACTTTAAAAGTGAGAGGAGGCGCCATCTCACTTGGCTCCTAGGGCAAAATGCAATTTTTATAAATAATTCGTCTGTTTCTCCGTCATTCCTCACACTTTCTCGCACTATTCTCTTATTTTTTTTCTTTGTTATTTGCGTCATGACATCGCCCATGATTTTTACCAGAGATGGTTACGTTATTTTCTCCGCCAAAAAACCTCCGATGAAAATGAAATTCTGGCACATTCACTCCATGAAGCGTCTGAAGAGGGAGTTGATGCGATGGCTAGAGAGAGACATCGAGGAGGGGGAACAAATTAGAAGGATCCAGCGAAGACGAACAACAACCTCACTTGCGACAGGAAGACCTAATTTTTGGTTGGAGGAAGTCAAAACAAACAGCGACGTAATGTTGATGATGCATGGGTCAGATGAAATTGTTTTAACGGTTGTAATTTCGTAGACGGTTTATCTTGTTTTATTTCTTGTTCGCGCAATGTTTATTGTAACAAATACTGTTAACGAAAAACCCTAATGTTTACAACTTAATAAAGGAAAGATGTTTTCACTATGCCAGAAATAACCTACGAAAGCGCTTTTTTTGGGCTTTAAAAGCGCTCTCGTAGGTGGCGCTGCTAAAGGTTTTAGCAGCGCTTTTTGTTCAGAAAAAAGCGCTCTCGTAGGCCTACCTATGAAAGCGCTTTTTGGTAAAAAGCGCTTTCATAGGTAGGCCTACGAGAGCGCTTTTTTCTGAAAAAGCGCTTTCATAGGTGTATTCAGAATGCGTGTCAGGCAATCTAAAGTAGGCCGATAAGAGCGCTTTTTGTTCAGAAAAAAGCGCTCTCGTAGGCCTTCCTATGAAAGCGCTTTTAATCAAAAAGCGCTTTCATAGGTAGGCCTACGAGAGCGCTTTTTTCTTAAAAGCGCTTTCATAGGTTTTCTACTGAAAAATCTAAAATTTAAAAAATTTCTAAACCTGCATTTTTTTGCAGCAAACCTGTAATTCTTAAACCGGTATTTTACAATCTAATCTAGAAATACCAATATATATTAGTTTTAATCCAAATACCAAATGTAATTCAAATACCAAATATTATATATATATATATATATATATATATATATATATATATATATATATATATATATATATATATATATATATATATATATATATATATATATATATATATATATATATATATATATATATATATATATATATATATATATATACAAATACCATTATAATCAATTCATATCCAAAATATATATACACCATGGTAATTCAATATTAACATGTTTTTAAACGTAACAAAATACACCCTAAGAAATCAGCTATATAACACTAAGTAAATCAATCCTAATCTACATATATATCCAAGGTTCTGATCCTGCAATATGAACATAATAACACGGTCAGTGTTGTATACACAAAACAATATATTCATAATTAACCAATTTTCACACAACAATGTATTCGTACCTTATTATAAGATTCTTAGCTCAATAAAATATTGGCACAACTCCTCTTTGAGTTCTTCCAATTGACGTGGCGAGTAATATGGACAATTGTATTGATCAAAATACTACATTACAAAACAAAATATATGCATGATTTAGTTTAATGTAATAAATTATATGCAAAATCCGATAAGTAATAAAACAAAGTATAAATCCATACCGTGATTGGAATCTCGATTTCATTCATTTGAATGATTTCTTTGATAAACTTCAAAACGAAGTATCCGCAATCTATGCCGTTTTGTTGTTGAGAGCACTACATAGAAAAAAAAATAAGATTATACACATCTATTGATTTATCAAGTAGCATAAATATTATAAGCAAAATTGTTGAAATTTATATACCTGTACTTTGATCCAATTAATGTTGTTTGATTTATACCGTGGTACTCGTGCTTCCCTTTGACATCAGAATACTTGTATTGAACTGATGACAAAATTAAAATATTTATTTAGAACAATGACATTGAAATAATTAAATATATAAACACAAACGAATATTTAGAATAATGTCACTTACGTATCAATCAATAGCTTCATTTCCGGATAATTTGTCCAATCACCGTCAATCGAATTCAGGTAATAGACCACTTCTTTTATGGGATTGATTGCAAGCAACAACCAGTGACATCTATAAATTAAAGCAACAATTTAGAAGTGAATTTTAATGTAAAAAATACAAATATTAAAAGGAGCTTAGAATGAAAATCTAACCCTGTATTATAAGGCAAAAGATACAAGCTCTATGTACTGGCAGTTGTCATGAATCTTTCGACCAAGTGTTCTCTTACTGAATCAGGTTCCCTAGAAATTGTTGCTCCGCTGACACGGGAGGAAGACACGAAACGGAATCTATTTGACAATTGATTCCCGCGCATCAATTTTTCAAATAACATCCTTAAATAAAAACATAATTAATATTAGACTATTTCAATTAAATGTTTAAAAAAAATGTTCAACCAATTAAATAATATATTGATCGGGTTACCGGATGTACGAGTGCATCACACTGATGCCTAACTCTCGATGATGAAAGATTTGTTCCATGTCCTCTAATCCAATTGTTTCGGTACATGGAAAACCAAAGACAATTTCATCCACATCGATTTGACGAATTCCATCATTCATCAAATCTGATGTGCCAACTAGTGTCTCCAGACACTGTCGATACCTAGGCACAAATTTACGGACAGGAACCTTCTTCTTAGGTGGAACCCTACTAAATTTCTGGCTCACCTGCTGTGACTGATCTTGAGAAGGTACCTTAAAAATCATATAGAATTATGTAAGACACAAAGTTATGCAGTTTTTTATTCCGATCATAAATGAAACACTTTAAAAGTACCTGTCTTTGCGATGCAATAGACTCGCCGCGCTGCAAAATCCCTTTATCCTTAGATGTGGGTTTTGCAGGAGTCTAAAATTACCATGTATAAAATTCAGGTCAGAACTGTCAGTTGAATACTTAAAGATTCATAATGGTTTTCAACATACCTGATCATCTATGCAGATGAGGTCTGATGGCCATGCCACAAAAGATCCTACTGCATCTCGCAGCAATGTGGTCTCTGCAACAATGTCAGGTACCGGTAGCAATGCATTCATATCTAAAACAACATCAACCGATACCTTCATGTGGCCATCCGGGAGTGGTCTATGGTGAATTAAATCTCCTGAGGTGTTGTGCACTTTTCCCTTGCCAACTACCCGATAAGTCGGAGACGCTAGATACAGCTGACAACATGAAATGCCCTAAACCAATAATAACCGTTAGACTTCCTTTAATGTTGACAATAATAACCGTTATAATTATACTTTCTCTAAATATAATGGATTATCATCTTAATTACCTCGGGAAAATTTTGTTGACAGTTGGTACTAGCCTTGTCACTAGTTTCTTTCAACTGTGAACTGCTCCTTTCTGCCATATATCTCTCTTTGTCCCTCTGCAGTTCACGGACTTGTGCTTGTAAATCCTGCAATGTTTGCATCACTTCTACATTGCTAGGATTTCTTTTTCTTGGATTGTTATACATAGAGGTAGGAGTCACACCATGGCCTTTACCCCTCACTCGTCCCGGATACTCAGCAACACATAGTGCTCGACTGAGTACGCTCCCGATATTCCGGTCATCACCCGTGGATACCGATTGCGATATAGTCTCCTGTAATTCATTTAAATATCGATAATTAAAGACACAACGTTAATTATATATTAATTAAATACATAATGGTATACTTACACACTCATCATAAATATGTTGCAGATCGGGGTTAACAACTTTATCTCTGCCAACACGAGCTTCCTTCCACAGCACATGTGCAGGTAGTGATGTTTCGTCACTCTGCGTCTCCTCCAACTACGCATTGTTACAAATAATAAAATCATCAATACACATTGTTACAAATTAATAATACACATTGAGATAATTAATAAGATCGTAGAATTGAGATTTACTTACAATTTTTTCCTGTAAGCGTGCATATCCCAAACGACCTTTTTTATATGGATATGCGGGTTTTGACGCTCTATCCTGATTTACAGCACTCACTTTCTTGAAATTCTCGTCTCTTCTTTGGCCCACAAAAGCAACCCATTCTTAGGGTGTAATGAAGCTCTCATATTTATTTGGTCGTTCAGGATCCTCTTCAACAAAATTTCCTTCATCGTCTTTAAGAAACTTATTTGTCAAAAAATTTCTCCACCCTCTATGTCTTTTTCCGGCCAAGCCCATTATATACTTTTTGCGGGCATCTTCAATGTTAAAAGACCTCTACAAAAAAACATACTCATAGAGGGTGTTAGTATATGTAATTTAAAAACAATATTTTCGTCAAAATAAAGCAAATAACAACAACCATATATGATACCTTTATCTCGGTCCAAATTCTTTCTTTAGCATCCAACTCTCCTTTTTTCCAGCTAGGAGTGGTGATCGAAATGTGCATACGAACAAGCGTACCGATGTAGCTTGTCAGCTTTGCAGAATTAGGCCCAATTAGTTGGTCATCATTATTCCAATCTACATTATACTTAATACCTCTATCTCTATCACGGATGATTCCCCGCATGATAGTTATGCCTCGTGTGATGTCCTTATCTGAAGCGTCTTGTGGAACATTATCTTGTGGAACATCTCCCTGTGGAACATTTTCTGAATTATCTTGTGGAACATCTCCTTGTGGAACATTGTGATACATTTTCTGTCAAAACGCAAAGTATACACGGAATGAATCCGTATCAAGAAAATGCAACATACGAAAGACAATTTAAGACAAATTCATCACAATATATACCAGTAATTTGAGGAAGAAAGTTACCTCTCAGATGTTTCGAACTCTAAGAAACGCGGAGAATGAGCATCGTACGTCGAACTAGGCCGGGAAACGCTGCAAATTCATAGAATGTTATTCAATATAATCCAAAACACAAACCATTTCAATGTTACCACCAAAATTATGTAGCATGCACCCGGAGAAATAAAACATACATCAACCCACAAATAAGAAACATATAAACAAAAAATAAGTAGAATGTGCGTAAGTTTCTTCCTGTATCATAACATTGGTGTTTTCCAACAAGAATCCAAACATATACTAACAACATTATCTATCCCTAGAAATACTCAGATAATGGAAGAAGAAATCGGAACAGGCCAGAACATGCATAACTAAACGGTCAAATAACGGAACAGATAATGGAAGAAGAAGAAACTTACCAAGATGGACAAGAACGCAGTGAACGGCGGCGGCGACTGAAGAAGAGGGAAGAACGACGGCGACGAAGGAAGACGAAGCAGCAGTGAACGAACGCAGCAATGGGATTCTGGAAACGCAACAATGGGACGAACACGAACAGGAACAGGAACGGAATGCAAGGAAGAGGAACAGTAACGGCGACGGCGAGAAACGGAACGGGAACAGGAAGAAGAAATGAAGAAGACGAAGAAATGAACAAGTGAGGGCAAATTTCGTATTTAGGGATATAACCTACGAAAGCGCTTTTAAAAGCGCTTTCTAAGACCCATATATGAGAGCGTTTCTGAGGTAAAAAACGCTTTCGTATGTCCCCCATATAAGAGCACTTTAGAAAGCGCTTTCGTAGGTCCCCCTTTCAGAGCGCTTTTCAAAAGCGCTTTTATAGGGCCACCTATAAGAGCGCTTTTCAAAAGCGCTTTCGTAGGTTAGATATTTCAAATACCTATGAAAGCGCTTTCTGAAAAGCGCTTTCGTAGGAAACCCTATAAAAGCGCTTTTTTAAGCGAATTTTTTTTAAAGGATACGAAAGCGCTTTCGTAGATGCGCTGCCAAAAATTGTTTTTTTCGTAGTGTTTGTAATACAATTTTTATGTGGTTGAGCCAGTAGCCCGATTCAGACAATTTTTGCGATTGTGTCCGACCTGACGACATAAACCACACTTTCTTTCCAGCTTGTCAAGGGAGTCCATTTCGGTTGTGATACGCTTACTTTTGGGACGACCCTTTTTATTCCTTCGCATTTGATCATTGTGCCATACTATTTCGCTGTAGTATGCAGGCCAATAATCAGATTTTGCTACCAAAGGGAAGTTGTTGTATACGTTGAGCAAGGTTTCAGATTTGTAAATGGGAGACATAAGTTGTAGCGTGTCTTGATGAGTATAGGCACACGCAACAATGACATGAGAGCAAGGCATACGAAAGGCTTGAAACTTGCCACAATCGCACCAACGAGAAGGTAGTATAACCATATGCTCTTGTCTTGGCAGGCCCTCATTGTGGTCGATTGTCTCTTTGACAATGAAGTTGTGACTGTTTCGGTCAAACCGTATAACTAGATGGGTGTTGGCTTTAGCACTTTCTGTCTTAATGTACTTCATGCAGCTTTCACTCCATAGTTTTCCAGATTGCAACACAGCATTCCACATTTCACCTCTTTTGGAAAACAACGGAGCCATCCTAAAATATGTTGATTTAACCAAAGTAGTGACTGGGAGGTTTCGTATGCCTTTGAATACCCCGTTCATCGATTCAATTATATTTGTTATCATATGGCCTCATCTTTATCCATTGTCATATGACCTACTCCATTTTTCGAATTTTTTTTATTAATAACCATGTATTAAAAAAATATTTCGCAAATAACCGGGTTTCGGAAAAAATTACGCAAATAACCATGTTTGAGATGGCTCCACAAAGGAGGAGCCATCTCAATTGGCGCATGCACCTAGGGTTTTGCCCTAGGCGCCATCTCACTTGGCGCCTCCCTTGTCTTTTAGCCAAGTGAGATGGCGCATGCTCCTTAAAAATGAGAGGAGGCGCCATCTCACTTGGCGCCTAGGGCAAAACTAGGGTTTTTTGCTGTTTTATAAATAATTCGTCCGTTTCTTTGAAATTTCTCACACTTTCTCGCACTGTATTTTTATTTTGTACTCCGTTATTTACGTAATGACGTCGCCTATGATTTTTAGCAGAGATGGTTACGTTATATTCTCCGCCATGAAACCTGCGATGAAAATGAAATTCTGGCACATTCACTCCATGGAGCGTCTGAAGCGGGAGTTGATGCGGTGGCTAGATGGAGACATCGCCGAGGGGGAAAAAATTCGAAGGATCCAGCGAAAACGAACAACAACCTCGCATGCGACAGGAAGACCTAATGTGTGGTTGGAGGAAGTCAAAACAGATAGTGATGTAATGCTGATGATGCATGGGTCAGATGAAATTGTGTTAACAGTTGTAATTTCCTAGATTGAATATCGTTAATCATTGTTGTACGCGAAAACCCTAATGTAATTTCCTATATTGAATTTCTTAAATTGTGTTAACAGTTTTATTAACGGAAAACCCATAATGTTTACAACACAAATATTGAAAAGATTTATTGTATTACAAAATTTATGTGGTCGAGCCAGACGCCCGATTCGGACAGTTTTTGCGATTGTGTCCGACCTGACAGCATAAAACACACTTTCTTTCCAACCTGTCAAGATCGTCCATTTCTGTTGTGATGCGCCTGCTTTTGGGATGACCCTTCTTGTTCCTTCGCATTTGGTCATTGTGCCAAACTATATCACCGTTGTATTCAGGCCAATAGTCCGGTTTTGCCACCAAAGGAAAGTTGTTGTTGTAAACAGTGAGCAACGTTTCAGATTTATAAACGTTTGAGAGCAGTTGAAGCGCGTCTTGATGGGTATGAGCACAAGCGGCAATGACATGTGAGCAAGGCATACGAAAAGCTTGAAACCTGCCACAATCGCACCATTGAGAAGGTAAAATGACCCTGTATTCTTGTCTTGCCAGGCCTTCATTGTGGTCGATTGTCTCTTTCACAATGAAGTTGTGGCTATGGCGGTCAAACCGTGTAACCATGTGAGTGTTGGCTTTAGCACTTTCAGCCTTAATGTATTTCATACAGCTTTCACTCCATAGTTGTCCTGATTGCAAGACCGCATACCACATTTCACCTCTTTTGGCAAATAACGCAGCCATCCTAAAATATGTGGATTTCACCGAGGCAGTGATGGGGAGGTTTCGTATGCCCTTGAATACCCCATTCATTGATTCAATAAGATTTGTTGGCATATGCCCCCATCTTTGGCCATTGTCGTATGACCTAGTCCACTTTTCGACTGGTATATTGTCGATCCACGTACCGGCTTCTGGGTTAGACAAACGGATCTCGTTGCGGTAATATTTGAATGTGGGCTGTGTCAGTGCGTATCCCACATTCATCACCGCTTTCCTCAATGTTTTGTCCTTGACCTCCCTCGAGAAATTCTGGACGATATGCCTGATGCAATAGACATGCGTAGAAGGAGGGTCATGCCAACCATTTGCCGGATTATTATAGGCACTTTCAATGGAGGCATGTCTGTCCGAGATCAAACAGAGATCTGGTTGAGGAGCCACGTGTGTACGAAGATTTTTCAGGAAAAAGCTCCAAGCACCACCGGTCTCCCCCTCGATAAGGGCAAACGCAACGGGGAAAATGTTATTGTTGCCATCTTGTGCAACTGCCATCAAAAGCGTGCCTTTGTACTTCCCATACAACCAAGTCCCGTCAATTTGTAGAATTGGTTTGCATGATGCAAACCCTGTGATGCATGGTTGAAATGCCCAAAAGACACGACTGAATATTCCGTTGCGATGTAGTAGACTACCATCTTGGGCGTACGCTGGCAATGTTTCCAGAACATAAACACTACCTGGAGAATATGTCTTGAGTGCATTTAGGTAGCGGGGAAGTTCTCGGTATGACTCCTCCCAGTTTCCGTACACCCTTTCAATCTCCTTAGTCTTTGCTAACCACGCCTTACGGTAAGACGGAGTGTAGTTAAAAACCGTGGTGATGTGGGAGATGATTGTTTTCACCTTCAAAGAAGGGTCGTTGCTGACCAGGGGTAGGATTTCTTGACAGATTAGATCATGGTTGAGTTTTCGGTGGTCTTGTGATTGAGTGGAACTTACACAAGTATGGGTAGTCATGGAACCTATGACCCAGCAGTCACCCCTTAGTCTGTATGATGCGGTCAGCTTGAACATACAGTCAGGGTGGACACACTTGATCTTGTACCTTTCCGGGTTTACACGATCCACCTTATAATCAACCGAGTTGAGCATGTGAAATTTTTTGATGGCCCTTATGCATTCCTCTATGTTACGAAACTTGTCCTTCTCTTTTAAATTTTCATCCGACTGCATATACGGTTGGAAAAACAAGTCCGTAGAAGGTTCATCTCCGCCCATGTTAAAGTTTGTCATGTGCGTAGGTGGTGTGTAGATTTTGTCAGTAGGAATACTTAGGATGCCATCATCGTCAGAATCGTCGTTCACCATTTCATCAAACTCTAACTCGTTATCTTCTTCTTCATCATCAACTGCATCCACCTCATCTTGCTCATTCTCCAAAGAATCAACCTCCTGTGTCACCGGAGGCTCTTGAAACAAAACGTACAACTCAATAGAGTCGTTTCCAGAATAGACATGGCTGGAAATCATGTTCTGGAAATCCTCGTCATCTTGAATTTCAACCTTATAAAAAATAACTTGGTTGTTTCCAAAAAAGACTGGACTCTGATAAAATATCTGGGATACCGGGCCTCGTTCAAGTTTGGCCTCCAATCTTTTCTTAAAGTACGAGAAATTTGCTTTCCCGTTTAAGAGAAATCGAACATTGTCGGTGTTTCTAAACAAAAACCCAACTGTGGGACACATGTATGTCTCACCGTTGAAATGTGCTTTGACAACAAATTGTGGTGAAGAGGCCATTGTGTAGAATTGTTTTAAGGTTTGAAGGTTGGAATGTTTTAGGTTTATTGATTGTATGAAGGTATGAATGTTGGAATGTTTGAAGGTTAGATGACTGATTCGAAGGTTGGAAAATTTTACAGATTATTGAATGAATGTTATGTTCAACGTAAGGCAAAAAATTTCAATTAAGTAAGTGATGCAACCCCCCAAGGCTGCCAATAATATTACATGCATGGGCTTATGCAGCCACCTAGCCTGCCACCCATCAACTCCAATGGCCTTGCATGCAACAAAGAAAGGAATCCCAAAGGCTGTCACGTAGCCTGAGCCAATGTTGTAAGAAGTGACACCTCTTATTCGCCAAATGGGGGTGGCGACACCATTCATTTTTGTACTCTTTCGCCAAGTGAGATGACGCCTCCCTTACTGTCCAATCGTGATACATGCATGGGCTTATGCAGCCACCTAGCCTGCCACCTATCCTGGCCCTATTCTGCACACATAAATGTTTTGTGTAAGACTCCACCCATCAACTCCAATGGCCTTGCATGCAACAAAGAAAGGAATCCCAAAAGCTGTCACGTAGCCTGAGCCAATGCTGTAAGAAGTGACACCTCTTATTCGCCAAATGGGGTGGCGACACCATTCATTTTTGTACTCTTTCGCCAAGTGAGATGGCGCCTCCCTTACTGTCCAATCGTGATACATGCATGGGCTGCCACCTAGCCTGCAAGAGTGACACCTTACATTTTTTGTAAATGCATGCATGCATATGTGTAACACCCTAAGCATGCAAATGTGACACATCGCAGGCATGCAACCACTACATCAAACTTATTTGCCTATAAATACATACCTTATGAAACATCTCTCACACCCACACAACTCTCACTCTCTGCTACGAAATATTTCTTAAGTCTATCATACTCTCTATTTCTTCCTAAGTCTTTCATACTCTCAAGCATTCTGAACAATGGCTCTTCTAACAATGGGAGATACTCACAGAGGCACAAGGGAAAACATTGCTGCATTTGTAAGTCTCTTCTTTGGTTATACATTTTTCATACTTCAAATAACATGTTGTTCATCTTAATTAATCTTACACTTGTTTAATTATGATCTCAGGATACACAAAGATTCAGAATCCGTTCGCACAAATACCTGGCTCCCGACCCATTTATCGTCCCCTTATCTGGAATATGCAGGTTTTGGACATGTGATAAAGATCTCCAACTGCACCATTGACTCAAAATTCATTCTTGCAATGTTGGAGAGGTGGAGACCGGAGACCCATACATTTCACCTACCAATAGGTGAATGTACCATCACTCTCGAAGATGTGTACATCCTACTGGGCCTCCCTATCGACGGCAAGGCGGTGAACGGGTCGGTTCAACAACCCAACTCAGTGTGAAGAACTGTTGGGTAGGGACATGGTAGAAGGTGGTGGAGCAAGAGGGCAGGGAATACTACTCACTGACCTGAAACGGCATTATGCAAGTATGGAATTAAATGAAAATTCCTCAGAGAATGACCGAGTAGTAAAAGCCAGAACGTATATTATGATACTTTTTGGTACATTTTTATTTCCCGAAAGTACGGGAAATAGTGTAAATTTCATGTACTTACATTTACTAACAAATTTTGAAAAAACTAGAAAATATAGTTGGGGTTCTGCAGTATTAGCCCACCTGTACAGTTCCTTGTGCAAAAACGCAGTCAAGGAAAAATATACATTTTATGGGTGCGCATTTTTACTACAAGCCTGGGGTTGGTGGACGATGGAGTCCTTAAACCCCATCAACAACAACACTTTTGGTTTCCCGTACGCAACAAAGTAAGTCATTAAGTTATAGCATTTATAACTATTCTGCTCTTTCCAAAATATATGCTAAAAATAACATGTTTCTCATTTCCTTTAGGTACTGCGTGAGGGGTATGGATTACGGCAAGAATCCCAGATTCAATGTCGCACTCTACCGGAATCTGTTGGATCACTTAGGCCCAGATGACGTACGTCGTAGCTTTTAACTTTTGTTCATTTTAATTATTTATACATTACTTTTGCGCTTACCTGATTTAAATTGTTATCGCAGTTCGTCTGGAGACCATATTTGGGTTTGGGCCATTCTCCAAACCCAGAGGATGCAGCAACTTGGACTGAAAAGACTGCACTCATTCGGTTCAACATTGTGGAGATGCACCACAGCGACCGTGTGAAGATGCAGTTCGGAATGATCCAAGAGATACCAAATGATCCAACAGATTTGTCCCCCTGGCATCTAAAAAGGGTCGACGCCCAGTGGGGTTTTACCAACTGGAAAGACTTTGCTCCAGAATGGTGTAAAATGTGGCAAAGGCGTCACCGCTACATCTTGCAATCCCCGGTTTTCCTTACTCAAGGTAACATGCGACACACTGATCAATATATGTCGTGGTACAGGTCGGTTAGTAACCCAGATATGCACGTGTCTCATCCGAGGTACTTGGTTGACCCACGCACACAATGGGCACAACCCTCGATTCCCCATCAACAAACCCAAAATCCATCAACCTCAAACCAACCCCCAAGAAGAAACAGACCAACAAACACACAACCATATTCCCCACCACAACACAACTACAATCAAATGCCGTACTACCAACCACAATCACCGCCAAACTACCAATACCCGGATATGCCTCAAACCCAACCACAATACCAACCCCAATACCAGCACACCCACATACCCCAGACACAATTTCAGTCTTCCACATATCCCAATATGGCGCCCTCAACATCCAGCCTTAGCCCTGATATGGGAATGTCAGAAGATTATGACCAAGCCGACCAAACCTACCATCAACCACCATATCACCAAACAACCCAACATCCACAATACCAAACACCCCAAGATCCATTTCCTTTCTACCCCCCATACTCAGACGACTAATGCTACCGACCAACCATGGAACCCCACCCACCGCCAACACGACCAAACTTTGAGGGTATGGGTAACCGACTGTACCAGAGCGGATCTTCGAGATATGGAGATCTTACTGATTTTATGGATTCGGATCGCATTGACTTCGCTGGGCCATCGACCTTGCCGCAGCAGGAAACGAGACGGCACCCAGCAAGATAAAGGCGAGGACGGGGATGCGGAACTGGGGGTCATTACCGGGTTCTTGGGGATCACTGATGTATCTTTTTTTTTCCCAGTATTTTTGTATCCATTTTTTTACTGTTCTTTTAATGTAAAACAGTTGAATGTAATTATTATTTTTTAAATAAAAAATCCATTTTGTTGATCTCTGTCTAATAGGCAACGCGCAGGAAAGAAAATAAAAAAAAAATTTGCCCTAATTTTGTACATAGGCGCCATCTCACTTGGCTTAGGGCATGCCCTAAGCACTTAGGAGCCAAGTGAGATGGCGCCTCCCTTAAAAAAAGAGGTGCATGCGCCAATTGAGATGGCTCCTCCTTTGTGGAGCCATCTCAAACATGGTTATTTGCGTAATTTTTTCCGAAACCCGGTTATTTGCGAAATATTATTTTAATACTTGGTTATTAATAAAAAAAATTCCCATTTTTCTACCGGAATATTATCGATTCACCTATTAGCGTTCGGATTTGACAAACGGATCTCGTTGCGATAATATTTGAACGTAGGTTGTGTCAATGCATATCCTGCATTCATAACTGCTTTCCTAAGAGCTTTGTCTTTGATCTCCCTCGTGAAATTTTGGACGATATGTCTAATGCAATAGACATGCGTAGAAGGAGGGTCATGCCAACCGTTTGCAGAATTGTTGTATGCATTTTTAATGGATGCATGTCTATCAGAGATCAAATAGAGATCTGATTGAGGAGCCACGTGTGTTCGAAGATTCTTGATAAAAAAGCTCCAAGCACCACCAGTCTCTCCCTCGACTAGGGAAAAGACAATTGGGAAAATGTTGTTGTTGCCATCTTGTGCAACTGCCATCAGTAGCATGCCTTTGTATTTCCCATACAACTAAATCCCATCAATTTGTATAATTGGTTTGCATGACGCAAACCATGTGATGCAAGGTTGAAAAGCCCAAAACACTTGATTGAATATTCCATTTCCGTTGAGTTGACTACCATCCGGGGCATACGCTGGAAATGTTTCTAGAATGTAAATAGTACCTGGAGAATAAGTCTGGAGTGCATTCAGGTAGAGAGGAAGTTATTGGTATAACTCCTCCCAGTTTCCATATACCTTTTCAATCTCCTTTGTCTTTGCTAACCACGCCTTTCGGTAAGACGGGGTATAGTTAAATACCGTAGTGATGTGGGAGATTATGGTTTTCACCTTCAATGATGGATCGTTCCTGACAAATGGTGGGATTTCTTGACATATGAGATCATAATTTAGTTTCCGATGATCATGTGATTGAGTAGAACTGACACACGTATGGGTAGACATAGAACCTATGACCCAACAATCACCTTTTAATCTGTATGATGCAGTGAGCTTGAACATACAATCTGGGTGGACACACTTGATCTTGTACCTTTTTGGATTTACACGGTCCACCTTAAAATCGACCGAGTTGAGCATGTGAAATTTTTTGATGGCTCAGATACATTTTTCTCTGTTACAAAATTTGTCTTTCTCTTTTAAGTTTTCACCGACTGCATATACGAATTGAAAAATAAATCAGAAGACGGTTCATCTCCGCCCATATTAAAGTTTGTCATATGCGGAGGTGGTGTGTAGATCTCGTTTGAAGGAATACCAGGCATCCCATCATCTTCGGAATCATCGTTGACCATGTCGTCAAACTCCAACTCGTCATCTTCTTCTTCTTCTTCTTCATCAACGACATCTACTTTTGCTTGTTCGATCTCCAGAGGATCAACCACTTGTGACAGCTGAGGCTCTCGCAGCATAATGTACAACTCAATAGAGTCGTACCCAGAATACTCATGACTGGAAAACATATTCTGAAGGTCCTCATCATCTTGAACCTCGATCTTATAAAATATTATTTGGTTGTTACCAAAAAAACCGAATTCTGATAAAATATTTGTGTCACGGGACCTCGTCCAAGTTTGGCCTCCAATCGTTTTTTGAAGTACAAGAAATTGGCTTTCTTGTTTAAACAAAATCGGATGTTCTCAGTGTCTCTAAACAAAAACCCAGAGGTGGGACAAATGTATATCTAACCGTTGAAATGCGCACTGATCACATATTAGGGTGCAGAGGCCATTGTGTATGACTGTTTGAAGGTTTGAAGGTTTGAAGTTTATGAGTTAATTGCTTGAATTTCAGAAAACCTTCAAACGTATTCAATAAACTCAAGCAATTATTTAATATTAATGAGAACATGAAGTTACTTTTACAATAATTCTAAAACAAAAATAATATTTATATAAAAATAATATATTATTCATTTAAATATTTTTATATATTAGAAGAATTATAGGCACCAATTTATTTATTTAAAATTCATTTTCATTTTATTATATTTTGGGAACAAATACGCGTACCATACATGTACCCGCGCGAACGCACGGGTATCACACTAGTTTCTTTTAAATTGTTTTAATTTTTTACAATAATAACACACCAGCAACGTAAAAAAAACCATGTCAACATCGTTTCTGACACGTCACTCACCTTTATGCAATGTGTTCATTTTTTAAACAGAATTTTTAAAAAGGTAACATAGCACATATTTGGTAACTTAAAAGACTAAGGTGTTGCAAAAGAAACTTAAAGGACCAACATGTTACAATAAAATCACTTAAAGTATCCCTGGTGTCATTTTTCTTAGAAATAATAATGGGTATAGTAAGTAAATAAAAATAATGTTATTAACTTACTTTATGTGTCGGGAAATGTGAAATTGTTGTTGTGGATGGCCACTAGGGACGACAATATAGACAAACCCCGTGCTTGGAGTAAAATGATGCATCCATAAAATATAGATATATCTTTCTTTGCATTTTTACCCAAAGAGCTATAAAAATATGACAAATAAGATGAGCCCTAACTATATGTTCTTATTTTATCTATGTTTCTTAATAAGGGTAAATACATAACATGCATACTAGAATCAGAACTTCGATAAATAATAATGAAACAATTAATAGCATAATATAACATATAGTTTTAATTATTTTCTTTCTTTGGTAGAACTTTTATCTAATATTATACCGTTGTAATAATTTTTAAGACGCGTAAGTAAAATACCTTGGTCTCTCGGATTATTATCTAACAATTCGGAACCAAAACGTTCCTTGCATATTGAATTTGCAAGGTTTATTTTCCTATTAACTGTCTTACCCTTAATAGGTTGACTCAATAACATGTACATGTCATCTAGTATTACGGTACATTCACCGGTGTGAAGGAAGAAAATGTGTGTTTCGGGTCTTCATCTTTCTTATAAAGCGAGTATAGACTTAACATCAACAGAGTAAGACATGATTTTTCTAACATGACCAAAAGTTATGAGCTCTAAATAAAGTTGAATAAACACGTCGGGGGCGATATATCCATAGACACGAGTACAAAATTTAGATGGATCCTACAAAAAAACAAAAAAAAAAAATTTCATAAAGATATGTTTTTTAATAAAAATAATGGATTAGAAAATATGTATGAAATAAACACTTACATAAGAATTAATGTTGGTAATAGTTCCTTTATGAATTTATCCCATGATCAAGAGAGTAATTTTATAAGTGAGAATGTGAGTGTTTGTTGGTGATGGAAATATAAGAGAATGTGCTGAAAATGAACAGAGTTAGGATCTTATTTATACTTAAGGGAGTGATGAAAATGTTGGTAAGAAAGTTAAATTTCGTCGAATTGAAGTTGTTGAGAAGTAAAGGAGAATTGGTACGTGATAAATGCAGGGAGTAGCTTTTGCATGCCTGGTGAACAAAGGCGACATTTTAATTGGCGACAATGTTAAAAAAACAAGGTCAGTCGCCAATTGGACTGGCGAGTCATCCATGTAGGTTTGGCAGGTACTTGCAGGCACGCACTGAATCCATGCATGTTTGGGTCAGCCATGCAGGTTTTGTAGGGCCATCACCAATTGGAATAGCGATGCTTTTGAAATTTTCATGCTAACGTCATTTGGACTGGTTCCTATGTTCTTCCCACTAACTAGTGCCTATGTCTATTAAAAGTCTTCCAAACCAATTCAAAATACTTCCAACCTTATTCCACATGTGTGTCCAGTTCAATCTCAAACTAAAAATAATCAAGTTATGTCTTCTGCACCCAAATACATTATTAATGCTCATTGCAATAGAGATACATATGTCTCTGATCTATTATGGTTTGGTTTTCGAAGTACCAAAAATGTTAGATTTTCCATCAATAAATATTAAAATTTCTTTCATTTGAAAAATAAAATATAATCAAAGTTACAGTTTAGTCCTGTATCACAAATTATATATTAAAATCCAGTATTTTTTTAAAATAATCACGTCAAATTTTATCAACTAAAGGTTCGAGATGATGAAGATGTTGGAAATATGTTTCTTAGTCATGAATATTCTGGATTTAACTATATTGAGTTGTATATTTTACTCCAACAAACTCATTCGTCTCAACAATCTCAGATATTTAATAAGGTTAAATCTGAAGCAGAAGTCGACGTCATTGATGACGAAGAAGAAAATAAGACACATGCCAATTATATGTTGAACAACAACACTGAAGATGACGATCAAAAGCCATTACCTCCAAGTCATGTTTATTGTCTGCCCCAACATATGACAAACTTGAACTTGAATGACGATGAGCCATCCTCTGATATTTCTTACAACTCATATATGCAGTCACCGGATGAGTTAAAAGTGGTAGACATGTTTCGCACAAAAGAAGATTGTGTGCGAGGTATCAAAAAGTTTCACATGGAAAACTGTACTAAGTATACCCCTAAAATAACAACACGCGAACATAAACATTCCTAAAACAACAACACAAACAATAAATAAAAAAGACTTAACACCGCAAAATCTTTAAGATATTACATCAATCAAAACAATATCATCTGATATCGACATCATATCCCTAACGTCATTGTCATCTTTAACTCACACCCGCATACGTTGAATATTATCATTTCCATTCGTAATAGAGATGTATGAAACAAGTATCACGATACTTCTTATTCTTTCACCGTCATTAATCTCTCCTTCTAACCAAAGCTTATAGCTCCTCTCAAGTTGTTCAAAACTCTAGATGTTTCAAAAACGCATCTTCATCGAAGGCTAGGTTTTTGAAAAACAAATATGTTAATTTCTTTTAACAATCATGATATACCTGGTGAAGAAAAGATTAAGAAGAAAATGAGAAGAGGTGTGGAGTAAATAGTATAAGGCACCTCTATTTATACTAAAAAAAAGATCCAACACATAAGAGCCAGATGAATTGGTGTTTGTACATAAGTCTTCTACACAGACGTCAGATAAATTAGCGTCAGCTCTTCCTCTTTAAATCTAGGCGTCAATTAGATTGACTTAGCCTATATGAGGTGTCAATTCATCTAGCAACAACTCTACGTTCCCTTTTTTTATTTGTTTGAAAGTGAATTATTTTAAAAATTAGTTGAAAAAGTGAGTTATTTAGAGAATTAATTTAAAAAACTAAATAATTTAGATTAAAAAAATTCTATAATTTGAGATAGTGTTTGTTTGATGCAAGACTTTATGAGACAAAGGAAGTACTCCTTCCGGTCTTATTTATCAGCAAAAGTTTTTTAAATTTTTTTATCTTAAATATAATTAAATGTCAACAAATCTGAAAGTGTGTTTGGATTGACGGTGGACATAATTGATTATAGTAGAATTGAGTTTGGTAGAATTGATATTAATAGAATTTGGTTTAGCAAAATTGATTTATATTTGGATACATTTATATAAATGTGAGTTGAATAATAAATTTCAGTGTAACAATCACCCATAATCAATTCTGAAGACAAAAATTACAAATTCTAACTTCAAGTAGAATCAATTCTGTAACCAGAATCAATTCTACTTTTATAAAATCAAACACCTCAAAATCACTCCCAATTAATTTTACATCTCTAAAATTGATTCTAAATCTTTCATAAGTAGAATCAAACATACACTAAGTATATTTTATGTCTTTATTCTAAAATTATATTTATATTAATCACTTAAAATTATTAACAGATAATAATTTAATTAAAAGTGTGCTAATAATCTAAATCCAAAAATAAAGTGTACTAATAATTGTATCATCATACTTACATGAAATTAATAAAATTAAATGCACATAATTATTTATTTATTTTATTTATAAATCAGGCTGGATAGTATGTATTTAAAGCAAAATGGATCTTCTGTTGCCCTTTCTGTTCAATCTTCCTTTATGTCTTTCATTCAATGGCTGAAACTTCATAGAAAACAGATAAACAAAAAGACAATATTGATAAGTGAGATAAAATAATGATAAACGCATAACAGTAGGAGAGATGGGACGGCAGAAGATCCAAATCTATATTGAGATAAAAATATATAAACAATTACAATAACCAATTATATTTTACAAAATATTATAAGTGTCTTCACTCATTCTTCATTTAATATATTAAATGTTTTCAATACAAATTAATGTATGTCATATTCTTCAGATGATCCAAACCCAATTCGGTCTATATACGCTAGGTGATAAGTTCCTTTGACATATCTTCGACATCATCATTTACTTAGTACTTTCTCTCCTCTGTCTCATAAAAAGTTTATATTTTAATAATATGCGGTTTTAAAAAAATATTAGATACATTGATTTTAATAATAAAATTTATATTATTTATTAAAATAATTAATTTTTTGAGAAAAGATAGAGTATAATTGAATTTATTTAGAAAATAAATAAATAAGATATAATAGAAAAAATAATTTTAATAATTTACTATTTTAGTTAAAGAGTTTTATATTAAAATAATATTTAAAAAGAACGAAAAAAGTAATAACAATACAATTAATAGTGAAAAATAATAATAAATAAATATTATAAAAGAACAATTATTCTCACTTATGAAAATTCTTTGTTTTATTGAAAGAATTATGATCTTAATTTGTTGACCAACACAACTAATTATGAGTAGATAAGATAAGGATTGTTGAATGTTTATCGTCTTATAAATCACATGTGTTATTAATGATTGTAGTTTTGGATAGATAAAATAAGGACTCTATTGTTTATCATCTAGTAAAAAAAAATTATTTGGCTTTTAGTAGTAGTTAAAGAAAGTAATACAAATAGTAAGTTATTTGTGTTAAAACTATTCCCTCCGTCGTTCAATGAATATTTCATTTAAAATAAAATAGTATTTTAAAACAATCATTCATTTCAATTTTTATTTTTTTAATTTTATTTTTTAATTAATAAAAATTTCATTATTCTCAAATACTTAATAAGAGATATTATAATAAAAATATTTTTCTCTTTTATATATTTTTTAATATATGTAAAATAGTCAATTAGATCATTATTGAACAGAAAAAGTAACATACGTAATAAGTTATTTGTGTTGAAAATATAGTGTTATGTAGTATTTAGAAAAATAAGTAAAACAAGTTATTTGTGATAAGAAGTTAGTTTGGTCTAAAGGAGATTATTTGGGGGTGTAAGTAATTTTAAGGTATATAGATTTCTAACCATGTATAATTCAGTTAAGGCAATATAGTCTCTTCTTTTTTCATATTCTCTTTCTGTTCAATTTTTATTCTTCTTTTTAATTCCTAAAGTGTAAAGTGTAAGAACAAACTTGGATACTACAATTTTGTGTGTGTGCGGAACTGTTTTTGAAGTTGTGTAAGGCGGCTTATCGTATAGGGTTTCAAAATTTTTAAGGTTAATTTATGATTAAGTGGAGTCTCATAAAATATTTTTTAAGTTAAATTGTGATTATATATGGCCTCTATTTATTTTGTCTTTGCTAAATTGTGACTAATCTACACAGGGTCTCCAAAAACTTGAGACGACTTTGTGTGTGCGCATCACTCGAGTAAGGAATGCTTATGCTGGTGGTTGTATCAATTGGGTGAAGATTGATCTTATTCTCAAAAGACTTGTTCCAACATCTCGTATCTAGAGCACTGACTGCGATTCTTGAGAAATTTTGAATAATGACTTCTCATTCAAATGGGCACTTTCCTACAAATCTTTCCATTTTGAAATGAAAGAATTGTGATAATTAATGTAAGTCGATGAATGAGGTTTTCTACTATCAAGATATGTGGGATCTTGTAAAGAATGATGTGACATCAATCAGTGATAGTGCCATTGTTGAATAGAAAATGCTCACAAAGAATTGAAGAAGAAGGATTATAAAGCCATCTTTATAATCCAGTAATATGCTGATCTAGGCAATTTTGAAAAAGTTGAAGATGTTGATGAAGGGAAATCGAGATACAATGCGCAACGGAAAACAAAAATTTCTCATTAGTTGATCCTTACGAATGAACATATGATTAGTGATAGATACGGTTAGCTCTTGTGGCAATTAAAAACTTTGATGAAGAATCGAAGGAATGATCACGAGCGTTGATGAAAAACAACACATCTACTCAGTCCACACGAACATACACCCTTTAGTCTTAGTACTAGCTGCTACAAATGAAGGTTTTGAGTAAGACAGGGAGAAATACGGCCAGGATTTCACAAACCTAATTTCATCAACTCAAAAAACTTATGCATAAGGGGTGTATTTATAGAACCACTTATGTGGGTTGCAAACTAAAAGACACAACTTAAATGAACCATATAATATAATAATAATGATAATATATTATTATTATATTATAATAATTATTATTATAATAGCCATATTTTTTATTATTATATTTAATAACTATTATTATTATTATTATTATTATTATTATTATTATTATTATTATTATTATATTTATTATTATTATTATATAACGTTTCAAATTTCACTTAAATACACCGTACCTTACGATGTTCTATAATCCTCTCAAATACACCGTGTCTTACATTGTTCTTTATTTATTTTGTCTCTCATCAATCTGACTTCATATGTGTGATCATGTAGATTCTCGTGACATTGACAATTATATTAAATTATATATCTAATATAATAAACAGTAAGCGGTATCTAGCAACACATCACTGCTACTCAAGTCACAAAAATGTCATGTAATCTGACAAAATGTTATTTGTGGTAATGTTTATGTAAAATTACCCTTTTATCCTTATGTCTATATTTAACACAAGACATATACCGTGTCATCCTTGTCTAGTTCAATATTGGACTCTTAAACATTTATCCTGTTACACGGGATGTGCAAATTTCATCTAGGTCACTCATGTGGAGTACCTATAAACTATCTTTATTGTCATTCAATTACAAAAAACGTTTGATCAACAATAAAGTATTCGACTCTACATCTAGGATCCAAAGTGATTTCAAGTCGAAGGGTGATATACACCACTATCACCATGAGAATAACTTATGACACTTTGTATAATATTCTATGTAGTATTCTCATAGTGGATCAATCCAGTATAAATATTACTCCTAATATTCATATTTATGTTAAGACTTGATGACTCCTTATCCATGATCCATGAGATGTGATCATCAGTCTATCTATATAATAGTCTCAATACTTTAATGTTATCTCACTTCACAATAAAGCTCGACTACAGATACTTTAAGAATAATGTCCTTATATTTAATGGGATCTCATGATTAAGTCACACTTAACATTTTATTAAATAGACTAGCTATTCTAGGGACTTTATTATTTTGGAAAAACAAACATAATAAAGAAATGCATATTATTATTAATAAATAATTCGATACAAGTAACAAAAGTATTTGCCTCTAAGGCTTACACCAACAATTAAATCATCGAATGAAGCATGTGATTTCTTAGAAAAGCTATTTGGTGGTGTAACACCCCAGTTTTTATTAAATTATTTTAGTTGAGTTATTTGTGAATTCTTTGTGATTTATATGTATTTTATTTAATTATTGGGTGTAAATAATTAGATAAATAAGAGGGTAGGGGTGTGTGTCCTATAGATAAAGGTGTAGAGAATAAGTTGTGATCTGTTGGGGTTGATAGAAATTATTAGAAATTATTTAGAAATTATTTAATAATTAGAATAAAGAGTATTTTGATTAAATTATTTAAATAAGTGTGATGGGGTTGTGACCCTAAGGAAAGAGTGTAGAGAGTAATTAGAAGTTGGTAGATTTTATTTAAAATTATTTTATTAATTAAAATAATGCTCTAGTTTTATCATTTAAATAAAATAAATAAATTAAAGAGAAAATAGGTGTATAGAGGAATTAAGGGCAATATTAGATTTATGATGTGTAAATGAGGACAAAGTTTGCATTAAGGAAACATATTAAGGTTAAGATGTGGATAGTTTAATGAGGGAAATAAGTTTTCAGAGAATTGTGAGAGAATAGAGTTTATGTATTTTGGGAGAAAAGAGAAAAGAGTTAAGAGTCTAAGACGAAAGAAAGAGACTTAGGACTTGAGAGATGAAAAGTCAATGATCGATCAAGAATCTTCTACAATCACAAGACAAGGGTGAGAATTTGGTTCAATAATAGGGGATATGATGAAGGATAGAGTGGATGGACGCTTAACCTCCTATATGGTTTTTTCTTCCTTTGAATTATGCTGAATGTTGATGGAAATTTAATTATAATTCTATTTTTATATGCCATGATGTGAATTTCAATTTTGTGTGTTGACATGTTATTGTGTTCTTGAAATCACTGGAATCCATGATTATATTTGTTAAATTGTTTGATTTGATGATATATTGATGAGTATGTGATGAGATTATGGTAGTAATTTTGGATACTATGTTAGAAACTCGAAAATGAGTTATTTTTGTGTTAGAGATTTGTTACCTTAGAGTTGTCAGAATTACTACTTGAGTAACTTTGATTTGTTTTAAAGTTGTGTTTGTTACCCTGAGTAACTCTGTAAGCCTTAGTGTTAAGATTTATTACCCTGTTGATGGTCACACACAAGTAATAATAATAGTGAGTTACTCTATTGATGAATTTTGAGAGTTATGAGGATTTTGTGAAATTAGATGTTAGTTGATAGGTTTAGAGTGAAATAATAGTATGTAATTGACCTATAGTAATAGATTTTCAAAATAATCTATTTTAACATGTTATAGCATATTTGGGATAGGTCTAAGTTGAAAAAAAAGAGTTTAGGAGTGAAATTCTTGTAAGGAAATTGCAGGAGTGTATTGATTGACTTGTTTCGAGCATATCTTGAGCTTCGTAAGTCCATTTGAGGCCCGTCAGTTGTGTTAGAAATTTAACCTGGTAATCTTTATGTCTAAGTGGAGAAATTGGGTCGATGAGTGCTACTACAGTACTGGTTTTCTGGTTCCTATACCATAAACGTTGGCAATTTCGGTCATACGCTGGCTAGCTTGTTTCAAGTGTAAATGAAGTCTCGTGAGTCTGTTTGGAGTGAGTCCGGATCCATTGGAAAGAGGGTTTAATTATCTTTTCAACTGGAAAATTTCATAATTTTATCATAAGTATATAATTTTTGGCATCATTTTGAAGTCAGGCGAAACATTTTGCCCGATGCGAGTACCCATTCTTGTGGTTTGGTCAAACTGAACCAATTGGTATATTAAGTTCTGAAATAAAAATCATATTATTAAAATAGACTATCTAAGCTTTTCGAAACATATTCATTTGCTTGATTCCGACTTTGTTTGATATTTTAAATAATTATTTGAATGTGATGTGTTGTCATGTTATTATATAAGTGAAATAATCATGAATCCATTGTGTTGTTCTATAATGTTGAGTGTTAATCCTACTGATTATGCTATTGTGTGATTGTGATATTAATGTAATGTTGTGTGGTCACGAGATATGTTGATTAATTAAGTGATGTTGGAAATAATTATGTATTAAATTGATTATATATTGAATTGTGGAATATGTGATATTGTTGTGTTGAGGAAGTTGATGTTGATGATGTTGTTATATGGGGATGTTATTGTATAATATTGATGTTTTTGTTGTGTTTGGTGGATAATAGTTCGAGTAGGGGGAACTATTATCGTTGGATCAATGCATATTTTGTTTGGCCTGTACAGAGATAAGTTGTGATGTACAATCTTGAATTCCTCACAAAGTTCTGTCATCATCTTGTTGTTCAGGTTCGAGCCATTGTCGGTGATAATTATACTCGGCACACTATACCGACATATGTGATTATTCTTAATGAAGCGCATAACCACCTACTTAGTAACATTTGCATATGAAGTTGCTTCCACCCATTTGGTGAAGTAATCAATTGCTACCAAGATAAAATGGTGTTCGTTCGAAGCTTTGGATTCTATCATCCCTATCATGTCAATACCCCATAAAGAGAAGGGCCATGTGAAAGAGATCACATTGAGAAGTGTCGGAGGCACATGAACCTTGTCCGCATAAATCTGAAATTTATGGCACTTCTTTGCAAATTTGTAACAATCGGATTCCATTGTCGGCCAATAGTAACCTGCCCTTAGCATCTTTTTAGCCATCGAATGTCTATTGGCATAAGTGCCAAATGAAACTTCATAAATCTCATGCATCAATATGTCTGCTTCATGTCTATCCATGCATCTGAGCAAGACCATGTCATAATTTCTCTTGTACAACACATTTTCACTGAGGAAGAAGTTGCCAACCAATCTTCTTAACGTATTTCTATCCTTATTCGATGCACCAATCGGGTATTCCTGAGTCTAGAGGAAATGCTTGATATCATAATACCAAGGTTTCTCATCTGCTATTTCTTCTGTTGTAAACACATGGGCGGGCCTATCCAGTCTTCGAACTATAATTCGAGGTATATCATTCCATGTATTTACTTGATACATAGAAGCCATAGTTGCCAGAGCATCCTCCAATTGATTTCCGTCTCTAGGGATGTGATGGAATTCAACTTTATTAAAGAAGGGTAATAATCTTCTAGCATAATCTTTGTAAGGGATCAAGTCGGGGTGACGAGTATCCCACTCTCCTTTAATCTAATTTATTACCAAAGTTGAATCTCCATACATATCTAGAATCTTAATTCTAAGATCAATAGCTTCCTCGAGATCCATGATGCAAGCCTCATATTCTGCCATATTATTAGTACAACTAAATGTCAACCTTACAGTAAAAGGAATGTGCGATCCACGTGGAGTGACAATCACAGAACCAATTCCTTTATCATAAGCATTCACAGCTCCATCAAATATCATACTCCAGCGAGATTCGGGGTCAGGACCTTCCTCAGGAAATGGTTCATCACAAGGGTTGCAATTTGCCTCCCATATTCTTCAAAGTTTTGACAAGCATCATCTCAATTTGCTCAAGTCTACTCAAGGGTTGCACAGTCAACCATCCTCCTAAGCCAGTCAAAATTAGGGTTTTGGTTCCTTCAAGGAAGTTGAGGTTTTCAAGGGCTCAATCAAGTCACATATGCCTATACACATTGTCAAGTATCTACATGCCAAGTTTCAAGGCTCACAAGGTCAAGTTGCACAGTCAAAAACCCTAATTGCTTCACAATCAACTATAGGGGCAAAATGGTCATTTGGCAGTCAAAAGTCAAAAATTTTGGTCAACATCTTATTTTGAAGCCACAATCATCATTTGGTCAAGTCTTGACCATGATTCCACAAGAATGGCTCAAAAATCATCAAGATGCAAAAGTTTCTATTTTTGGACAGCTAAAAAGTCAACTGTAACTTGACCAAGGCATAACTTTTTCATGGTTCATCAGAAAAATTCCATCCAATGCTCATTTTGAAGGGGATGACATTACCTACAACTCATATTCACATTCCAAGTCCAAGAAATGCTCTCACAAAAAGTTATCAATTTCAACATTATAGGTCATTTTCAAAAGTCAACAAAAAGGCATTTTAAGTCAAAGACCATAACTTGAGATTGGTAAATAAAAATGACATGGGACCAAAGGCATTGGTTAGAGGACTTCAAGACCTTTCCAAAATGTCCAAGAACATGTTCATATGATCAAAATTGAGCAAGATATGCATTGGAGAAGTTGGGAACTTTTTGTGAAATGGCAAAAGTCAACTATCCTTGAAACTTCAATTTTTGACAAAAGGGCCCACTTTTTTCCACTTGATTCATCCTTGTCATACCACCCACGTGTCCCATGATCAATTTCAAGACCATTTTTCCATTTTTATTTAATTTTTATGGATTTAATTCATTTTAATCCATAATAATTCAAATAAAATTAAAAAAATTAATTAAATGGTATCTTGTGGTTTGATTAGCCTTCATGTGTCATATTCCACATACCAAAACCGTGCCAAGCTCATTTATGCACGAAATTTTGAATTTGGACAAAGCTTTGAAAGGCCTTTAATGGTGGTTAAGACAAAATCCAAAAACATAATGGCACAAGTTTAAGGCTCCTAAAGGTGAATTATTCTCATTCATGACTACATATGCAAGCCTTGCAAGCCTCATTCATGACCTAGTGTGTGCAGAAACAGCCAAGAGCAAAACCAAAAATTATCCAAAAAGTGAGACTTCTAAAACACAGTTACGAGCATTTTCAGATCAAAAGGAGGACGTGACTCTCTTCTTTGCCATACCCTGAAGCTAAAGCAATCCTTGCCACGTCCTAAGGTCCATCATACCGCGCTGTAAGTTCTTCCAAAGTCACCCCTGTACATGAAACATGAACTCTTTATTCTTGCATTTTTCTTCAAAAATATTAGCATAGTTATGTTTCTTGTTTGATTTCTGATCTAATGACAATAGCCAATTTCATTGTTAGGCCTTATACTGTGATTTCGAAGCCTAGGGATGATTTTCAGAAGAGCCTACGAAACTACCTGCGGATAAAAATCCGCAGGTAAATAACCAGGAATTTTCATTGAAGAAGATGATGATGTGTTGCAGCTTGATTCGCCCATTTCAAAAATTGCGCGTTTTTATATTTTTTTAGGCATATGTTGTGGTTTTCCCATTTAATAATTACGTGTTATTTTAATAACGAATGAAGCATGCAGCACAGTTGGCTAAGGCGTTGGTGTAGTGAGCGTTGGGACCTGGGTTCGAATCCCAGGTCCCCCATAATTTCCATGTTATTTTGCTTTACATGTTCACGTGCAGTCCCTCAAGGACGTCCCACCATACACCTCACATCCAAGCGCGCCAGATGTCCACAATCATAGATCCAAAGGCCAGGGATGGTTGACCACCATGTGCTCAAGTCAAAGCCAGCGTGGATAATAAAAAAAAAGTCAAACAGACTTGCTTCTATTGGGCCAGAAATTCAACAAAAAAACCTCTCATTGGCCCATTAACCTCCTGGTCTATTTGCCTTTTTATATTTTTCTCTTTTCAATTCTTTTAATTATTAATATTATTTTCATTAACTAACAAATTAATTTTTTTTTTTATATAAATTCAGAAAAAAACCAAAAAAATAGTAATAATATTTTCATTAATTAAATTTAATTAGTTATTACTTTGTAAATAAACACTAACATAAATTAATTTAGTTTAATTAGATTTTATTTTAATTTTCTTTTACAATAAATAAAAACAATTTAGAATTAGGTTTTTACTAACTTTTAATTTCTATTTATTTTCTCTTTATTTTCATTAAAAACACAAAAACACAAAAAAAAAAAATTTCTTTAATTAAATAATTAATTAGTTAATTAGCTTTAACATTTAATTTAATTACAAAAAAAGACAAAATTCAATCCTCTCTTTAAAAGAGGGTCAAAACCCTTAGGACGTTCCCGATTTAATTCTTTCGCGCATTATCCTTATGTTGATTATTTATGTAACTGTTTCCGGATATGTAATAGTAATTAGGTTTATCTCTTTATTTACTATTTATCGCACTTTATTTCCAAACGGGTTTTGTTTTTTTTGGCGATGTATAGACCCGCGCCTTGTAATAGTTAGATTTACATTTCCGCAATTTATTTTCCGCACTCCTAACTGTTAATATGCATGAAAGAATGTATGAATAATAAAACCAATCCGTAGCTCACAAACAACATGTACAAGATAAACATTAACATGAAACAACACACATGCACACGCCACTTCTAGGGTACGCCTCACTGGTTGCCTCGACGTGGTCATCAAGTATAGGGTGTCTTAGAGGTCGCCCTTTGTCTAAAGATCCAGTTGCCTCGAAACGGTTGCCTCAGATAAAAGGATCTAGGACATTAGGGTTACTTCTAAGGTGTCCTACCATTGCTTCGGTGACCACACTATCCCGATAATCGAATTGACCCGAACAACTCCAACGATGGTGCTACCTATCTCTCAATGGTGGGATAGCACTATCTAAAGGACTCTTATACAACTTAATTCCTTAGAGTAGGTAGATGACTCATGGGTACTTGCTATTCTCAAAAACAAACAAAAACAACTTTTCACACCTCACACTTTCAAAAAGTTTTCAAACAAAACACTTCATACACTCTTGAGGACTGATACAAGAGTTACTTAGAAGTTTTTCAAACGAACTTTTTCAAACCCACACACACTTGAAAAGCAAACAAATTTTGAAAACATAAGAGCAAGTACCTAAGAGCCCGTGGATAACCACGGATAGAAAGGGTGCTAACACCTTCCCTTTCTATAAATCTACCTCCCGAACCGAGAAACATTCTCAAATAAGGAATTTTGCTGTGCTTTTGTCCTTTCCATGTTGGAGAACATAAAAGACGGTGGCGACTCTTGCTTACCGCGACATTTTGCGAAACCAGCTTAAAAACAGTCAGTTCTATTTCCGCCGATCACAGAACTGGCGACTCTGCTGGGGATAACTTAATAAGTGAGGTGTACCTTAGGAATAGTTCATCATCGTGTTTTTAATTGCTTGCTTTGATTGCTCTAAAATTGTGGTCCTGTCTTGGGAGTTTCATAGATCCTAACCCGGATCTGGGGGATACCTCTTAGAAAGTAGCAACAAACTGTGAGGGAACTGTGCGGGGTATACCGACACGGTTGAAGCAGTTTGCTACGTTGATGTGGCACTTTGGTGAGTACCGGTAACCCTTGAGTCAAGTCAAAGAGAGTACGGGGCCGCCGCGTGGTGTCGTGAAGCATCAACTGACCTTAGGAACCTTACTTGACCATCCTGGCCTCTTTAGGGGTAGTGAGATGACTGACTTTGGTGCAGTCCGAAGTTGGTTGATACTCGATACTACACTCATTGAGGGTTGTTTTCTTGGAATATTTTGATCGCCAGTTCAGTGGCTAAATCAAAACAATGAACATATAAAACAACCCTATGATATTGAGCTCCTTAGAACCCGGTTACTTTTGATAGGACAGGTTTTGAGCCCACCAACTTCAAGAGGGTAGTATCCCAAACTTCATGCTGGCTTAAACTCTAAGGGCTCTTTGTGTGACTTGTGTGCCTTCAAACTTGACTACTTGCATACTTGTTATCTGACACTTGAGTTTCTTGCAGGTTTTGTTTACAGTCCTTAATCTGGACTCATAACAGGGTTTACCTACATTACTCCATGCATAGCATAACATCATACCATCATACCATTGCATGCATCCTACATAAGGACTAATCCATTTCAAGGATCTCAAGGGCTTGTGATGCAGGTCATGATGAACCAATAGCAAGGGGCAAAGGGGATTTATTTTCCTCTAGCCAGGTTGATGACTTGAGTCAGGGGCTATGACCCACTTGATATGGTGAGCCTTGACTCTTGAAGAAGGACTCTCATCAACATGAAGTCCCTTCCATCAAGCTACAAAATTCAAATTCTAACAATTTTCTTGTTTACCCCGCGAGATCCTTGAAAATATTGCATGCATACATACATATCACGACATTACAGGTACTCCTTTGACAGGTCACTTACCATCTTCGCTGTTTATTTCAGCAATGGCTTCCCAACAAAACAACCAGGATCTGCATGCTCAAGAGACTCGGTTCGGGGAGATCCTCCTAAATCTATCCAAGGGGCAGGAAGAGCTGAGAACACTCCTCATGGGGAATTTGGTCAGGAAGAGTCCCGAAGACGACAAGGACGAATGGCTGAAACATCTGCAAGCTGAGGTGGATGTAATGAGAACCCAGATGCTGGGGCAAATGGCTCTTATCCAAGACTTATCTCAAAGACAAGGAGAGCTCAGGGTTCTCATCAACCAACTGCTTCGGGATAACCAACTGGGGCAAACATCTAAGGTTGAAGAGCAAGCCATCATTCAACCACATGTGGGGCAAGAAGACAAGGGAAAAGCTCCTCAGTTTGCTTCGGGGTCACAAGCCCAGCATCAACCTCACCAGCGTCAACAGGGTAATTGGCGTAAGCAAAATACGTCTGGAAGACATTTCTCGGAGTCTGGTGTGCCATCCTCACTAATACTGAAACGCTTGTTGGAGGTCAAGCTGATTGCTTTAAAGAATCCTCCCAAGAAGCTCAACATAACCTCCCTAAAGTACAATCCTGATGAAAGGTGTGCCTACCATTTTGACAGTCCTGGACATGACACTGACGACTGTTGGAGCCTGAGGAACAAGATCCAAGACTTGATCGACGGAAGGGTGCTGGAGTTCATGCCGGGTGGAAAAATGAAAATCTTCCGCTAAGAATCTTCCATCTGAGATGACTAGTTCAAACTAAGAAACTTTTGTTCATTCGAATGTTCAAGTTGTATTTTTCTTTGATTGTTTAAACATTTTATTCATATCAAATGTTGTTATTTCATTAATGCATTACACATGTCTGTTTTGAAGTAATTATTTCGTATTCACTATATTGCAAATTGCTTTCATATTTTTTTGTGATGATCAACGCTCGGTTAATAATTCTAGGCCTCTTGAGGGAGGATGACGAAAACGATACCACAATCTACAGTATGCTTTTGAACAAACCCCGCTGATGAGGTACAGGCATTGTTTCAATTCCTAAACACTGGAGTTATAAGGAAGATAATCTCTCGTCAACCCCTCTGAGCCAAAGAAGTAGGAATTTTTCTTTTCGAAAATTAAAACCCTTAATCATAACCTGGGGCAGGGTAGTTCTCTCAGTTGATCCAAGTGCACAACAAATGGCACCAAAGGAATCCTTACAAAACAAAAGACAGTGATGGCTCCGAATAATCATAAATACAGGCAGTCATTATCTCCAAAAAATAAAAGCCCATTAAGTCAAAACCTATGAAGGAGACTTATAAAACTGGGGCATCCCGCTGACTGTGATCATGAAGGAAACAGTTCAGGCAAAAAAAAAACAGGGATAACAAAATCAAAAAAAAAAAGAAAGAGGCCCTACAAACCCTCGACAAAAGGAAATGACTGCCTATTCAAAATAAACTGTCAACATCCGAACCATCACCGGAATATCAAGGCAAAGACTCAAACAAGGTCTAATGCACGATTAGCTGAGTTTAGGTTTGAAGAACATCACGAAGAACGGGTGGGTACAACTAAAATTTGAGCCTTTATCCTTTGTTTCTTAAATCGTGAACCGGGCCACGCTACAACCTTTAAAAGTCCTAGCTGAAGCATGGGTTAGTTCGAAAGCATACTGTTACGAAAGGTATCCTGACTCCTTAAGGCTTGCGGTAAAATAACGAGTTGACATCACAGTTTACAAAAAATTCACTTGTTTTTATAAAAAAAATGCATTTTCAAAAACTTCAAGACAGACATAAGCTTTGCATTCTTGATATAACACTGTTTGCATATGACTATTTGTTCGAACAGTAGAGAAATTCGCACGACGAATATCTAAGTGAACAAAAGTACTTCCAACCAAGGGGCAGACATGATCATGGTCTATCATTTGGAGCAGTTAAGTCAAGATTCGGAGAATCTCTCAAAAGGCCAACCAACTTGGGGCAAATCTCCATCTGGATCACTTGGGGCATTGGACGATCAAACGAAGATCTTCTGGTGGTATGACGACACAACACTACTAACAGTGGCACTCCCTACATCTTGAGAGCGTGGACATAGTCGAAAAAATACTACGCATAATCAAAGACCCGCTAGGTTGACACACCTAGGCAAAAATAAGGGCTCCCCGGCGAACCAAAAGGATTCGGGCAAAAATAAAGGGATGAAAATAAAAAATTGTACACCCGGCAAGTCGAAAACCTGAAAAGGCAGCTTGGGAAAAAATGGGTATCCCGGTGGACTGAAAACCCGAAAGGGCGGTCCAGGAAAAAGTTAGGGATCAAAGCGTACGACTATGTCCCGGTATCTCGTCACTTGCCTACCAGAAGAAGGTTCATCAATCAGCAGTTATCAAGCATCTCCTAGGTCTTTTTTCTCCCGCAGAAACAGGGGCAATAATGAGTTGTCCGAGCGATCTAGTTGCTCTGTCCGCCAAGGTACCAAGGTAGGTTCAGCTGAAGAACGTGACCAAGATACCTTCACTCCCCGCAGAGTAAGATAAGATTCAGCAATACTCTCTCCCGAGCAGAGTTGGTCTCTCATCAGCCCTGAAAAGGCACAGTATCTCCAGCAAGTCAACAACACTCTCCCCAAGCAGAGTTAATCTACTGTCAGCCTTAAGGAAGTTGGATATCCCCAGAAGATCTCAACATTTCCCAGCGGAGTATGCAGATATTCCTTAACAAGCATCCCTGGCAGTCTTAATATAAGATTGTTCCCCGGCGGAATACAAGACGCCCCAGTGGAGCCACTTCCCCAGTACAGTCCAAAAGTCTCCCCAGGAGAGTTGAATCAATCTCCCCAGTAGATTCTGGAAGCTTATCCCCAGTAGATTCTGGAAGCTTATCCCCTGCAGAGTACGAACGTATCTCCCCGGCTTTATTCAAAGGTTATTCCCCACCAGAGCTTATAACTGGGTTATCCTCAGCTAATGGCAACGGAAAGATCGTCCTCGGCGAAGTTCTTCCTATCCCTCCAGCGGAGTTCATCAAATCTCCCAACATAACTTATCAACGGCATCCCCAACGGAGTTATCATCAAATCCTCAGCAAAATGTCTCTTCCCACAGAGTAATTCCCCGCAGAGTAATCTCTCCATCAAGTTTATTCCCCAAACAGAGTCATCCTCTCCTACCGGTTTATTCTTACAACCATCATCCCCAGCGGAACTGAAGAACTCTATTCTTCAAACATCAGCCCAGGATTCAACTTCCCGGCATTCGTCAAGGACTTATTTTCCCAGACGAGAATACATTCATAAACATCACATCTTCATACATTATAGCATGCATACGCATCATACAACACAAATCTCGTTTATTTTTTAGAACATCTTAAAATCATGCAGTTCATGCATCATGACATTGCATAAAACTAATACTTTGCCTTTTCAGAAAAAAGTCAATCAAAAGATGATTACCATCTACCTTTACAGTTCCAGATCAACACCGGTAACAAGCCAGGAAAATTCTGTGGACGACTGATCGTGGGTTAATATCCGAAACCAAACAGGACAATTATCTACTTGATCATCCTCAGGCAACCCTACACCGGTTCCTTTACTTTTAGAAGAAGTCTTACACGGGCTCATCAACAGGCAACCCTACACTGGTTCCTTCTCAACCGCAGATGTAGTTTTACACGAACTCATCATCAGGCAACCCTACACCGGTTCCTTCTCAATTTTCAGATGAAGTCTTACACGGACCCATCACAAAGTAACCCTACACCGGTTCCTTTTCTTTCAGAAGAAGTCTTACACGGACTTATCATCAAAGTAACCCTACACCGGTTCCTTTTCTTCCAGAAGAAGTCTTACACGGACTTATCATCAAAGTAACCCTACACCGGTTCCTTTTCTTCCAGAAGAAGTCTTACACGGACTTATCATCAAAGTAACCCTACACCGGTTCCTTTTCTTTCAGAAGAAGTCTTACACGGACTTATCATCAAAGTAACCCTACACCGGTTCCTTTTCTTCCAGAAGAAGTCTTACACGGACTTATCATCAAAGTAACCCTACACCGGTTCCTTTTCTTTCAGAAGAAGTCTTACACGGACTTATCATCAAAGTAACCCTACACCGGTTCCTTTTCTTCCAGAAGAAGTCTTACACGGACTTATCATCAAAGTAACCCTACACCGGTTCCTTTTCTTTCAGAAAAAGTCTTACACGGACTTATCTCAAAATGACCTTACCCCGGTTCATCAAGAAGTTTTACACGAACTTACCTTGCAGTAACCTTACCCCGGTTCCTCCAGAAGTCTTACACGGACTTATCTCAAGATAACCTTACCCCGGTTCATCCAGAAGTTTTACACGAACTTACCCTGCAGTAACCTTACCCCGGTTCCTCCAAAAGTCTTACACAGACTTATCTCAAGATAACCTTACCCCGGTTCATCAAGAAGTTTTACACGAACTTACCCTGCAGTAACCTGACCCCGGTTCCTCCAGAAGTCTTACACGGACTTATCTCAAGGTAACCCTACCCCGGTTCCTCCAGAAGTCTTACACGGACTTATCCCGAAGTAACCTTACCCCAGTTCCTCCAGAAGTTTTACACGAACTTATCCCGAAGAAACCCTACACAGGTTCTCTCTCTCCAGACGTAGTTTTACACGGGATCGTCGTCAAAGAAACACTACACAGGTTCTCTCTTCCCAAAGATGCAGTTTTACACGGACTCGTCATCAGAAACCCTACCCAGGTTTTACTCCTTCCAGGATGCAGTTTTACACGGGCCCATCATCAAAGTAACCCCACACAGGTTCCCTTCTCAAACTCCAGACGTAGTTTTACACGAGCTCGTCATCAGTAAACACTACACAGGTTTCCTTCTCAGCTCTAGATGTGGTTTTAGACGGACTCGTCATCAAAGTCAACCCTACACGGGTTCCTTCTCCATTTCAGATGCAGTCTTATACGGACTCATTATCAGTAAACCCTACACAGGTTTCCTTCCTTCAAAGATGCAGTTTTACACGGACTCATCATCAGTCAACCCTGCACAGGTGTCCTTCTTTCCAAGATGCAGTTTTACACGAGTTCATCATCAGCCAACCCTACACAGGTTCCCTCTTTCAACTTACAAAAATTACAATTCAACAGACAACCTCCAGATGGCATCTATAAGCCCATCCACCTACCAACAGTCTCCAAATGGCATCTATAAGCCCATTCCCGACAAGGTTCTGTCACATCTCCAGATGGCATCTATAAGCCCATCCTCCCACACCATCTTTCCAAATGGCATTTATAAGCCCATTCCCGACAAGGTTCTGTCACATCTCCAGATGGCATCTATAAGCCCATCCTCCTATCCACCATCTCTCCAAATGGCATCTATAAGCCCATTCTCGACATCACATTGCTGATACCTCACTATGTGAGTGCAAATTTCTGGGCACTCTAGTGTTCAATCATCTTCCACCTTCGGATCACGAAAGGCACACAAGCCAATCTACATCCTCAGGTCTAAGAAGATTGAACAGGGGCAACTGTTGTACCCCAAATTTTGCCCTCCCATATTCTTCAAAGTTTTGACAAGCATCATCTCAATTTGCTCAAGTCTACTCAAGGGTTGCACAGTCAACCATCCTCCTAAGCCAGTCAAAATTAGGGTTTTGGTTCCTTCAAGGAAGTTGAGGTTTTCAAGGGCTCAATCAAGTCACATATTCCATACACATTGTCAAGTATCTACATGCCAAGTTTCAAGGCTCACAAGGTCAAGTTGCACAGTCAAAAACCCTAATTGCTTCACAATCAACTATAGGGGCAAAATGGTCATTTGGCAGTCAAAAGTCAAAAATTTTGGTCAACATCTTATTTTGAAGCCACAATCATCATTTGGTCAAGTCTTGACCATGATTCCACAAGAATGGCTCAAAAATCATCAAGATGCAAAAGTTTCTATTTTTGGACAGCTGAAAAGTCAACTGTAACTTGACCAAGGCATAACTTTTTCATGGTTCATCAGAAAAATCCCATCCAATGCTAATTTTGAAGGGGATGACATTACCTACAACTCATCTTCACATTCCAAGTCCAAGAAATGCTCTCACAAAAAGTTATCAATTTCAATATTATAGGTCATTTTCAAAAGTCAACAAAAAGGCATTTTAAGTCAAAGACCATAACTTGATATTGGTAAATAAAAATGACATGGGACCAAAGGCATTGGTTAGAGGACTTCAAGACCTTTCCAAAATGTCCAAGAACATGTTCATATGATCAAAATTGAGCAAGATATGCATTGGAGAAGTTAGGAAATTTTTGTGAAATGGCAAAAGTCAACTATCCTTGAAACTTCAATTTTTGACAAAAGGGCCCACTTTTTTCCACTTGATTCATCCTTGTCATGCCACCCACGTGTCCCATGATCAATTTCAAGACCATTTTTCCATTTTTATTGAATTTTTATGGATTTAATTCATTTTAATCCATAATAATTCAAATAAAATTAAAAAAATTAATTAAATGGTATCTTGTGGTTTGATTAGCCTTCATGTGTCATATTCCACATACCAAAACCGTGCCAAGCTCATTTATGCACGAAATTTTGAATTTGGACAAAGCTTTGAAAGGCCTTTAATGGTGGTTAAGACAAAATCCAAAAACATAATGGCACAAGTTTAAGGCTCCTAAAGGTGAATTATTCTCATTCATGACTATATATGCAAGTCTTGCAAGCCTCATTCACAACCTAGTGTGTGCAGAAACGGCCAAGAGCAAAACCAAAAATTGTCCAAAAAGTGAGACTTCTAAAACACAGTTACGAGCATTTTCAGATCAAAAGGAGGACGTGACTCTCTTCTTTGCCATACCCTGAAGGTAAAGCAATCCTTGCCACGTCCTAAGATCCATCATACCGCGCTGTAATTTCTTCCAAAGTCACCCCTGTACATGAAACATGAACTCTTTATTCTTGCATTTTTCTTCAAAAATATTAGCATAGTTATGTTTCTTGTTTGATTTCTGATCTAATGACAATAGCCAATTTCATTGTTAGGCCTTATACTGTGATACACGATTCTAGGTTTTGCTTGCTTGTTTTTTAAGCGTTTTCAGTGCAGGAAAAATTGGTCACCATGATGGGTATAGAAGTGATCAGGACATGGAGACGAAACCAACCATGGTTTTGGAATTAATTTTCGAAGCCTAGGGATGATTTTCAGAAGAGCCTACGAAACTACCTGCGGATAAAAATCCGCAGGTAAATAACCAGGAATTTTCATTGAAGAAGATGATGATGTGTTGCAGCTTGATTCGCCCATTTCAAAAATTGCGCGTTTTTATATTTTTTTTAGGCATATGCTGTGGTTTTCCCATTTAATAATTACGTGTTATTTTAATAACAAATGAAGCATGCATCACAGTTGGCTAAGGCGTTGGTGTAGTGAGCGTTGGGACCTGGGTTCGAATCCCAGGTCCCCCATAATTTCCATGTTATTTTGCTTTACATGTTCACGTGCGGTCCCTCAAGGACGTTCCACCATACACCTCACACCCAAGCGCGCCAGATGTCCACAATCATAGATCCAAAGGCCAGGGGTGGTTGACCACCATGTGCTCAAGTCAAAGCCAGCGTGGATAATAAAAAAAAAGTCAAACAGGCTTGCTTCTATTGGGCCAGAAATTCAACAAAAAAAACCTCCCATTGGCCCATTAACCTCCTGGTCTATTTGCCTTTTTATATTTTTCTCTTTTTAATTCTTTTAATTATTAATATTATTTTCATTAACTAACAAATTAATTTTTTTTATATAAATTCAGAAAAAAACCAAAAAAATAGTAATAATATTTTCATTAATTAAATTTAATTAGTTATTACTTTGTAAATAAACACTAACATAAATTAATTTAGTTTAATTAGATTTTATTTTAATTTTCTTTTACAATAAATAAAAACAATTTAGAATTAGGTTTTTACTAACTTTTAATTTCTATTTATTTTCTCTTTATTTTCATTAAAAACACAAAAACACAAAAAAAAACATTTTTTCTTTAATTAAATAATTAATTAGTTAATTAGCTTTAACATTTAATTTAATTACAAAAAAAAAGACAAAATTCAATCCTTTCTTAAAAAGAGGGTCAAAACCCTTAGGACGTTCCCGATTTAATTCTTTCGCGCATTATCCTTATGTTGATTATTTATGTAATTGTTTCCGGATATGTAATAGTAATTAGGTTTATCTCTTTATTTACTATTTATCGCACTTTATTTCCAAACGGGTTTTGTTTTTTTTGGCGATGTATAGACCCGCGCCTTGTAATAGTTAGATTTACATTTCTGCAATTTATTTTCCGCACTCCTAACTGTTAATATGCATGAAAGAATGTATGAATAATAAAACTAATCCGTAGCTCGCAAACAACATGTACAAGATAAACATTAACATGAAACAACACACATGCACACGCCACTTCTAGGGTACGCCTCACTGGTTGCCTCGACGTGGTCATCAAGTATAGGGTGTCTTAGAGGTTGCCCTTTGTCTAAAGATCCAGTTTCCTCGAAACGGTTGCCTCGGATAAAAGGATCTAGGACATTAGGGTTACTTCTAAGGTGTCCTACCATTGCTTCGGTGACCACACTGTCCCGATAATCGAATTGACCCGAACAACTCCAACGATGGTGCTACCTACCTCTCAATGGTGGAATAGCACTATCTAAAGGACTCTTATACAGCTTAATTCCTTAGGGTAGGTAGATGACTCATGGGTACTTGCTCTTCTCAAAAACAAACAAAAACAACTTTTCACACCTCACACTTTCAAAAAGTTTTCAAACAAAACACTTCATACACTCTTGAGGACTGATACAAGAGTTACTTAGAAGTTTTTCAAACGAACTTTTTCAAACCCACACACACTTGAAAAGCAAACAAATTTTGAAAACATAAGAGCAAGTGCCTAAGAGCCCGTGGATAACCACGGATAGAAAGGGTGCTAACACCTTCCCTTTCTATAAATCTACCTCCCGAACCGAGAAACATTCTCAAATAAGGAATTTTGCTGTGCTTTTGTCCTTTCCATGTTGGAGAACATAAAAGACGGTGGCGACTCTTGCTTACCGCGACATTTTGCGAAACCAGCTTAAAAATAGTCAGTTCTATTTCTACCGATCACAAACATCTTCCAGCGGGCAATTCTCCTAATAAGAGCAGGTTTTTCAAAAATGTACTTGATTGGATCCACTTTGGAGATCAACCAAGTAGTGTAATTCAACATATACTGCCGCAAACATTTTGCCGCCCAAGCCAGAGCACAACATGTCTTTTCCAGCTTGGAATACCGTGACTCATAATCAGTAAACTTTTTACTGAGATAATAAATGGCATACTCTTCCTTCCCTGTTTCATCTTGTTGTCCCAGAATACAGCCCGTGGAATTATCTAACATTGTCAGATACATAATCAATGGTCTTCCTTCAACAGGAGGGAGCAAGATAGGAGGTTCACGCAAATATTCTTTAATACTTTCAAATGCCCTTTGGCAATCATCTGTCTACACACAACCTTGATCTTTCTTTAACAACTTAAAGATCGGTTCATACGTTGCAGTCATGTGGGAAATGAATCTGGAGATGTAATTCAAACGCCCGAGGAACCTTCTGACCTGCTTTTCAGTTCTCGGTGCTGACATTTCTTGAATTGCTTTGACTTTATCAGGGTCAACTTCAATTCCTTTCTGACTAACAATGAAACCCAACAATTTCCCTGATCAAACACCGAAGGTACATTTATTTAGATTCAAGCGGAGACGATATTTCCTTAAACGCTGAAATAACTTTAATAGATCCTCTACATGCCCTTCTTCAGTCTGGGATTTAGCAATCATGTCATCGACATATACCTCAATTTCCTTGTGCATCAGGTCATGGAATATGGTTGTCATAGCCCTCTAGTACGTCGCACCAGCGTTCTTCAACCCGAAGGGCATCACTCTGTAACAGAATGTTCCCCAGGGTGTGATAAACGTTGTTTTTTCCATGTCCTCTGGAGCCATTCTTATTTAATTATACCCGGAAAATCTGTCCATGAACGAGAAAACTTTGAATTTTCTTGTGCTATCCATTAACATATCAATGTGTGGCAATGGAAAATCATCTTTTAGACTATCTTTATTTAGATCTCTGTAATCTACGCACATGCGAATTTTTCCGTCTTTCTTTGGTATTAGGACAATATTGGCAATCCACTGAGGGTACACTGATGTCACAAGAAAACTGGAATTAATCTATTTTAGAACTTCTTCTTTGGTCTTCACGGCCATATCCGGGTGAGTTCTTCTCAACTTCTGTTTGATTGGCGGACACTCTGGCTTCAACGACAAACGGTGCTCTACAATATTTGTATCTAGACTAGGCATATCTTGGTAAGACCAAGCAAAAATATCCACATATTCTCTCAACATCTCAGTTAACTTGCACTTCACATCAGGATGCAGTAATGCTCCAATCTTGACTTCTTTCCGATCTTCTTCTGAACCCAAATTGATTACTTCCAATGGATCTTTATATGGCTGAATGGAATTCTCCTCACGCTCAAGCAACAACGAGACCTCTTCTGGGATCTCATCATAGTATTCTTCTTCGGCCCCATACACAGGACATTCAAAGTTGGAAGAGGGTGCAGGGTCATTGTATTCAACGGATTTTTTAATTAATCTGCACATATGATTTATGATTGTTTTTAGAAACTGACACATATAACAAGTGATCATGCAGATTGAATTTCAGTTATTATTTATTTTGAAAGGTTTTTGTTTCTGATTACCATTTTCCAAGAAAAAAGCAAAAAAATAAAAACACAATTTGGGGAAAGAAAGACAACTTTATTATTGATTTTAAAAGTCACAGCAAACAGATAAGCCCGTACAATATTAATACTTTCACCTTGGGTAGAATTAAAGCTTTTCAAAAAGATTAACAAAATAAATTACTTTTAAACATGTATGCAAGAGGGAACATCAATGGTGATCCAGTTCTGAACCTTAACTATGTGCGTCACATAATTCGGAACTTCTGGCTCTGCTTCATCTTCCACAATGGCATTAATCCCGGAGACAGTTGGATGAAGATAACCCACACTACGAAAGATGTCTTGATACTTGCCTGCAGCAGCCTTCAGCTTCATGCTCTTTCCTTTGTCATTCTTCACAGAGAACCCCAAGCCAACTCTGTTCTTGTTTACAGGTGGATCAACAATATGTCCACATACTTCACTATGGCCATTATGCACAACCTGTTGAGCATTCTTAAACGAAGCCATAGAATTATCATTTCCTCTTATATTATCAATGGATAAAGCTTGGAACTGGGTTCCCACAACAGCTTTATCCGCCTCCATAATGCTGAAAGAGGACAAATGAGATATCAATAATGCATGTTCTCCATTTATAATTACCAATTTTCCTTCACGTACAAACTTCAACTTCTGGTGTAAAGTCGAGGTGACAGCCCCTGCCTCATGTATCCACGTCCGTCCTAGCAAGCAGTTATAAGCGGGTATAGTATCCATGACCTGGAAAGTAATCTGAAACAAATGTGGGCCTATATGGATAGGCAAGTCCACTTCACCAATAATAGATTTCCTTGATCCATCAAACGCTTTCACAATAATGCCACTTGAGCACATGGGCGTTCCTTGATATTTCAACTTCATAAGTGTACTCCTTGGTATAACATTCAAAGCGGATACATTATCAATCAGCACATTAGATAGTGAATCATTCTTGCAGTTCATAGAGATGTGGAGGGCCAAGTTGTGATTCCTTCCTTCATCTGGCAATTCATTGTCGCAGAAACTCAGGTTATTACATGACGTAATGTTTCCCACTACACTGTTGAATTGGTCTATAGGCATGTCTCTTTCCACAAAAGCTTGGTCCAATACCCTCATCAAAGATTCCCTGTGAGCGGAGGAGTTCATCAATAAAGCCGAGATAGATATTTTTGAAGGAGTCTGCAGTAGTTTATCTACAATTTTGTAGTCGCTCATCTTGATTATCTTCAAAATACCATCCACCTCTTTCTCCAAAGTAGAACCACTAGATTCACCCACTGCCTTCTTGGGTTCAACATTTTCAACAATTTTCTTTCCTATACTAACATCTCCTCAAACAACTGGTGCAAATACACGACAACTGCTGGTCATTCTACTAGTCTCAGCAATATTTCCAACATCAGGCATCAGCTGGATGGGAACTTCCACACCATCCTCCAAAATTGTAGCATCATATTTGTAGGGTATTGCTTTATCTGACTTGCAGGGGATATGACCCAGCAAACTAATCACCAATGGAGTAACAGTTGGCTTGCTATGATACTCAACTTAAAAATGGGCAGGTGTACCAAAACAAGGTACAATAATGTTTACCCCTTCTTCAACATAATCAGTCATTACTGAGTCATCTCTGGAAAACAAATCTTCATCTGAGGAGAAATACTCATCTGTCGAGGCATACTCATCATCCGACTCTTCTTCATCCAGACAAACCTCAATCATATTAACTTCAAGGTAATCATCCCTTTTACTTGTAACCTTGATGGTTCCATTATCCAACAGCAACCGAACACCCTCCCTCACAATTGAACATCCTCGGGAGTCCTAGCAGCAAACTCGGCAAGATCCATACTGATGTTCTACCTGACCAGCCATGTTCCAGAAAGTAGCGTGCAATTGCACAAGGTCCTCATTCGTATACTCCACATCAAATATATTAAACTCCCCAGGACATCCAGAAACCATGTTTACTTCCTCTTCATACTCTGCCCTAGGCCTGATTATGTGGATGAGGCCCTCATCCATCATCTCCTGCAAATCAGCCTTTATCTTATCACAACCATGTATGTTTGTACTGTAAATAGCACAACCGGCATGGTCATGCGTATAGTAGCTAAATTCATAGAGGTCTGCGTGCATTTTCATCAAATCTCCCCTAACCAGATTAACATCAAAAATCTGGAAGTCACCAGGACAACCGACCACCATATTCACAGCGTTTGCTCCTCCATGATTGGGTAGAGAATTGTCTTTCACGTTAGGGCCCACATCCTTGAAAGATAGAATACCAGACTTCACCAATTTCTGTACGTCAGTCTTCAAAGGGTAGCAATTCTCAACATTATGCCCTGGTGCTCCCTGATGAAAAGTACATGTTTGGCCTGCTTTGTAATACCAAGGTAACGACGATGGTACAGCGGGAGGTGGTCGAGTATGAACCAAATTCTTCTAAATTAACGCCGGGAGTAACTCTGTATAACTCATAGGGATAAGGTCATAACTCTCCCCTTTGATTGTACCCTTGATCCCCCTGCTGGGATGGTCTCTGATAAGCAATGGTGGTTGGAGCTACACTAACAATCAGAGTAACTGAGGCGACTTGCTGATGACGCTGATAATTTCTTCTAGGAGGATTAACTCTCCTCTCTTGCATGACAGCATTTGTATCTCCTTCCTTCTTCTTAGTAAACCCATAAGATGGCTTCTTCGCACTTCTAAAACCTTCACTCTTTGTTAAACGACCCTCTCTTACAGCCTCTTCTAACCGGATACCCATGCCTACCATTTGAGTAAAGTCACTTGGCGCACTCGCTACCATCCTTTCATAGTAGAAAGCACCTAGAGTCTTCAAGAAAATCTTAGTCATGTCCTTATCTTCCACGAGAGGAATCACTTGGGCGGATACCTTACGCCATCTCTATGCATATTCTTTGAATGATTCCCTGTCTTTCTGAACCATGGCCCTGAGTTGATCACAGTCAGGCACCATGTCCATGTTGTATTTGTATTGTCCGATAAACATTTCTCCCAGGTCATTGAAAGTATGGATATTGACGCTATCCAAACTCATATACCACTTCAGCACAACACCGATCAAACTATCCTGAAAGAAGTGAATCAGCAGATGCTGATCATCAGTATGGGTAGACATTCTCCATATATACATCACCAGATGAGCACGAGGGCAAGTGTCGCCCTTGTACTTTTCAAACTCCGAGACCTTAAACTTTGCAGGTATCTTAACATTCGGGACCAAGCACAAATCATTCACATTTTTCCCGAACAATTCCTTTTCCCTGAGGGCCTTCATCTCCCTCTACATCTTGTCAAACTATTCTTGAAAATCACCCATTCTGTCATAAAGGCCCAAGTCTTCACTTGGTGTAGGAAAAGGACGGCGTATATCATCATTAGAAAATGGAACCATATTCACCGAAAGAGGTACAGCAGGAGTCACATGCACCACATGAGGTGCAGGAGTAACAGTAGTCTGAACAACAGGAGCTTCTCGAGGACCAAGATTGAAACTTTCAGGCGCAAAGTTCTCTGGCATTCCCTATGGATAACCTTGAGGCATGCGATTCTGAATAACAGTTGGAATAACAGACATAGGAACAGTCGGAGCTTCAACAGTAGCCCTTGTTGGTTGAGGTTGAACACTTGGTGGCTGATTCTGAGCAGCCACCAGAGATTCCATTAGAGCAGTAAGATTGGCCATGCCGTCCTTCAAAGCAGAAACCTCCTCGCGTAGCTCGCGATTCTCTTGTTCTAAGTTGTCCATCTTCCTTCTGAAATTAGCTCGAGTGTTGTAGTGGTGAGTCAGCTTGCTGAACAAAGTAAAGAAGCTTGGTAAGACACCTGGATATGCATAACAAATGCAAGAAAAATGTACAATATGATGCATGATATGCAATGAAGATGATTAATTTTTATTATTAATATTTCAAGGGACTTTAAAGATTTATAGACATATCACAAATATCAAAGTCACAATACATTCGAAATACTGAAAAGTTTATTATAATAACTTCGAAATGGATTACAAGTTTCAACAATCCCAAGTACAAGATAAAAATAAAGTTTAAAACCCTAAGAAGCAAAGCTGATGGAGATCACTCTATACGCTAACGCTTCCCTGTAAGCATGGCAATCTGAGTCTTCAACCTCTGGTTTTCTTCAGTATATCTGGTGGCAACTTCCTTCCAATCACCAGAATTAGGAAGTGAGCAACTATCAACTGACTGAGGCTTAGGAGAAAATAAATCCCATTACCTCTCCATCATCTCTACAGCCCGACTCTCAAGAATCTCAATCAAGTCATCTTTCTCCTTCAAGTCTGCTCTATAGGAAATCTCTAAAGTTTGACACTTATTCTTCCAAGCATCCTTTTCCTGTTGCATCCTGACTAAAGCAAGTTGTAGCTCTTACACATCACCCAATAAGGGGGGAGTGGTCTTTACAAACAAATCAGGCATAGGTGCTTCCCAGGAATATAGCATCTTCAATTGAATAGCTCTCGCTTGAACCCACTGAAGATATGGCTCTAAAGAAATAACCCCTCTCAGTCCCAAATCTTTCTTACTCTTCCTATGAATGTAACTCCAAGCCTTCACATGCTCCCTATATTCCTTATGGTCTTCTCCCTCCTTTAGAAAGAAACTACTCAAATAAATACTATTTGGTTTATCCCTCATTAGATAACCAAGCTATCGTCGTGCAAGAACAGGGTAAGCCCGATGATACCAATCAATATCTGAGTGAGTAAGTGCCACGATCTTAGGAGCCAAACGGGGTTCCTTCCTGACATCCCAGAAAGCATCAGACTGAGGCATATGAGAGATAAACCACCGGTATAACAGAGGCGTACAATAGATAATCACCCCCCCCATGATAAGAATTCAGAATACGAATAGAGTAATAAGCATCACCCAGCAATGTAGGAACTGGGTTTCCAATCATGAAGATCCTGATAGCATTAACATCAACAAACTTATCCATATTAGGAAATAAGAACAACCCGTAAGCAAGTAGAGAAAATATGGCCTCAAAAGAAATTATACTCTTCATCCTGGAAAAGTAACGAGTTTTCTCCAATAAGAACTGAGCTGGTAATCCTCTAATTCCTCCTTTAGTAGTCATATGGGCTTCAACCTCAGACTTCCCCAGATGGATCAAAGCAGCAATCTCATGTGGTTTTGGCCCACCCTCCAAACCGGTAAAAGGAACACGATCGATAATGGGTAAATCTAATAGATAATAATACTCCTCTAGCGTAGGAATCAACAGATAGTCAGGCAAAGTAAAGCAATGATGCATCGGATCATAGAACTGGACCATGGTCGAGAGAATACCCTCCTTCATCCTAAGCTTCATGAGAGGAATGGTTGATCCACACTTCTTCCAAAAATCTGCAGAACACTCAATCTCGGGAATTAGACTGATCAACTCATCTATCTTGGGATCCTTGAAATTGTATTTTCTGGTCTTTCCTTTTCTAGAATCCATGGTCAAAAAGTAACTGAGATATTCACAAATGGTTAACTTTTAAGTCCCTTGAAATAAAATTTCTTCAAAAGATGCTTATGAGTGCATGGATGCATGATGCAACAATCACACAAAAGATATCTCATATAGGGTTCATAGGTTCAATGTCACGAGCATGAGGTCGAAGGTACTACCCATAAGGTATGGTCTAAAAGTTATCACCTGCCGAACAAGGTTCTAGAGGTTCCAAAAGTCTACATCCTTCCTTTGGATATTACCAACTTCCCGATTAAGTTGGTAATTAGTAATATTCTCAAGAAAAAATCGTTCGAGCGTAGTATCGCGTGACAACTATTTCCAGATTACTCCATCATAGCTTCCGCACTACACCTAAAAGACCAAGATGGGTTAGGTATTCTATGGTCCTCAGCTTCAGCGGGCTCCCAGGTCAAAAGCAGTACGTCTTCCCGATTACTCGGTAAACGACACTATAGTCAAAGGGGCCTTCACTGAGTGGGGGATATCATGCCTCCTTTTTTGGGATAACTCCCTCAATGTTAACAAGACCATACCGCCTGTCCTATCTTAAAGTTTACCCAAGTCCGGGTATAGGACTTATAAGTAATCACCAAGCACCCTAAAAACCAGGAAAATCCAGGCAAGCATATAAACAACATATAACATATAAACAGCAATAGCACATATACAAATATAAACAAAGATAGAATTAACCCACTTAGGGATGGACCAGTAAGAGTTCAATCTTTCCCCAGTGAAGTCACCATTTTTTCTGTAGCGGTAGAAATGTTTAAGATTAAGTCGTTGGATTGACTAGACTTATACAGATCAAAATAAAAATCGCCACTGTGCTTTATTGTTTCCAAAGGAATGGGAAAAGAGAGAATAACCCAAAAGAGGGGGAAAGATTCAAGGTAAGAGGGTTGGTTATGCAAAGGGGAGGTATTAGCATCCTAAACATCTAAGGTACTCCGCGGGAACCTCTTTGAAAAAATATGTATATTTTGGCCATAAAATGTTGTATGAAAATAGATGGTGGAGGTGAGAAAAGAAATATATTTTTTTATGATTTTTGCACCTGCCGCGGTTGTGAATCTTTAGTGCCTACGTACCACCTTTCGTGAAATAGGGGATCAGGGTACACGTAGTTCATCTTTTAAAAAATTTTAAAACACAAGTGTGTTGATTGATTTTATGAGATAAGATATCATCGTCATTGTCCATATGGAAAACATACTTACTATCCACAATCACGAGAAAAGAGAATTTGCATCATCTCAAAGTGGAGGATATGGATTGGATTTTTAAAAATCAATAATGCCTCACTCAACACCCAAGTGGAAAGCATCTCACTTCACTACATATTGTAGAAGTATAGTTGTTTGCATCACTACAAGAATTGACAAGAGTCTAATCTTTTGAGAAAGATTTTTAAAATAGAAATCCAAGGTGGCAAAAATGGTTTGAAATGAGATTGATTGACTTTTAGTCTTCTCACAAAAAATGTTAAAGTATTATTAAGTTGATTGAATTTTATTTATGAAATGGTTTTGAAAATGCATGGACATAAGCCCAAGTTTATTATGAAATTGGTTCAAGTTTAGAAACATGAAGGGTTTTCAAAAGGAGGGAGGAGATTTTTGAAATTAAAGAAGATGGGAGGAGAAGAAGGGACTATCCTAAAGTATAAGGTAAAAGTTAGGGAGAAGAACCATCTAACCAACAAGAAGCTAATAATTGACATCATGAGTCAAGATAGAATTCTAATTCTTTGGATTGAAACCAAACAAGCAAAGATACTAGACCTCTTGAAAACCTAACTTCAAATGTGTTAAGTCTTCACAAAAATTAGGCAGAGTAACAGATGTATATGGGTGAATTCCAGATTACAAACAAAGAATGTAGTCACAAATACCTGCACACAAAACAAACAAACAACCCAACATCTTGAGGTAAACCTCAAAAACTCCAGACAAAATATCAATTAAGGCCACAAGGTCTCCAACATAGGTCAAGGTTTTTAATCCTAAGTCCAAGAAGTCCAATGCTCCATAATGCCAAGGATAGTAACCAAATAGTCCAAGTATCATTAAAGGTTTTTATGGTTCATGTTGATTATTAGGTGTCTTAGAAGAGAAAAGAAAAGCTCAAGTGAGTAAAAATAAAAATGGCATGAAATGTAATGTTTGAAGTAAATGGTACATAAAGCATAAAAAATAAAAGCGTAAAGTAAAAACAATTTAATAATTAGTGGTTAGTTGGATGACCGTCTTGAAACTTGCATTTGGAACTCATTAGAGGATTGGTAGAACCAAAGCCTCCACCCAACAAGTTGCATTTGTTTTTTGTCAAGTATATCATCCATTTGGAAACCTCAAAAGTACCATTTAATGATCAACGATGTTTAAGTGATCCGCGTTGATCAAAAGTGTTGTAGATCTATTAGAGGATTGGTAGAACCAAAGCCTCCACACAATAAATCTCAAGGTTATTGGATCAAAGAGATCAAATTAACATACTTGGGCTTACAAACATAGGTTTGGACCACGAATGATCATTTATTCGAATCGGAACAAAATTTAGCGCTATGTTAAGCAATCGTAAGTGGACTTATGTAGAAGTCGCACCTATTTTGAGGCCGGTCAATAGCAATCTATGCAACATTTGTTTTGAGACATGATATATAGATCATGCTCCAATAACACTTAGTGCAATAAGAAAGGGATGAGATGAAGAGGGGTGAGAAAGAATACAAACCACATTTGAGTTAAATTTTAATTAAATTATTATTAAAATCATTCATCCATTTTTATGAAGTTAGACTCAACACCATAGATCCAATGATGTTAACAGAGTTCATAATAAAAAATTCAACTCAAGATCAGCCAGAAAATAATTACGAAATAATATTGCATTTAATATATACATTAAAAAAAGGTTTTAAAATGTTTTAAAATAGAAATAAAAAAGAAAAATATCAACTATGTTCAAATTAATCAAGAAATAAAAAGTAAAACCATAGAAAAATCAGAAAAGGACTCAAATATTTTTACAATTTTTTTGGTAATTTTTTAAAGTCAGAAACTATTTTAAAAATTAAAAGAAATAGGTAAAGTAAATAAAAAATAACAAAGTGAGAAATAAAAAATAAATGAGGTTACCAATATTTGTCACAATATCATTGGATCATTCCATAATTTTTTTCAGAATTTAAAAATGCATAAAAATATTTTTTTAACATTTAAAATAATTCAAATAAAGTGAAAATTTATTTAAAAAAAATCAAAACACAAAATAAAATTGTGAAAAAATAAAAATCAGAAAGAGAAAAATCAAAAATATTTTTCATGATTTTTCCAGATTTTTTGGACTAAAAATGAATTTTCTATGATTTTTTGAAATTTAAAACAATTAAATATAAAAATCAGAAAATAAAATAAAAACCAAAAAGATGTGGACCAATGGATGAGAGTCAAAACGCGTTAGTAATCAAATCCAAGGAATCTGGCGCGTTGTGTATATCATGGTCATTAGTGAATAAAGCACTGAATCATTAATTAAATCAGATTTTAAAAAAAACAGATGGCACGCCTTCATTGGTTGGAAGATGACACGCTGGTCACCTTCAACCTCCAGCCAACTTAAATTGCAGGTCTCTCAAACTGTAAAATCAGAAGCTCAAACCTATGTCATTCACTTCGTCTCTTCAAGACGAAGACAACCACACCTTCGCGGCAAATTTATATAAATTGTAGCTCAAGCAATTTGGAAGGAAAGTTTTGAAAAGGGATTTGAAATTTCATGGTCAAAACGTGTTTCCAGATAAAAGTAAGTGTTGCAACTAGAACCATGGCAATGAGAGAATCACAATGATATCAAAGTTTTGAAGAATTGATGGAGAAATTTACCTATTGAAATTGAGTTGCAGAGCTCTAAAACTGGACTTCTATGGAGCAATATAGGGCACGATTCTTGAAGATAATTGTATGGTTAGCTTCAGGGAAGATCAAGGAAAGTAAATTGATGGAAAAATTGGATTGAAAAAGGCTTGAATACTGATTTCGAAGTTACAGAAATTTGAGTTATGGAACAAGTTTGGTATGGTGATTCTGGCTATCCAAGCTTGAGGAAATGAATGGGGGATGACCCTTTATTTATAGGAGAATGAATGGGATCCTCAAGCGTGTGAAATGATGAAGTTTGGAGGGAAATCGTGGGAGGTCTGCAGGATGAACAAAGTGTGACTTGTTTATCATCAAAACTCAGCCAAATCGTGTGTTTCATGATGCTAAACACCTTTGGAAAGTTGCTAAACATGATTAGAAGCAAAAACGCGTGGAAAACTTGTGATTAGAAGCCAAAACAAAGATTTCAAAATCTGACTTGTGATGAAACTTCAATTTCAAGCTACCAATTTCAAAACAATGGCATTTTCAACTCAAGGGGTCTTATGGCATGATTCTTGATGCTTTAGAAAGATGAGGTTACAAGATTTGAAATGGAAAAAGAATGGAATCAAATGGATGCTTGAGCTGAAATTTGCATTAAGTCAAAGTTGGATAAAAAGGGTTGACTTTTCATACTTAGAAATATTTCAAATTTTTCTCCAAAAGTGACCTATAATGTTTTGCATCCAAACATGGCCTTCCACTTGGAAATTGCTCTTGACCAAAGAATATGGCATGAAATAGATCTCTTTAATGACATTTTGACACTTGAACCATTCAAAATATCCAAAAATTGAGAGAGTTATGAATTGTTGAAGTTGGCAAAAAAATCATGAAATGACGTATAATATTTTGTATCATTAGGGCACCTTCCATCCATTTTATCACTTTGCACATAAAAGAAGGAATAAAGTTCACATCCTCAAGATCGTTATGGAAAAAGAGTGGGCTCAAGGCGATAAAAATTGACCAATTTATGATCATTTGAAGTCACACATGAGAAAATGAGGGTTCATTTGGAGGACTTGTAATCTTTCTTCATCATCAAGTTTCTTCCACATGAAAACTCCTTGAAACTTTTAAAGTGGTTAATAAACCTTTGAATAGAAGGATGTCTTTGGAATCTCTCAAAAATACCAAAAGATGAGTAAGATATACTTCTTTGAACTTCAAAACCCTAGCTCCTAGATCAAGAAAATGCTTTGAGGAACTTTGACAATTTTGAACCACCTTCTTGTACCAACACTCTTGCTTTGTAAATAGAAGTTATTAAGGATGATAATGAGAACTTATAGCCATCAAAACCACTTACATATCTTGAGAATTTATAGAAATATGCACTTGTAACCAATGGGAACAAGGCCTTGTCCAACCATGACAACTTCTTCAATCAACCCCTTGTACTTTTGAATCAATCTTGATAACTTTGAAATGTGATGAAACAAAAATAAACCTTGCAATGTCATTTCTTCCAAAACAACTTCAATAGTTAGGTTTGAAGTTCTCAAGTTTTATTGACTAGGGCATGGAAATAAACTCATGAACCCATGGATCAACTTGCTAAGCCACATTGCCTTTTCCTACATTATTAACAAGTAAGACAAGCCAACATTGTATTTTATTAATCAAAAGAAAAATCAGGACAAAACATTCATGACCATAAAAGAAAACAAGTCAAGGTGCTTGGTGATTCCTCAAAGAGCAAAGCTAAAGATAGGGAGGAGAACCAAAAGCCCTAATGTGATCTTGTTGTTATTGAATCAACATGGCATGGTGAAGGGATCTTAGGGAAAAAAATTAGGGTACAACAAGCGAGAGTTATCTTTGAAAAAAAAGTAGATGACAGGGAGCTGCACCCTGCTTACGGTAATTTTTTGTTAATAATATTTTCATAATTCATTTGTTACACTTATTATTAATATTGTATCTGAACCATTTTTTGGGATGGAGCATCTCTCACTTCTCTCGCAGCACCTGGTGGGAAGTTACGCCTACCTACGATGAGGATTGGTCACATGCAGTAGCATTTGTTCTGTATAGGGGGAATTGTCTAGTCGAGCCATTCAGATTCTCTCTTGACCATATGGTACCATATGATATTTGCTTCTGCCTATACGAGGGTCACCGCCAGACACGTCAGTGTTGGAAGCGGTGTAGCGATAAGTAACAAAAGTTTTGGAAATATTTATCTGGGAATTTATCGTATCCATAGAGATTAGTTATTGAATTTTCATTCGACAAATGTCTCGTTAATGAGTTTGGAGATAAATGGGTTTGTAAAGAAAATGTTATTAACAGAAAATAAATGTAAACAAAAGTAAAAACTAAGGAAGAACTTATCAAGCCTGCATATAATCTACTCATCACAGACTTAAACCTATCGACCAGTGACATTAAACCTAACAATACTCATCAATGTCACCATGTATCACTCACAACTTAAGTCATTTCTAACCCAAATCGAGAGACCGACTATATCACCAAGGAAATGATCTCTCTACCTCCTCTCAACAACACAGAAGACAACTATGTAATCGCACTGACGATCTCTCAACACAACACAACCACACAGAGGCATTAAGCTATGATACCCAAGTAGATGTCAGCTCTAAATCTATCTCTAGAGTTCAGAAACTAAAAGATAATCATCCTAGATAAGAATTTAAGTAGTATATGTTTATAACAACTCAAATCCCTAGCACAGAGCAAAAATCTAAGAGAACAATCCACAAAGATTTGTAAAGTAAGTTTTATATAACGCCATGGGCGACAAATATACATAAGTTCAGAGTAAAATACATACAAAACCCAACAAAAGAGAAATACATAGAGAGGAGAAGAGATAAACCACAAATCTTCTGATTTGTCAGCGCCGGTCAATGAGAAATCCACCTTCAATCATCGATAAGCAAAGCCCTAATGTTGTTATCTAAGCTAATCCACTACAAAAATGAGGTGGATGGAGTTGAGAGAACAAAAATCTCTCGCTAAACCAACACCTAACAAATGAAACAAAAAGTAAAATATAAAGAAAATTTGATCTGTGGGAATCGCTCGGCGAAATAAAGCATCGCTTGACGGAAGCTCTTATTCACTTGGCCCAGAATAAGCCACGTCCTCAACTGATCAAAAATATCCTCCATCGCCCGACGACATTCCTTATTTTCGCGTGGCGACGCAACAACGAAGCAAGGCAGGGACTTCAACAAATTTGTCTTCAAATTTTCGCCCGACGACGCTCCCCTTCCGCCCGGTGATCCATGACAGGAAAGCAAATTTTGTTGCTTTTTCTGCATAACTTATTATGGCTCAAATCTTGGCCTTGTTCCTTTATTAATCCAAAAGATGCATCTTGGAGCTTTATTCCTCATTGCTCCAACAATACTCAAATACCTACAAAATAAATACAAAACTATCAAACGATACACTTTATACAAGAAAATGCATTATACACAAACTAAACGTATTTACACAAAAGTCGGGTTATTCAACAATATTAACAAAAAGTCGATAAGTGCAACAAAACTTATATACAAAAATAGCTACAATTTGCACTTATCAAACTCTCCCCAACTTGAACTATTTTTTATCCTCAAACAAATTCAAATAACATAAAGAACAAAGAATGATAAATCAAAGAATCATGAATCAACAGGTTTTAAAAACGGAAAACAAATGCAGTGGTTCAACTGAAAAACGGTACACACGAAGAAACATACTTACCACTAAACTACGACGATAACATAAACATGAAATAAATGCTAAATACAAAGAATATGCCAAACATTCTAAAACAATATTTGGTCACAAATGAATCACACCTAGAAAACATAATCATCGGTAGATGAAAACACACAAAAATGGGGTATTTCCACTCATCCAACAATCTTGCAAACAATAGACTAAATTATGCATTCATCCAAAAATTTACATTGAAAATATAAAAGCAAGAATCTCAAGGGCTTTTCAAGGTTGTAATGTGGCTTGGTTAACAAACAAGTGATAAGTCCTAAATCTAATCGAAATAAAAACTTGCATAAACCTAAGGGAGTAATTACTTCCACAAAGTTTCAAACAATAGAATTTCAATCAAACTTCTTCTCCATCCCAAATTTCAAACCATCACACATCACTTATTCAAAACAATATTATTTCATACTCTTTTTTTTTTTCTTTTTCAAATCTTTTCTATTTTTTCCCTTTATTTTTCTATCACGTCTTTTTCACATTTTTTTCTTTCTTTTCTTTTCTTTTTCTATTCAACCTCATAGCAATCACAACATAAGCACATAAGAATTTCTCTCTCCAACTTGAATTCAACTATCATCGTAATATGAATACTCCCTACTTTCTAAGACAATGTAAAAATTCAACTATAAATCATAGTTAAGGGTTCAAGAAAACAAGGAATCCATGTCCATACAAAAAGAGAAACTAAACACTCATAGACAAGCATTTAGCAAATACAACATGGATATCGATAAAAAGCTCAAAGGGGTTACTAATGATTACACACTCACAAGGTGAATTGACTATTTGGCTAGGTAGTTGTGCTCAAAATGTAATAAAAAATATGCCTTGATCACTTTCTTACATTCATACAATCAACACAAAACAAAAGATTAAGCATAATAAAATCTAGTTAAAACAAGAATTGTGGCCTCCAGCATATGTGAACAATGGAAAGCTACCTCACAAAAAGAGTGGGAACTAAAGTGATTCATAAATGAACAAGTATACAAAATAATGAATGACATAAAAATTGCAAAAAGTCTAAGTATCATGAATATGCTAAAGTATAGAAAGCAATAAACACATACCTCAAACGTGTACAAAACTTTAACAAAATCATTACCATGTATTCGCAAGTTGAAACGATCAAACTTGATAAATCCCCTCAATATTCTACAAGTTACCGGACCAAAACTTGAGTGCAAACAACAACAAAAGAATTAGAAAAATAATACTCCTACAAAATTTCAATATACAAAATTTACAATATATACAGTGAACAAAACTCCTCAAGCTAAACACGACAAGCTTTCGAAAAACACAAATTGACATAACAAAAGAAATAAAAATAACAATATGAAAACCGGGTGAAAATGAATTAACAAGTTGAAAAGTGAAGATATGAAATTCAGAACATTTTCTTGTTTCAACTTGTTAAAACACAAATCACCACACACATAAACAAATACAAACAAACATGCGTGTTTTACGTCATAAGCTCGACGCCTTCATTGTGCAAGCTAGTAACCTCCTCTTTTCATGCCATGGTATTGTCACACCGTACAAACCTAAAGAAAGTGTCCTAACAATCACACAACAAACGTTACAAAAATGAGACAATTCACAACAATACGTGAAAACAAAGAAAAACACATATATGCACAAGTATCATATACAAGTTAATGTAAAATTTCTATACAACATATACATTAATTACAAAACTCAAAAACAAAAAAATTATCACAATGTGAAGACAATAGAACCAATCCCTAGCAACGGTGCCATTTTGTTGGAAGCAGTGTAGCGGCAAGCAACAAAAGTTTTAGAAATATTTATTCGGGAATTAATTGTGTCCACGGAGATTGGTTATTGAATTTCCGTTCGAAAAATCTCTTGTTAATGAGTTTAGGGATAAATGGGTTTGTAAAGAAAATGTTATTAACAGAAAATAAATGTAAACAAAAGTAAAAACTAAAGAAGAACTTATCAAGCCTGCATATAATCGACTCATCACAGACTTAAATCTATTGACCTGTTACATTCAACCTAACAATACTCATCAATGTCACCACTTATCACTCACAACTTAAGTCATTTCTAACCCAAATAGAGAGACGGATTGTATCACCAAGGAAATGATCTCTCTACCTCCTCAACAACACAGAAGACAACTATGTAATCGCACTGGTGATCTCTCAGCACAGCACAACCACACAGAGGCATTAAGCTCTGATACCCAAATAAATCTCAGCTCTAAATCTATATCTAGAGTTCAGAAACTAACAGATAATCATCCTAGATAAGAATTTAAGTAGTATATGTCTATAACAACTCAAATCCCTAGCATAGAGCAAAAATCTAAGACAATAATCCACAAAGATTTGTAAATCAAGTTTTATATAACGTCATGGGAGACAAATATACATAAGTTCAGAGTAAAATACATACAAAACCCAACAAAAGAGAAATACATATAGAGAGGATAAGAGATAAACCATAAATCTTTCGGTTTATCAGCGCCAGTCAATGAGAAATACACATCCAATCATCCATAAGCAAAGCCCTAATGTTGTTATCTAAGCTAATCCACTACAAAAATGAGGTGGATGGAGTTGAGAGAACAAAAATATCTCCCAAAACCAACACCTAACAAATGAAACAAAAAGGAAAATATAAAGAAAATCTGATCTGTGAGAATCGTCTGGCGAAAGCTCTTATTCACTTGGCCCGGAATAAGCCACGTCCTCAACTGATAAAAAATATCCTCCATCGCCCGGTGACCATAATTCATCGCCCGACGACACTCCTTATTTTCTCCTGGCGACGCAGCAGTGAAGCAAGGCAGAGACTTCAACAAATTTGTCTTCAAATTTTCGCCCGGCGATGCTCCCCTTTCGCCCGACGATCCATGACAGGAAAGCAACTTTTGTTGCTTTTTCTGCATAACTTATTATGACTCAAATCTTGACCTTATTCCTTTATTGATCCAAAAAATGCATCTTGGAGTTTTATTCCAACAATGCTCAAATACCTACAAAATAAATATAAAACTATCAAACGATACATTTTATACAAGAAAATGCATTATACACAAATTAAACGTATTTACACAAAAGTCAGGTTATTCAACAATATTAACAAACAAAAAGTCGATAAGTGCAACAAAACTTATATACAAAAATAGCTACAATTTATACTTATCAGTCAGTTTGACATCATTTTTTTATACTTCAGATGGATGGCATGTGGATCATCTCTTATGTATCTTTATATTCCCGAGCGAGCGATGGGTCAGTTTGACTACTTGTATATTATTCCGAGACCTCCCTATGAGTTTGCTCTTCTTGGCATCCGCCACAAAGATCGTGGTGTGATACTGGATGATTTCGAGAGTCACCTAGTACCAAAGGAGTATCACTGAGTGTCAATTCCTTTTCAGTGGATTTATGTTGAGGGCTACATGATATGGTTCAATTGGGTGTCACACCTTATCATGACATCAAACGCTTATAAAAGGTAACAGGAGGTACTTGAGACTTATGATGACCACACTGAGGATGTGACGGCGGCCTGTCGGCGAGTTGTAGAGATGGGTAGAGCAGACATACATGCGTGATTATTTGAGGATAATAGTCTCCAATTGGCCCTCATGGATAACATGATTGACGGACTACAAAATGTCGTGTAGTACAAGCCGAGGAGAGCACGGGGGGTTAGACATACCCAAGAGATTATGTTTGAATGTATTTTTTTATATTTTCGAACAAATATTATGCATGGTCTTGACTTTTAATTAATATATGACAATTTAACTTTCATTTGAGTTTAATATTATTTAAATTTACTTTAAAATAACTTTACTATAAAAAAATTAGAATAACTTTGTTTAAAAAAATACAGTGTTGAAACAAAGATTGTGTCCTAAAATCAATCGGGGGACATTTAGGAGATGCATCTTTGGATGTATCTATATAACATATGGAAATGTACCAGCTCACCTTCATCATCAACTATATCATCTGAGTATCTCCATACTATAGTTTATTTAAAATGGAGTGAATCTCATAATAGTGTTTTTTGACGTGATTTTGAATGCGTCCAAAGATACATCTTCGAATTTTGAATTTTTGAAAATGTGGGATGAACAATTAAGACCGGAAAGAGCAACTCCTTTTTTCAAGATGTTTTTCAGCCAAATATGTAGTAAAATATATGAGTTGTGGGTCGGTCCGATAGATTTGGCCCATTTTGACAAGTATATTTTTTTTCTTTTCTATTTAATATGTGTTGTCTTTTTGTTAATATCATATTTAGTTTCCAATGTAGTAGTTCTTTTTCAATCAATCAATCACACATCATCGCTCTCTCAGTTTGCGTGAGAGACAGAAGAATGGTAGGACCATCGAGGCCTGAAATAGTTCTGTTTGGTTCATCCATTGTTCAGCTCAGTTTTGCGAAAGAAGGCTGGGGTGCGATTCTTTCTCACTTGTATTCTCGCAAGGTACTTTTCTTTCTTACCTACACGTTGACTTTGTTTTTCCAGAAATGTATTCATATACAGATTCTCGTGAATCTGCTATGTTTATTCTTTTATATCATCTCAGATTTAACGGATCATATCAAATGTGTTCTTGTGGAAGATATCATCAAATGAAATATAAACCTGATTTTATGAGGACTATTATCCTTATCTGCAATTACACATTATTAGTAGTTAGTTATGTATATGAGGATGTCGTTGCATAGGCGGATATAGTTCTGCGAGGATACTGTGGTTGGAATACAAGGCGCGCTTTGCAGGTTCTTGATACCATTTTTCCCAAGGTATTGCAAATTGCCCCTTCTTTCTCCTATCCTTTCACATTGATTTATTGCTTCAATTTACTAATAAAGACTCACCCTTTTGTTCTCTTGTCTTCTATAACACAGAATGCCACCCAGCAACCGTCCTTGATAATTGTGTACTTTGGCGGTAATGATTCTGTTCTTTCACATCCTACTGGCCTTGGTCAACATGTACCTCTCCAAGAATACATTGAAAATATGAACAAGATTGCTAACCATCTCAAGGTATACAACTTTTTGTCCTAGTTATTAATATACCATACAAATAGTTCATTATTCAAGCAATAGTTTCTTGCATCATATTATTACTTGTTGTAGTTGTTGATACAAATTTTGACACTTGCTAACAATTTCCAGAGTCTCTCAAACAAGACTCGCCTTGTATTTCTCACTGCTCCGCCTTGCAATGAAGTGCAAATTTATGGAAACAGGTTTTGACTGCAATTTATTTGCTATGTTACACACCAATTATCCTAAAAGATCATAATATTAGACTAAGATATACGATTTTACATCACTAGCATATGATACAAATTTGAGAATGATGTTACTATTCAAGCCCTTTTGACATTCTTACTCCGTGGACGTCAACCAGTTGTATACAGAGACCACCAAGGAATAACGAATCGTGTAGAATATATTCAGAAGCGTGCTTGGAGCTATGCCGCGAGATGAATATCAAGGCTATTGATCTGTGGTCTGCAATCCAAAAAAGGGATGACTGGCGAGATGTTTGCTTCACGTAAGTTTGCTCTCATATCACCCTTTAATGCAATGTCGGTGTAAGACTTTTTACACTACCAACAAATCATAAATCATCCTCTGTTATAACTTTTTAGTAACAATTTTGATTGATTATATCAAATGTGCTTATCGTTCAGTCATTTTCTTGAATGTTATTTGATAGAGATGGAATTCATTTGACACATGAGGGTAGCAAGATAGTGGTAAAAGAGATACTTAATACACTCAAAGAAGCTGATTGGGAACCTTGCTTGCATTGGAAGTCACTGCCAAATGAATTTGGAGAAGATTCGCCTTATGACCCACTTGGCTCAGATGAAAAAACTATTAATGTTGCCAGCTTGACCGTACTGGAAACTATGGAATATGACTGATGTTCATCTGGGAGCTGAAGACATGCCACAGACCATTGAATCATTAGGCATCAACCACAAATAACAGGAATTTAGAACTCTGTCTAATTATGTCAGGTTTTTCACCATGCGAGTTCTAAGACCTCTCCGACTATAATTGATTATGTAAATTATTCATAAGATTTCGTGATTTTATGGATTTTATGTCGTTAGCAAAAAGTTTTATGGATTTGGATCAAAATTTTCCACTTCCATTTGTCCTTATTTTTCCTTCATAGTTTCCAATGCGATAAAATTGAGACTGTTGCGTGCTCACTCAGGGCTGGATTCGAGTCCTGGAATAAACAACTTAGTCTGAGTGCTCTGGATGCAATTGATATTTTTAATTGATGCTTGTTTGGCTCTTGAAGACCAAAAATAAACAACTTGGTCTCATTTCATACCATAAGAAAAACAGACCAGTTGATTATCTATTTTAAATTTTTATATTCAAATTATTGGGTTAAAATTTACTTTAACCCATTGACCGAAGACACTTACATATTTCTTACAAAGCAAGTAACCTCCTAACTTAATTGATTTTCATCAATATCTAACATAACATCTTCAACTTCCTTTTCTTTATTCCAGACTTATCTCTCATTTTCAGCAAAGACAACATTTATGCTTATAATTATTTTCTTGGATATATAGTTATATAGCATATATGCCTTAGATGTATCCTTGACTTCCAAGAAGATGCACTTCATGCTCTTATCATCTAGTTTCCTTCTTTGGACATATAGTATGTGTGCATAGACAATGCATCCAAAGATTGTAAAGTGTTAAGTTGAGGGTTTTGATTTTTTCCAAGCTTCTTTAGGAGTGATCTCTGGTATGGAAGCAATATGACTTTTGTTAAGTACATTTGCCCAGTTCACAACTTCAAGCCAAAATATATTTGGTATTACTCTCTTTGTTAACATGCGTTCATGAGAGGGTTATGTTATTCCTTTCAACCACTCCATTTTGCTAAGGAGTGTAGGTTGTAGTAAGTTATTTTTTGATCCCATTTGCTTCAAAAAAACTTCTTGAATTCGTGAGAGTTGAATTCTCCTCCTATATCGATCCTTAGGCAATGAATTATCTTTCAAGTTTCTTTTTCAATCATTGTTTTAAGAAACTTAAAGTGGTTTAATGCACTAGATTTTTCATTTATAAAGTACATCAAGTTTTCCTACTGAAATCGTCTATGAAATTCGGTATATACCGCTTGTTGATGTTAGATGAGAGAGTTATAGAGCTATATATGTTCGAGTGTGTAAACTTCAATCTTCTTTCAAATCTCCAATCACTTTTCGTCGAAATTGTTTCTCTATGTTTCTTCCCTACCGTGTCGTCTTCACAAATTTTCTTTGACTCTTTAATTCTAGGAAATCCTTTCACCATATGCCTCTTGTCTAGAATTTTCAATCCCTTCAGGCTCAAGTGACCATACCTACAATGCCATAGGTATTTTCAATCCCTTCAGGCTCAAGCGACCATACCTACAATGCCATAGGTATGTTGTATCTTCACGTTCAGATTTTAAACAAGACATCATTTCAACTTTAGTAGTTATTAGAAATAGTTTATTTGAGTCCATTTGAGATGACATAAGCAATCCTATCTAGATGAAAAACCTTACGACGCATCTTGCTTAAACACGATTGTCAACTTCTTTTGTTAGAGTTAGTCTATGCTCATCAGATTGTTCTTCAATTCAAGGATGTAGTACACATTACAACCTGAGCAATGTCATTGATGTGCAACCTAACATTACCTTTTTCTATAACCTGCGTCTGAGAATTGTCCTTCAGTCTCTCGATTTCTCTAAACTTTGAGTCAAGAACTAAAAATCATCCTTCAATTTAACACATGTGATTGTTACACCCAAAATCCAAGAATCAAATGTGATTCTTGGAGAAGTTCTTGTTAGAGCTTCCATAGGCCATGTGTAACATGTCTTCCTCACCCTCTTACTCAACATAGTTGACATATTCTTTGAGGTTAGGACACTCATACTGAAAGTGACATAACATGTGGTATTTGTAGCACTCTATGGAACTTTTGTTGAATTTTTTCATCTACCTTGAGCACTTTTCAAGGCACCATGGCATCCCCATCTCCCTGCCATCACTGCTCTATTAGAGACTATCCAGACTCGGTCTTCTTCCTCGACAAGTTTTATCTTTTGAGTGTGAACTAAGAGGGGGGCATGTGGCTCGATTCTTCAATGCTGCATACGACATAATTGAATTTAGAGGACATGGACATGAGATTCTTCTCAACAATTATATGTTCCTCCATCTTCTCACCATGAATTTTCATCTTGATGACAATTGCTAATGTTCTTGCAAAATAATCATCAATGGATTTGTCTTCTTTCATGCAGAGAAGTTCAAATTCACCTTTAAACACTTGGAGTTGTGGCATCTTCACTTTTGTAGACCCCTGATATTTATTAGCCATTGCGATCTTTCACTTTGCTTTCTTCAACCAACTTCTGTTTGTATGTTGGTGTAGCTGGGAGAACAATAACACCTTCCTCCACAACAGTCCAATACTCCTTTGATCACAAAATATTTTCCATAAACATGACCCAGTCATCATAATAACCATCAAATTTTGAAATGGTTGGTTGGCTATATTTGCTTTCCTCCATTGGAGCTGGTAGCAGTAACCTTCAAGAACTCCAAAAAATGCACAACACGCCCTAATGCCGCAACACCTGTATTTTTCTCCCACAAATGTGCACTCAAAGATGAACAAGAAGTCACTCTAATCTTACGGAATACACAATTAATTTGATACGACTTGATAAGATAAGAAATTATGCATTTAAGACATCTCAATTTGTTCCATTGGCCAAAAACACTTAATTATTAGAATGAAAATTGTTAAAATGAAGCCAGCAACGAGTTTGGGAACCTAAAAGGAACAAATGAAAATTGTCGATTATATTTGAAGGCGTGTTTAATGCTGTGTCATGCATTGAATATCAAGGCCATGATTTGTAGTCTGCAATTCCGAAAAGAGATGATGACTGAAAAGATCTTTGCTTCATGAAAGTATGCTATTGTGTAAATTAAAATGGTTCAAATGTGCATATAAATGACTATTTAACTAAGTGACTTCAATTTGGTTGTTTGTTAGTGATGGAGGTTCATCTCTAACTTGAGGGAAGTGAAATAGTGTCAAAGGAAATATTGAAGGTAATCAAAGAAGCAGAGTGGGGACCAGGTCTATACTGGAAGTCAATGCCATTTGAATTTGAAGATTCTCCATACGATCCAGTTCATCCTAATGGAATGTCAACTATTAATATCTCTAACGTGCCTTTCCCTTTAGATGTAGTGTGAGAGAAAAATAATATACTATCATGCTTCGATGTTGTGCCTAAGGAAATATATTTCATGATTCAATAATAAATGGGTGATCATTACTTAACCATGGTTTTTCACCATGTGAGTAGTGAAGCTTGGTTCTGTTTGTGCTTTAATTACTAGCGAATCATGAAGATGACTCATACTACATTATTAGAGCCTAGCTTGCTTCATGAATAAATGATTGTTAGTCTACAAAACAAATTGAAAATTGCAAGAGCCAATTTACATGATTGTTAGTTGATACGTCAAATTTAACAGCAAAAGCGAGACAAGTAGAAACAAAGTTTGTAATTAGCAATTTTCAACAAAAGACTTGAAAGTGTAATACGTGTTCTAAAAAGGCTCAAAACTTCCTACCCTATCATTAGAAATCTATTACAGAAACTTGACAATAAACTAAAATAAAATTGATGTTACAATATTCTCTTTGGCAAGGGTTGCATAACCTCATAGTATTGTGGGATTCCAGTACTCTTTGTGCACACAACAGTACATTTAATTACATATATATTGAGCAGAATGAACAACACAAATCAAACAAAGTTATGATACATACAAGGGGGACAAAAGAAGACCCGAAATTGCAGCTCAAACACTCAACTAATGAGAAGTGCAGAAAATGATTCTACTCGAATGATGATTAGCTTACCCTATAGCTTTCAACTTTAAACAAATCTAGGCCAAAGCATATCCAAAGATAAAAACCACTATGAAGGATATGACAAGAGACAGGAAATCCCAATCGATTACTTTCAAAGGCTACTCCTGAAGGATAAGCCACACCTCATGTAGACAATTGGAACCTGCCGCTAGGCTTTTTTCTTCTCCATCCCTGATATTTTCAAATAGAAAATCTTTAGTATAGGCAAGTATTAACAAGCATAAATAAGAAAGGGGGAAGATTCTTTTTCTGAGGTAAACTTACAAAGGCGGCATAATACACAAAGGTTAATCCGGCCAAAACAACAAATGCAATTTGAAACACATTGTACCTGTATTGTGATAAACAGTAAGTCAAACAATATCACCATAGGTAATTGATAATAGTCAAAAACTAAACCAACTAGGGCGCCATATTTATAGACAACTTATGTTACTTACACCTCAACACACAAAAAAAAAAAAATAGAAATAAATTCCATAGGCCTTCGAATTCAAACATGTCAGGTCAATCTTTACGGCACAAGTCTTACAGCCTTCATTTTTTTAGACCGACTAATCTAAGAGGACCAATCCCACCGGTCCACTAGCGGAGGCCCATTTAAAACCAGAGCAAAGCTCAATATGAACTAGCCCAACACAGAGATTGTTAGCACCTACGGGATTCAAACCTGAGACCTTGAGAAAAGCGTACTCCCAGCTCTCAAGCCTTCACCAACAGGCCAACCTCTATTTAATATTAGTTGATTTTGAAGCATGGTTTCATTAAGGACTTCAATTGAAAATATGGGGTTCGATTTAATGGAAAAATACTAGGGCGCGCTGCATGGTCCAAATTTACTAGTTACCAAAACAAGGTACAACTTAGTCATTAAGACTGCATGGGAGGAGAAGAAAAAACTAGAAAAATCCAGCTTAACTCACTTGTACAAATATTTAATTCCACGAAGAGACTCCAAAGTGTGACCAAATATTTCCTGGGCTGCAGTTGCTTGGGCATAGTAGGCAAATGCCGTGGAGCAAAACTGAATCACACTGAAAGTAAAACAACAAAACTTTCAGCAAGTTGTTGCATCATAACATTATCACGACAACACATGTGTCTTAAACTATATAGAACATTATTTGCAATTGCAGCACCCCGAAACACTTGTGAGTTGTAATACTACTCAAACCATGAATCAAGTAGTTCCTTTGGCCACCAAAAAATAAAGCAATAATAAACTTTACCATGCTGAGTTAGAGGAGTTTATTAAATAAACATAATATACTATTTGGAATGGTACATACTATACTAACCTAATAGAACAAAGAAGGATAAGGCCCACATTAAACAAAAAAGAGTTCATCAGAGTTGCTCCCCACCTGCCAGAAGAATGTTCACATTGTGTATTATCAGTAATTGCATTATAAGACCAAAACAGAAAATAAAATAATAAAACAGACAGCACAGTTGAATTACTTCATGGGATGTATGGTGATGAAAACTAATCTCAACCCAAGCATCGTGGCACCAGCAATCACAGCAAGAAGGAGGTAGAAGCAGAAAAATGCAAACGCAGCTGTGCCGAGCAGACCTGTTAAAACAGAAAACTACATATATTACCTAGAATAACTGAATGAAAATCAGCAATATAACAAATCAGTAACTATGCATAGCTGAGGTGAGGAAATATAATATGTAGAAAAACTAATATATAGAATGCGTGTTCCAAATTCCTACATACCCCAGATATCATCTAGCTTGATGAAAACTTCATTCAAGAAAGGAGAAAGGGGAGGATCAATTAATAGATAGATAATGATATGAGCAATCCATGCTACTGAAACAATCAGCCTGTCAAAAAATTTAAAAACTTGGGTTAGATATTACATTGGGAACATACCTCCTTAACTAAGCAATCTATGTATAATGTTAGAAAGAATCATGCATCCATAGCAACTTTTATTATTATGTATCATTGCTTACCCTAGAATTCCAAAAACAAGTTTTGCCAGATAACCAAGAACTGTTAGTGCCCATGTTGTCTCAGCCTGCATTCATGCAGGATCAGTTAGTATGGAAAACATTATACAATGATGACTATGCCAAGAAGTTAAAAGGTTAGAAATCTGAATAGCGACCTTTTCCCCTTGTGGATACATCTCTTCAAGAAGCTTTACGTCTTCTTCCAATTGAAACAATTCCTGGAAAATTAAGTTAGTTAAGCACATTATTAGAGCCACAACACACACTATGAAAACAGCATAAGTTAAATTATTATAAAGAGTGCCCATGCCAACAAGGATATCCTTACCTTTTCTACTTCTTTTACATTTTTACGATGCTTTCTACCCTTTGCACCACTTCTTTCTTCCTGATGGAGTGACTCAGCTGCTTTCTTCAAATCTTTTGCTTTTTTACCAAGTTCAGTAGCTTCCTACAATATCCAACCAACCCCATCATAAATATAATGTCATATCATATAAGAAATGCACATATGAAGTATAAACAACAATATAATATAACTCTTCAATAACAACATATATCACCTTGATATACTGTGAGCGAGTGATAACAGCCTTTGGCCGCCGGATAAATGAAAATAAAAGTCCTAGTGGAAGACAAGCAATACCAACACCACCAAATATCTGGATCGAATAGGGAGAACACAATGGTTAATGTCATGAATAGCAAAACTAGTACGTAATAATATAATGAGGTAAGGAAGGCTTATGTAAATTCATAACCAGAGACTGCTTCTTCTTGAGTGCAGTAAGTGATTTTGTATCTTGAAAATTAACACAGTAGCATTCTCTAAAGTGAATATCATAACACAGTATGTTTATTCGCACACTAGTGGAGGAAATGACACCCACAAGAGAGCGGTAGGATTGGCTAATACAATAAAGGTCTCCTAAGTAATACAAGCAAGCCAAAACCAAGGCTAAATTTAAAGCGGGTTTTATATACAAGTTTTATGAATAATGAGCTTACAGAAAAAAGCACAGATCCAACAATAGTAGCAAGAGCTACAACATATTCTGGAAAGGTTGATCGCATGGTCCATGTTTTCTCTGATGAAGGACTAGCAGAGTATGCAGAGCACTGTTAAAGACAAATAGGACAAAAAACAGAATGAGTACAGCAAACTTATTACTTCTTCTAAAAATATTAAATATTACAGCGGAAAATACCTGATGGACACCATTTCCAACACATTGTTGACCACTGTTGAGCCCCCATGAGCCAGGAAATGTAGTTGTTGATGAAGAGAGATGCCTAACAGTAAAATCCACTTTACCAACAAGCCCTAATATATAATCACGCAATAAAAGCACAATCAAACAAAACTCATATTAATCCACAGCAGATTTGAAATATTTACGCTAAATTATGGGTGCATTGTATAGTTTCTTTCTTGAATCTAAAATGACTTTTAAGATGCTTATCCGTCATTTTTTTTACGGTGCAGAAAGGCCTATAAGAATTTGTTTGGTTTCTAACTCCAGCTTTATTTGTTGTTTTTTCTTACTGTTTGTGACTTCTTCCCTGCTACCGTTTTACTAGCATGCCTAAAAAATATTTGTTTCTCACATTAGGAGGCAAATGTATTTAAATAACAATCAAACAAATCCAATCTATTCCCCAACGCCCAATATTAGCAACTAAACTAAACACACAAAATCCTCACACTTCTAATGATCCTTCTAGACAAAACCCCTTCACTAAACTAAGAGCCCAAAAACCTAACACATTTTCCTTCACATAAACTCTGAAATATCTGCTACACTCCTGCCTGCATTGTATGAACCCTCTAAGATGTACTTCCCAAAAAAAAACAGAGAATGTGACAAAATCAACATCAACATTAAACTCTAGTTCCAATTATTAACCCAAATGCATTAATTACTCAATACTCCTTCACTAAACTAAGAGCCCAAAAACCTAACACATTTTCACTCACATAAACTCTGAAATAGCTGCGGCTCTCCTGCCAGCAATGCACGAACCCTCTAAGATATATTTCCCAGAAAAAAAAAACCCACAGAATGTGACAAATCTCAATCAACCTCTAGTTCCAATTATAAACCCAAATGCATTAATTACCAAAAACTCTTTTCTTTACATATTAAGAGACTATACTGTACTACACCAAATTAACATCAAACAAATTCATTAGGGTTCACCTAATCCTATCTATCCTTGAAAATACACTTCAACTAACACAAAAAGGACAACTCAACCCTAAAACACACACACACAGTTCAAATCAAACAAAAGTTCATATCATCCATACCATACAAAATACCCAGAACGAGAGCGCACACTACAGCCGTCGTCACCACCCAGCACAGTGCACTCTTAACCCTTTTCCCAATACTCCTGCAAACAAATTCCATAAACACCAAACATTCAAAATCCAAAACAAAAAAGGAAAAAAAACCGTTTTTTTGTTTTTTCATTTCTTCACACTAAAAAAAACAACCTACTTGTCCTGGTCGCCTTCATAGTAAAACATTGCGAACGGAATAATGAAGAAGACAAGTATAGCATCGATTACATAAACGGCGAGCCATAAATCCTTCATCGGGAGCGTGAGATTACACGCGCCATTATAAATCGCGTGCCGGCAAGCTTGCCGATTTGCCACATCGGCCGGAAGCATGAGAATCGAGATTGCGGCAACGGAAAGCCCCAAAACGACGACGAATTTAGGAAAGTAAGCCTGGTTAACATCGTCGGGATGCTGGTAGTTGACGAGGAGGTATACATTGACGAGGAAGACGATCACGCATACGACTATGGCTACGATCACGAGGGCGAGGTTGAAATCGCCCATGTTAGGGTTAGGGTTTGTTCGGATCTGATTTGGAGAGAGGAGAAGAGAGGGAAGGGAGGAGAATGAGGATTTTTGCCTCCGGTGGTGGTTTTGCTACGGTAACGGTGATGGTTTTGAGGGGGAGTGAAATGTCGGTTATGTCCTTGGTGCAGTTGAGGAAGGGAGAGGGGCTGAGGGTGGAACTGCTATGGGTATAGATGTAATTTGGAGGGGGTTGTTTCGCTGTGCAAGCGAAATTCAAAACAGGCTGTTCCCCCAAATAAAAACGAGAAGATGACGCGGTTATGTCATAGAATGATGGAATGGAGCTGGGTAATGGGTCATGGGGGCTTAACTGGCCCAATATATTCCTTTAGAAAAAATTGGGCAATTTCTCATCCCACCATTATTATATGGGCACACCTCTAAAAATTTAAAAATGATTCTAAATAAATTTGGAAACGCATTTATGTCATATCTAAAATTTGTCCGCCCTTTATTTTTATAGTCAAAAATATTTTTAATATTGGTTTTTATAATATTCTTTAGTTCAATTTTACTAATATTTTAATAATAATTTATTTCGCTCATTTAAATATATATAATAGTTTATTTCAAATAATTTGTATTTTAAATAGCAAATACTTGTTCGTTTTCGTATACTTTCAATTGGTTTTTTATTTCAAATGAGTAACATAGCACAGTTGGTAAAGAATGAAGTTTGCAAGTATGAGTAACATCAGCCTCACGCAACCTCATCCACTATTCATTCGTAGGCATCCATACGAAGCATGAGCAACCTCATATGTCCATACGTAAACAACCTTATGTAAAAGTCGTGAGCAGTCTCACACTTTCCAATCACCTGATTGATGTCTCTCGGTAACCTTACCAATATGAGTAACATTGTTATCCATTTCCCCTTTCCAAGTTGATAATATTCTAGTAGTCCTACTGACGTTGGGATAAAGTCCAGTTCATGTCTGGAATGTCTTTTCAAAAGTACAATTCTCGTCTGATAGTGTTCCAATTTCTATTTGGAAGCTAATTCTTATCCCTAGTTCTCGTCTGGTAGCCTATATTGGTTCCGCAGTTCAAATAAAATGAGCATTGCATTTATGAATCATCGCATCATTCCAATTCATATCATTATTATATCAAGCATACATATCATGCATCATGTATACATCAAGTATAATCATATCAAACTTACATACATGCATTACATTTAATCATATATGCCCATGAAAAACTGTGGAAAGTCTCAAGGCATGCTTACCAGCTAAGACACACTTAATTTCAAATTCAAGCCCAGCATTATACATTTGTCATGTTATCACTATATCTACCTCGGTTGAGAACAGACACAACTGTCAAAGGCACCGCTATCAAAATTTCACTAGGCAGCTTACCTACGACTCATATCTAAGTCCTAGTCATCACTAGCCTCTGAGAATTAAACTTTCAATTATCAAATTCAAACTTTTCAAATTCGAACCTTTGAAACATTTAACTTCATTCGGTTATTATGTTATCAAGCCTTGGTTGAGGACAAACACAACCAGTGTCATCAGCAAAACTTCAATTTCAATCTTCAAACCTAGAATTCTTCATGTTAATCGAGTCTTGGTTGAGAACAGACACAACCGACGTCGTCATTCTGAGTTCCAAATAAAAATTTCAAACCTATCCTCGTATTATCTATCCTCTAGGTTGTGGTAGGTTTGTGAATTATTAGGGTGTTATTTATCCTTTAGGCTATGATAAATACACAAGTTTATCCCCGTATTATCTATCCTCTAAGTTTTGGTAGATATGTGAATTATTAGGATTATGTTATTTATCCTCTAAGTCGTGCTAAATACATAAGCATATTATCGTGTCATTTATCTCTAGGTCGTGATAAATGTACAAATATATCCTCGTATTATCTATCCTCTAGGTTGTGGTAGGTTTGCAAATTATCAGGGTTATGTTATTTATCCTCTAGGTCATGATAAATAGATAAGCATATCCTCGTGTAACTTATCCTCTAGGTCATGATAATTGCACAAGTTTATCCTCGTATTATTTATCCTCTAGGTTGTGGTAGATATACGAATTATCAGGGTTATATTATTTATCCTATAGGTCATGATAAATATATAAGCTTATCATCGTGTCATTTATCCTATAGGTCGTGATAAACGCACAAGTTTATCCTCGTATTATCTATTCTCTAGGTTGTGGTAGGTATGTAAATTATCAGGGTTATGTTATTTATCCTTTAGGTCGTGATAAACACATAAGTCTGTCCTCATGTCATTTATCCTCTAGGTCGTGATAAATACACAAACTTATTTATCCTTTAGGTTGTGGTAGGTATACAAATATATGCGATATAGTTCATTGTGTTAGTCTCGAAGCATTAGTGAATTATCGAAATTATGTTATTGGCCTCATAGGTTGCGGTGAATATGCAATAATTGCAATGTAATCCATTGTGTTAGTCTCGAAGCGTCAACGTGTTATCAAACTTTATGGTATTTATCCCCTAGGTCGTGGTAAGTACACTAGCAATACCTTACTATGTTAGTCTCTATGCGTTAGTAAGATATTTTCAACCCGTATCGTTTACTCCCTAGGTTGTAGTAGATGTACAAAATTTGTAATATAACTCAATGCATTAGTATCGAAGCAACAATAAGTTATATGTCCCTCTATGATATAATTCATTGTGTTAGTCTCCAAGCGGCAATGGATTAACTTCGTGTTATTCATCCCCTAAGTTGCGGTGAGTATAATGAATCTGCGTTAAGCTTAGTCTCGAATCATTAGTAAGTCAACTTTCAAACATGTGTTATTTACCTCCTAGTTTATGGTAAATATGCAAGTCTACGATCTCTTTTCTAGATATTGACGGGTTATCCGCGTCGTCATATCTAGGTCAATCTTACTCTTCAATCATACTCTTTTGTCCAAACTCTGGTAGGATAATACATCATCATCTTTGCCTATTTTCTCCATACTCTTGAGGAAGATGTACAGTGTATCCCTATTTAGCCAAGCGTTGGTCAAATTTTAGGGTCTTCTATTATTTAATAACCTTCTGATTCGAATGTGTGAGACATGCATATTCTTGCACCCTCGATCAAAGAGTAATTAAATAGGGGTAGCTCTCATACCCCAAATTTGTCGGTCCTTTATTTCTACCGTCAAAAATATTTTCAACATTAGTTTTTATAATATTCTTTGGTTCAATTTTACTAACATTTGAACAATAATTTATTTCACTCATTTAAAAATGTATAATAGTTTATTTCAAATTATTTGTATTTTAAATAACAAATACTTATTCCCTTTCATATATTTTCAATTGGGTTTTTATTTATTTCAAATGAGTAGCATAACACAATTAATAAAGAATGAAACTTGCAAGTATGAGGTTGTGGGTTCGAATCTCTTAACTCTATAAATCATGTTATCACATATTCATAGTAAATCAATAACAAAATCTAAGAATTTATTTTTGTTATCTTTGTTTGCTTAATCTGCATATTAAAGAAGAAAGGAGAAGAGGACCGAGACCACTGCGACACTCCTCTGCAGATCGCGTCTTCCCTCTGTCGAAGCAAGCACACTGTGAATCGCCGTAGATGCGACAAATCGCCGCAGCTCCGGCTGAAGTCGACGCCCCAAGCCACGGCTGATCTCAATCACCACCGTCACGGAATAACGAACGCCCATCAGACCATCGCAAACAATGACCGATAGCAACCGCACATCATCTGTCGAATCACTCCCATCCGCTATTTTTGGTACCCATTTTTTCTTTATTGTTTCGTATATTTGATTTATGAATGTTTTGTTGTTGTTTGATTTATGCGTTTGAGAATACAAAGTGAGAGGGGGATAAGTTGAAAGGAGTTTTTTTTCGGAGAAATTTTGAAGAGTAATAAGGAAAGAGGTATGTAGAAGAAGAAGAAAGAATGTGTGAAGTTTTTTTTGCTTTTTTCTTTCTCTGTTTGGTGCATCCACTTAGACCATGTGCAATGGTGTGTTTAATTGAACTCAACATGGCAAAATCATGTGCAATGGTGTGTTTAGAGTAGTGTTGAGTGTGTGTTGGAGGAGAGAGATGTTGAGAAAACTTAACACCATGTACACTGACGCATGGGCTGACGTGGCAGCGGCTGGTTGGCTGACCAGATTTTTATCCATTTAATACTTTGAACTCAATTATTTCGTTGCAAATTAATTTTTTTTTTTTTTTTACCAAAATTCATGATTTTTTTTCTCTATAAATAGAGACTTGGTTCATTTGATTTGGACACAGAAAAAAAAACTAAGTTTTTCACTATCTTAATTTTATTATTAGTGTTTATTTTGAAGTTAAGTATTTATTATTTTAATTTAATTTTAATCGATAATTGTAATTTTATGTAATCATAAAAATAAAAATAAAATTTAAATAAGAATATGAAAATAAAAAGTGGTGGGGTAGGGTGCTGAGTGAAAAACCATTGGAGAGGGTAAAAGTTGAATGGGTGTTGAGTTATTAGGTGGAAGAAAGAGAAAATGATGTGGAGTGTTGGGAGTTGAAAAAGTGGGTGTTGAGTTTTTCAACCATTGTAAATGGTCTTAGTAACATCATTGTTATTTTCTTTTTGTAAATGTTTTGCCACGTGTCATGTTTTAATTGTGAAGAATGATAAGAGTGAAATGGTAAAGGAGGGGCGTTACCCCTGAGCAATGAGCATATATTTGTTTTTTTTTTGTTTTTTTTTTAAATTAATCAATAAACTATAGTTTGGATTAGGGTTATTTATTAGTTGGGGCCTTGGGCTCAAATTTACAAATATTTTCCTAACACCGCCCTATTTTTAATATTACACTCTTAAAATCTTAGTTACTTAATTTAGTTAATTAAGTGTAATTGTAATTAGGTGTTTAATTTTATTTAATAAATAATTTAGTTTATTGTTTTAGTATAATGAAAATTAAAAAATATAAAAACACTTCTTTGTAAGTTATTTTAATTAAACTAATTCGTTATTTTACAAAGGTATTAAAATCCACGCAACTCACCAAATACTTTGTCCGCGAGTGATACGTGGTCAATCTCTGGCCACGTGATAAGGAAGACTTTGACAGACTTCCTCTGCATCCTTCATGACAAGCAACACGTGGCCAAATCTTGCCACGTGATGAGGAGACTTTATCATACTCCCCTCACTCTGTATCTTATCATACTCTTTAATCAGATCGAAAACAACTAACCGATCTCAAATCATTTTTTTTCACTAACATAACAAAATCCAAGATATTTCCGTAAAAAGGATCGGGGAGAATTTCTTTCAAAATTAACTATGAACTGCGTCTACAATCACTCAACTTAATACCCAAATAAGGTTCAAGGATAATTCGAAATCAATTCTATGCAATTCTATAAAAAACACCAACCAACACTATGAACTACGAATCGAGACTCTGATTCCTCATAAGAGGATACATAGGCATACGACTTAAAAACCGTGGCGAGTTCCCCTAACTAAAAAATTAAAACCCTATTCCTAAACCTTAAACCTAAACCCTAGTATCCTTGTGAACAAGGTAGATGAATGGTGTGTAACACCTTCCCTTCGTCTAAAGTGAGTCAAGAACTTAAAATCTTTGTATCATCAATTAGGGTCATTATGTTATATTCCCGTCTTAGGATAAAAATTAATGGTGGCGACTCTATATTTTTTCCGGTTATTACAATCTCTTAACACACTAAATATCCAAAACGATAGCACACACTACAACCATTGTCACCACCCAGCACAGTTTACTCTAAACCTTTTCCCAATACTCCTGCAAACAAATTCCATAAACACCAAACATTCAAAATCCAAAACAAAAAATAAATAAATAAACGTTTTTTTTTTGTTTTTTCATTTCTTCACACAAAAAAACAACCTACTTGTCGTGGTCACCTTCATAATATGTTTCCCCTTAATTCCCCTCGACAACAGTCTCCAAGTTGATGAAATATTTGAGGTAGACCACATCCACGTGATTTACACTTTTGTCTAGAAACATGGATGTGATGTTGACAAGTAATTTTCGAATGGGATAATAAGCCTTAAGTTGTGGGCTTATTTGGCTGAAAAGGCGTAAGTTTGCTGGTGTAAGAACAACAGGAGGTGTCGACCAAGACTAAAGGGCATCAAAAGGCATCGACTAGAGGAGTTAGTCGATGAAAGGCTTGGGATGCAGAGGCAGTCATTGACAAGCATATGTGTCGACAAGAAAGGATTTATGGTGGCGGGAACGGTTATCGAAACGCTAGCTAGTAAGAACGTGGGGATGTTCAAAGCAAATTTTAGGACAGTTTCTCCATAAAGTCCCAATGTGGGCTAGTAACCATCGACGGTTACATATTTAGGATTTCTATTTAAGCAAATGTTTGTAATTATGTCAAAGGTCGCATTTCTTCACATTTAGAGCATTACACTCAAAGTACCCACATCTAAGAGAGAAACAAGTTTCAGGCTTAACAATGTATGAATGCTTCCACCTTTAAATTTATAGCAATTTCCAGTTTTTACTTTTAAATTACAAGTATTGTCTTTAATTCCTCTATCTTGCAATTGTCTTTATCTTTTTCCCTTTTATCCAATATCAACCAGTTTTCAACCCAAAAACACTCAAAACACTAAGTCTAGGATTATTGTAGTCGATCCTGTAAGTAACCTTTAATAAGAGGATAATGATTGTTTCACGGAGAAACAAATTGGCACACCTGGTTGGACACGTTTGTGTTTGAGTCTTCTTGTTTCGTGCATGAAATTAAGAAGGGGTAGAAGAATGATAGATCCCAGGACTCCTGAAAGGAATCAAAATCTGGGAGGAAATATCATTATAGTGGCGAGTGTAGGTTCGAGTCTGGTGGTCATGTCTTCGACTTCACCAAGCATAGTTACCACAATACAACCAGTAACTGCAAGACCAATAATGATCACAACTTATGGGCAGTATGTGCCTAGTTTCCCAAGGGGGACACGTGATGGTATGATCTCGACTATTGGGCAGTATGTGCCTAGTTTTGCAAGAGAAACGCACGATGGTGTGATTCCAACTTCTGGGCAATATATGCCTATTTTCACAAGAAATATACATGAATATGGAATGCCAACAACAATGATGGCATGACTATATAACAACAGTCTGATATTTGGTGAAAAATCTACATCGGCATTTTCCCTATATCGTGCCTCAGGGTTGTCGGGAACTAAATTTGGTCATTCGAAGGGAGTGGGATTTTATGACCAAGCTATGCCTACTTTCACCTTAAGTATTGTTGCTATCATGAGGCAATAGATTGATAAAAGTAATCATGATATAGTTAATATACTGACTCAACAGACGAGTCTCATATTAAGACCTTTGATTGAGAATTCGATGCAAAGTTATCAGATGTTAACAACTCAAATGACTCGCATCAGAGATTTCTTTGGTGCCCCAAGAGCGCCAGTTTGACAAGCTGCCCCCTACCATGTGAGGAACCAGTGCAGTATGAGGAGGTGGTCGATGAAACAGTCGAACAAGATCCATCGGCTCCTCAGTGTGTCGATCCTATACTTGGGGTAGTACAACAACCCCTGTAATATGGTGGGAGAACTGACTTGGGTGTTTTGCATTTTATCACAATTGCTGCAGATAGCAAGAGTCGCCACTGACTTTTATTTTATCCAATAAAGGAAAGTGTGAAAAAACAAGAAAGACCTTTTAAGTATTTTTCTTGAGTTCGGGGGGTAAGTTATGAAAAGGGAAGGTGTTAGCACCCTTTTCATCCGTAGTTATCTATGGGCTCTTAGTTGCTAGCTCAATTTGAAATGCTTTATAAAGTGTGTTTGTGATTGTTTGAACGTATTTTTGAAAAGTGGCTTCGTTTAGGCGAATGTTGTAATGATTCTTGTCTCTATAAGAATGTATACAAAGTGTTGACTTTTGAAAATATTTCATTTGAAAGTGTTGGTGTGTTTGAAAGATGTTTTTGTTTTGAAATGTTGTGAGCAAGAAACTATGAATGTTCTACCTACTCAAAAAAAGTCTTTGCTCTTTTCCTCTTCCTTTGGATATCGTTATCTTAATATTGATTGGTAAGAAGCCCTATCGTTGGATGTGAGGGACAGGCGTGGGTTGTCGTACAGTCATAGAAGGCAACTTGTAAGACGCTTTAACAATTTTCATAGGGGCTAAGATCATTTACCAAAGGAAACATCGAAGGGTCATCAAGGGACTACAATCTTTTAATCGAGGGTCTTTCGCTAAAGTATCCCACATTCGAGGGACATGACTATATTTTTTTTAAGGCAACAAGCGAGGTCACTCTAGAGGTGCGTGTGTGAAAAGTGATTTGTTTTCAATTAAATTGTCTTGAAGTTTATGGTTATCTAGCGGTTGATTTTATATCTTGCCATACACGCCTAATTACTATACAATAATAAGTAAAAGCGGTAAATTGCAGAAAAATAAAGTTCTACGCTATTACAAAGCTTTGAGAATGGGGGTACAAATTTACAAATGGGGAAGAGTAAGAATCCAATTAAACTATTTACAAACTGTACATCGTTACAATAATCGGAAAAAATGTGAAAATAGTAAATTATAAAGAAACGAGAAAAGGAAAATTGTTTTATGATTTCATCAAATAAGGAAATTAAATAAAAGGCTATGAACGGAAATTCAAAAATTAAAATTCTAAATAATATTTTTGGTATTTTGTCTGTGAGAAAACTTGAAAAGAAAATAAAAATCTATTATATTATTTTTTTGAAATTTTGTTTATCATGAAAAAATTAAACAATTTTAAAAGAATGTTAACTAAACAATAGAATTTTAATTAACTAAATTATTCACAAAATCTTAAACTAAACTAATTAATAAAATTAAATAATTTAGAAATTATATTTTTATTTAATTGAATTTTAAAATTAAAACTAAAGATTAATAAAATTATTAAAACAAGATGAAATATGAGTTTGAAGTAGAAATGAGGGGGATGGGGTAAGTAACTCGTTGATGGGTTAAAGGGCTAAGGTCCAAACATGTTTTTTTTTTGTGATTTTTTGAATGAAGGAATAAAAACGGGCGTGTTTAGAGAAAGATGGACCGGGTTGTGAATACAAGGCCCAACGAAATTTGAAGAGGGGAAGGTTGGAGAAAATTGAAAAAACAGAAAAAGGTTCTCGAGGGGTCTCGAACCCGGGACCTCACATTTGCATGCCAACACCTCAACTGTCGAACCACTTAATCATTCATTTATTATGGCACTCTTATTAATAGATAAACTGAAATTCAAGAGTTGGATTGGGCCAAATAAAACATGCCCAAACCCGAATCCAACAAGATGGAAAGAAAGGGTTTTGAAAACCCTGGTTGTAGTAAACAGGCGTCGCAGGTACTGTAGCATAGGGAAGAAGAAAAATTTATTTTTACAATAAAACAATTAAAACCAAAATATATTATCTTCACCTTTTTCGATACCAAAACCGTACTCCCTTTATTCTTCTTGTTTTAATATTTTTTTTCTTTTTCTCATCCAACTATCTCTCTGTCTCGTTCTCACTCAACAACAATGTAAAAACCTTTTGTTAGCTTCACTGGAAACAACATGAACAGATTGAACACCAAGAGCATCGGCAGATTAAAAAGCAGCCGAAACATTACCAAAATCATGCAACCCTTCCACCACAAGACAAACCGAGTAGCTTCGATTCCAAACCACATTTCTGAACCTTTCTTTCCTCGAATCCGAAACACAGGGACTAACAGCTTCAATAATTTCATTGCTGGTAAGTTCGTAACCGTTCCCGCACCTGAAACTGTATAGGTAAGGGAACCACCGATAATTAGGCTCGTGAAAAAGAGGCTTTCGTTGCATTTTCACGGCTGTGGTGACTCAATTGTCGTTGGTGAGAATGTTTTGGATTTTTTCCTTCGGTTGCGACTGTTCTATTTGTGGGTCTTCTATGGATGAAACGATGACAATTTGAGATGGAGTGTAGTATCATGAGGTGGATTGGTGGTTGAGGCGGATTTGAAGTTGTGGAAGGTTACAGTGAGAGGTTTGGAAGAGGTAAGCTTGAACTGTTTTTTTAAAGTTTTTCTGTGTAATTTTTTCTCTGTTTTTCCTTATTTGTACAACAACAGCTAACTTTCTTCTCGTTTCAATTTATAAATTATTTTTTCCCACATATTTGCTCTTAACTGTTTTTAATCTAACCAAATGCATAAAAATATAAGTTGATTCAACTTGAAATTAAGTTATTAACAAGCACAAGCAATTTCTATTTGCAAAAGGTTTCAGATCCATGTATGTTAAGGTTCAAACCGGTATAAAGAAAAGCGAAAAAAGATGCAAGAATGAAAGAGTTTGAGAGGACACCAACCTACATAATAGAGGATCGTTCTGGTTCGTGTTGAAGCCTTTAGAACTGAAAAAAGCGTATGGAAAACTTCGAGCAAGCTTTCAGGTAACAAAATGCTTCCTTAATCTTTTTCGATTTCACTTTATTCTTCCACTTCTTCTTCTGTTTCTGCAAATGTTTTCTATGAGGATATGGATTGAATCAGAGCTTTGAGAGGTTGCATAGATTGAAGGTCAGTTTCTGAAAGAGTTTATGAATGAGTTTAAGGTCATGATGGGATTGTGCAAATCAATCTAGGCTAAGGTTAGGGAGAGTATGAGCAGAATTTTTAGGTTGTGGTTTTACAGTTGTTCTCTGCTGTATTACTCTGGTATATTGATGGATCCAATAGCTTGAGCAGAGGTTTGCATTTATAGTGGGGCATATGAGATTTTAGGGGGGGATGATAAGTTTTTAACTATTTAAGTATAGTGCTTTATTTCTTTTTAGATACAGCTCTTGTTTTGCTTATTTGTGAGCAATTGTTGACAGGTTTTGGACTGGTTCTATGGACTGATATGCAAGGGTTGTTTTGGACTATTTTATGCAGGTTTTACAGAGCTGGTTTTTGGAGTGTTATGGGCAGCAACAAGGTGCAGCAGGTTTGATAGTTTATGGGTTGGTTTGGACAAGTTTTGGAGCCTGAAGATTAGATTAGCATAGGCTTAGGACTTAGCTTTTATGTAAATTTGAATGTATATTGAACTTGAAACTCAAAAAGTCTTGTAACATGATGAATTTATCCAAAGTTTAGATTTGAAATCCTATGTAATTTTCTTCTTGAAGCTTGAATGAATTTTGAACAAATTCTCTTGGTGGACTTGAATGAATTTTGAATAAATTCTCTTGAGGAACTTGAATTGTATCTTGCAATCTCTTATTTGAATTCCAAACTTGCATCATAAAAAAATTGGTCCTTTTGAGACATTTTTTTCATCTCCATGAATTTCAATTGTGAGCTTTTTTATTTGTAAATCCCCTTTGAATGCCCAAAAGGAATGCTTCGTACCAATTATTCACAAATCTTAAACTGACTCATCTTACATCATAAATCGAACCAAACCTAAAAGGCCTTGAATGATCAATACAAGTGGGTTTCAAGGTAAAAGTTATTTTGTTGAGAATTTGGCACCATGAATTGAAATTAGAAATCAAGAAACTTTTAAATCAAGAAAAATGACCTATAACGTTTCACTAAATTTCATGGTCTTTTAAGCACAATTTGACCTTGATTCTTGAAGAAAACTTGTAGGTGACATCACTTATGACAATGCTCAAGAATAATCGTCTCAAAATGTTGAGAAATGAATAAGTTATGATCCTTGAAAGTTAAGCAATAATTACTTGAGATTAGGTCAAAGTCTAGAAAGTGACCTCTAAAGTATTCGAATTTTTGATGATCTTTCGCACATAATTGGATCTTGACTTGTAAAGAGAAGTTATAGATGACGTTAAGGAGAGTCATACACAAAAAGAACCACTAAAAAAATATCGAATAATGAAGAAGTTATAATCGTTTTAACTTGATCTTGAAAATGTCGACTTTTTGGTCAATGCAGTTGATTTTCAGTCATCTAAACCATTGACTGGGCAAAATTTTGATGCAAGGCTTGAAACTTGACATGAGCATCCTGGAGAATACATGAAGAACCATGGAGACCACTTTAAACCTTGGAAACTCAATTTTCTTTGAGAAATACAAAACCCTAGTTGTGGACCTACTGCTTAGGAGGAGAATTTGCTTGATAAATTCTTGAGCCCTCTTGAGCATTTGAGAACCCTAGGAGAATATCTTGAATGAAAAATGGGAGGGAAAATTTTGGGGTACAGTAGTTTCCCCTATTCAATCTTCTTAAACCGGAAGAGTTATATTAGTATGTATGCCATTTGTGACTTGAAGGTAGAAGATGATTGAACACTTAAGTGCCCAGAAATTTGCACTCGCTTGTGCAAGAAGTAACATTGTAGGTTGATCATACTGGGAATGGGCTTAAAGATGCCATTTGGAGAGTGACAGAATATTGTGGGAGATGGGCTTATAAATGCCATTCGAGGTGGTCGAGAATCGTCAGAGATAGGCTTATAGATGCCATCCAGAAGTGACTGTTGTTAGAGAAATTAGACTAAGTCTAATGCTCGACTTTAACTAGTAGAAGTATCAGAATAAATCCTTGGTCAATTTAATCTGAGGCAGAAAAGGTCTACTGAGAGAAGTGTCAGAATAAATATTTTGGTTGACTTAATCTGAACCAGCAGAGGTCTTGAATTGTTTTTAACTAGATAACGAATCAGCATAAATCTTAGGGTCGATTTAACTGAACCAGAGAAAATGTCTACTGGAAACAAGTCAGGATAAATCATTGGTCGATTTAAACTGAACAAGCAGAGGTCTAGTAGATATTCTCCCCATCCTGTTTCATGAATTGATCTATAATTAGTTTGTTGGTAAACACGTCCTATTTCAGGAGTTCATACCACTCGGTGATAAAGATAGTCGTCGGGTCCTGTTTCGGGAATTGATCTTTATCTGACCAAAGAGAAAGAAAGACAGTTTCTATGTCCTATTTCGAGAGTTAATCTTTAATCTGCTCATGTAGATAGTTGTCATGTCTTGTTTCAGATATTAACCTACAATCAATTGTTCATAGATATTTGTCTTGTCTTGTTTCATGTATTAATTTGTGGCCGGTCATCCAGATAGTTGTCCTATTTTGTTTCAGGTATTAATCTGGAACCCGTTTTTGTTGGTCGTAGAGATAGTCACCCCAACTTGTCTTGGGAATTAATCTCTGGCCTATTTGAGAAATGTTGATGATATTTGTTTGGTTGAGAACTTTTACCTGAAAAGATAAAGAGTTAGTTGTATGCAATGTCGTGATGTACGAAATGCATTGCGTAATGATGTTCTCAAAATAAATGAGACCGTGTTATATGCATTTTGTATACATATGTTGTGATGTATGAATGTGAAATGTTACTGAAGTGTATATTTTTCTGGGAAAATAAATCCCTGACTATTGCTGTAGATGAAGAGTATGTGTATCTTCAGCCTTGCCTAGAATGCTTCCGCCAGGGATGCTTGTTTGCTATTTGAGTAGACTCTGCAAGGGACGTTGATTTTTGCTCGGGGAGTAGAGTTCAGGAACCTTGGTTGACCATTACTCTACTGGGGAATTTAATTTTTATATACCCTGACTGGGGATAAAAGAGATGATTGAACTTCCAATTTGTCTGGGGAGAGTAAACTTAACTGGTATTTTGGTCGGATTCCAGGCTTTGCACCAACTTTTTGAGGATAGTGGTAATTCTACTAGGGAAGAGGAGTTTTGTCAGTGATTTGCAGTAGTCTAAGGAGATTGTAATTTGTTGGGGAAATAAACCCCTTTGAGGAAATTATTCTGGTGACCTTATTGGGGATATGAATTCTTTTATGGAAGAACATTTGCAAGGTTTCTCTTATAGTTTTGGAAGGCCAGACTCGATCGGGGAAGCGAATTTCCAAGATATATGCTATTTGGGAACTTTGAAAAGAAATTGTGTGAATTTACTCTGTAGGGATAATCTCATAGAAATGGCTTTGTGGGGTTTTATGGACAGCTTGAGTGTCCTTCCAACTCCTAGAGTCTTGAGTAAATGCTTATTACTATTCTCATGCATATTTTTGTTAATAGTTAATCATATTCATATGCATTTGTTCATTCAATTTTAGTCATTGGATGTTTTTGCAATCAAAATAGAAAAACAAAATGTTTGCACTTCAAAAGGTATTTATATTGATAAGTTGCTTATAAACAGACGATTTTGTACGAAGAGACGGAAATCCTAGTAAGAGGAAATTGTCATGAAATAAAAGGAGTACAAAGTGAAAACAAATATATATAGCCATGTGGAAGTGATCTCATTGGGTTCCAACTTTGCTATTGACCCAATGTCTTTGAACATCTCATCCCTTGTCGTCAGAAGAAGTCGATTGAATTAATCTTGTACCATTTAAACTTTGACTTTGATAATAAAGTTGGATGTAGTGATCCAACATGACGTAGTTGTACGCTTTAATCCCTAACTTTTGCCTTGACCGCCCTTTCGGGTTTTCAGTCCACCGGGATACCCTTTTTTGCCCAAGCCGCCCTTTCAGGTTTTCGACTTGCCAGGTGTATAGTCTTTTGTATATATCCCTAATTTTTTACCGAACCCTTTTGGTTCACTGGGATGCCCTTATTTTTGCCTAGGTATGTCAACCTAGCAGGTCATTCTTATGCGTAGTATTTGTTGACTATGTCCGTGTTGGCAGGGTGCGAGAAATCTTCGTCGTCCATAGTGGTTAGCATCATAGCACCAACCGAGAATACTTTCTTGACAACAAATAGATCTTCGTAAGTGGGAGTCCATTTTCCCTTGGGATCGCCTTGTGGTAGAATGATGCACTTTATTACCAAGTTGTCAGCCTGGTATACCATCTTCTTATTGAAAGCTTTGATCATATGTTTCTGGTACATCTAACTGTGACAGATAACAACCAGCGTCTTTTCTTCAATCAAATTTAACTGATCCAATCTAGTCTAAATCCACTCGTCTTCGTCCAAGTCTGCATATTTCATTATCCTTAGAGAAGGAATCTAAACTTCGATAGGCAGGACAACTTCCATGCCATAGACCAAAGAGAAAGGATTTTCCCCAGTTGATGTTTGCACCGAAGTACGATAGCCGTGATGAGAAAATGGTAACATCTCTTTCCAGTATTTATAGGTTACCACCATCTTTTTCACAATCTTATTTATATTCTTGTTGGTAGCTTCCACTGTGCCATTCATCCTAGGTCTGTATGGAGAAGAGTTGTGATGCTTGATCTTGAACTGCATGCAGAGTTAAGTAATCATGGAGTTGTTGAGGTTGGTACCATTGTCAGTGATGATCCTTTCAGGGATGCCATATCAACAGATGAGATTGTGCTTGATAAACTGGGCTACAACATTCTTGGTGACTGAGGCAAATGAAGTCGCTTTGACCCACTTTGTGAAGTAGTCGATGGCGATGAGGATGAAACGATGTCCATTAGAGGCAGTGGGTTTGATCTCTCTGATCATGTTTATGCCCCATGTGATCGGTGGATCTGGAACTGACTGTTTAACGCTGGTTCGCGAAATGTCGCGGAAGCAAGAGTCGCCACCGTCTTTTATTTTCTCCAAATGGAAAGGACAAAAGCACAGAAAAATTCCTTAAAGAGATTGCTCTCGGTTCGGGAGGTAGGTTATAGAAAGGGAAGGTGTTAGCACCCTTTCTATCCATGGTTATCCATGGGCTCTTAGATACTTGCTCATTTGTGTTTTCAAAATATTTGTTTGCTTTTCAACTATGGGTTTTAAAAAGTTTCTTTGAAAATTCCAGTTCGGCTCTTGTATCGGTCCTCAAGAGTGTTTGAAAAATTGCTTTCGAAAGCTTTTTGAAAATGTGTCGGTGTGAAAAGATTTTTGTTTGTTTTTGAAGAGAGCAAGTATCTACGAGAACCTACCTACCCTAAGGAATTCGTCTGTGTAAATGTCCTTTAAAGTAATGCCATCCCACCATTGAGAGGTAGGTAGCACCACCGTTGGAGGTGTTCGGGTCAATTCGAGGTTCGGGACATGGTGATCACCAGAGCAATGGGAAGACACCTTAGAAGCTACCCTCATGCCAGGTTCCCGGATCATGAGGACTTACTAAGACATCCTCTACTCGACGATCACCTTTCGAGGCAAGGCAACAGTGAGGCGTACCCTAGGGGTGGTGTGTGATTTGTGTGTCATGTTCATTTATTTTTGTCTTGTCATGTTATGGGTGATCTATGCGTTTGTTTTTATTTTTGTCATTCATTCTTGCATGCGATTTATTTAACAGTTAAAAAAGATGCGGAAATTGAAAGTTCTAAACTATTACAAAGGCGCGGGTCCACATCGCCAAAATTAAAATCCAGGACCCGATTTGACGGAAAGTAAATAAAGAAATAAAATAAAGTGCGAGAAATAAAATGTCCGAGTTTACAAGGCTTTGGGAGAATTACATTAATATTATAAGAAATAAAATAAAATGCGCGAATTGGAATTAAAATTGGAAGCGAGGGCGTTGGACCCTTTTGAAGTTAAATTGAAATTAAAAATTAATTAATTATTTATTGAAATAAAAGAAGTGTTTTTTTAGGTTTTTTTGCATTTATGAAATAAGAAAATTAAAATTAAAATTAAAAGAAACCCTAATTCTAAGTTATTTTTAATTATTTGAGAAAAATGTTAAAGTTTAACTTAATTTACTAAAGAATTTATGTACATGTTTATTTACAAAATAAATTAGTAATTAATAATAATAATAATGATGAGAAAATTATTTATTAAAAAAAATGATGAAAAAGTTAAAAAAACCTAATTTCTACATATTTAATTTATTAAGAAAAATATTAAAGTTTTGAAACCTAAATTAATCTAATTAATTGTTTAAAGTTTATTTACAAAAATAATAATAGTAAAATTAATATTAATAAAATAAACATTTTTTTGATTTTTCTGTATTTTATATTTATTATGAAAATTATTTTATGGAATTAAAAGAAAACAATTAAAAAACAATTAAAAGAATAAAAAGGAAAAACAAATAAAAATTAAAAATTGAGCAAACCATAGGGGGTGTCTGGCCCAAGGGGAGGTTTTTTGAAGTATTGACTCCTGAGTACCGTGGTCTGCATTCTTTGGCCATTGGATTGAGTTTCATGCATAAGTTGTTCTACTTTGGCCATTTGGCTTTTGGCTTTTGGCTTTTGGCCATTTGTGTTCTGGCTTCAACGTTCCTTTAATGTCTGGCTTAATGTCTGCCTCGCCATGTATTGGTGTCATGCATAAAATGTTCTACTTTGGCCATTTGGCTTTTGGCTTTTGGTCATTTGGCTTTTGGTCTTAACGTTCCTTAATGAACCTGCATGAGATCCTGTCTAAATCTGCAGTGTTGAATCTCACGAACACATCAGATAAAATCATAAAATGCAAATAAAGCCAATATATGAAGAAATTTAATGTTTAGGCACAATATGGCATGTATGAATGATTATACCCTTTTGATCATGGAGATCAAATCAACCTTACCCTTACTGGAAAAGTAGTGACATGAATGCTTTTATGCCCTTTGGATCATGGAGATCAAGCCAGCCTTACCCTTACTGAAGAAGTAATAAGATGTTGGTTTGTAACTGAGATGGCTTTGTTTGTAGTGAGAGAGGGATTTGTAATAAGGATTTCAAGGTTTTAGGGTTCTTGAAAGAGTTTGATATTCTGACAGCGTTGTGGCAAGGTTTTTTCTCTCTTTTCCTCCTCTCTCTTTTTTTTTTTTCTCCCCTCTGGTTTGTGTGACCAGAAGGTGATTATATAGTGGAAATTAGGGTAAAGAAAACGGGCTTTGAATGTGCAATTGGGCCTCCAATATTCACTTGAATTCGTCACTTTCCAGGCTAAATCGCAGGGACTTAAGTGCATTTTTTGAAGTTGAAATGTGAAAACAAAATGTAGCCGGCATCGAGAACTAACTCCTGTCCGAAAATCGACTCAATCGGATAAACGGTGAATTAGTTATGAATTTTTGAAGTTTCAGCTCAGACAAACTTATTTTGGGCTCCAGTGTCGACTCTGACACGTTCTTCAATAAAAAACTGGTATTGATCGGAGCATAATCCGGTCTCGACTTTTGAAGCAAAGTTGTAGATCTACGAGTCAGGGACCTTGTGTAAAAATATGAGCCCAATCCGATAAAAATTGACCGAGTTATGAATTTTCGAAGTTTCGGCCCAGATGAAATAATATTCAGCATTCAGGATTTTCAGCGTGTCACGCACTCTGAGCAAAAAACGAAGGCCTTTTAAATACCGTTTGAACTCAATACCTTCTGTGAAAATGTAGCCAACTCAATTTGTGAAATTTTGGCACTGGAACCAGCTCGATACGATGAAAATCGACCAAGTTATGATTTTTTGAACATGACGTAAATAAACTTCTGTCACAAATTTTCTGCACGAAAATACTTGATAAATCCACATTTTTGAAGACCTTCTGATCGAAATTGGCTTCCAGCCGTGAGAGATGAAAACGTAGATAATGTCAAGACGGAATTTTGGCCACCGGAACGGGTTCAAAACGAGTCACGATCTTCAAGTTATGAATTTTTTAGCGCGTAAAAACTGCACTTTCAGCACACTTTTTTCACCATATTTCTTCGAGAAAACTCACACATTCGGATACCTTCTTCAAAGAATTGACTCTTGAGCCGAACCTGAATTTGAGAATATGTTACCAGAGATATCTTGACGAAAGAACACCTGAATATAACGCGCCGGGTTGGACTTGTGAATTTTCTTGAAATGTTTTGAGAAATATGGGAGGGCAAATTTTGGGGTACAACAGTTGCCCCTGTTCAATCTTCTTAGACCTGAGGATGCAGATTGGCTGACGTGTCTTTCGTAATCCGAAGGTGGAAGATGATTGAACACTAGAGTGCCCAGAAATTTGCGCTCACATAGTAGTGTGACGGGGGAATGGGCTTATAGATGCCATTTAGAGATTGATGGATAGGATGATGGGCTTATAGATGCCATCTGGATGTTGATCGCGTAAGAGATTCCTTAGCGAGAACCTGCGTACCTGCAAACAGAAAAGATGGGTACCTGACATGTTGCAGGAGCTGGTTTTCAGATGCTTTGTATAAATGTGTCCTGACTGGTTACAGGAGCTGAGTCTGGAGCTTCAAATGGTGATGAATGAACCAAGGATGGTTACTGCCTTAGCATGAATGGTAAAAGAATCTTGGACGATTACTACCCCAACAGGAACGCTGAGAGAATCTTGGGTGTCTTCTACTGGGATAAGAATCAGGGAGATCTTAGGGTCGATCTGACTGAACTAGAGAAGGCCTTTGACTGGATAAGCATCAGGAAAATCTTAGGGTCGATTTAACTGAACCGGACAAGGTCTTGGAATATCTTCAACTGGATAAGCATCAGGGAGATCTTAGGGTCGATCTGACTGAACTAGAGAAGGCCTTTGACTGGATAAGCATCAGGAAAATCTTAGGGTCGATTTAACTGAACCAGACAAGGTCTTGGAATATCTTCGACTGGATAAGCATCAGGGAGATCTTAGGGTCGATCTGACTGAACCAGAGAAGGCCTTTGACTGGATAAGCATCAGGAAAATCTTAGGGTCGATTTAACTGAACCGGACAAGGTCTTGGAATATCTTCAACTGGATAAGCATCAGGGAGATCTTAGGGTCGATCTGACTGAACCAGAGAAGGCCTTTGACTGGATAAGCATCAGGAAAATCTTAGGATCGATTTAACTGAACCGGACAAGGTCTTGAAATATCTTCAACTGGATAAGCATCAGGGAGATCTTAGGGTCGATCTGACTGAACCAGAGAAGGCCTTTGACTGGATAAGCATCAGGAAAATCTTAGGATCGATTTAACTGAACCAGACAAGGTCTTGAAATATCTTCAACTGGATAAGCATCAGGGAGATCTTAGGGTCGATCTGACTGAACCAGAGAAGGCCTTTGACTGGATAAGCATCAGGAAAATCTTAGGGTCGATTTAACTGAACCGGACAAGGTCTTGAAATATCTTCAACTGGATAAGCATCAGGGAGATCTTAGGGTCGATCTGACTGAACCAGAGAAGGCCTTTGACTGGATAAGCATCAGGAAAATCTTAGGATCGATTTAACTGAACCGGACAAGGTCTTGAAATATCTTCAACTGGATAAGCATCAGGGAGATCTTAGGGTCGATCTGACTGAACCAGAGAAGGCCTTTGGCTGGATAAGCATCAGGAAAATCTTAGGGTCGATTTAACTGAACCGGACAAGGTCTTGGAATATCTTCAACTGGATAAGCATCAGGGAGATCTTAGGGTCGATCTGACTGAACCAGAGAAGGTCTTGGAATATCTTCAACTGGATAAGCATCAGGGAGATCTTAGGGTCGATCTGACTGAACCAGAGAAGGCCTTTGGCTGGATAAGCATCAGGAAAATCTTAGGGTCGATTTAACTGAACCCGACAAGGTCTTGGAATATCTTCAACTGGATAAGCATCAGGGAGATCTTAGGGTCGATCTGACTGAACCAGAGAAGGCCTTTGACTGGATAAGCATCAGGAAAATCTTAAGGGTCGATTTAACTGAACCGGTCTAGGTCTTGAACTATCTTCAACTGGATAAGCATCAGGGAGATCTTAGGGTCGATCTGACTGAACCAGAGAAGGCCTTTGACTGGATAAGCATCAGGAAAATCTTAGGGTCGATTTAACTGAACCGGTCTAGATCTTGAAATATGATTGAGAATTTCAACTGCATCTTTCCTGAAAGGTAAAGGTCAGTCATATGCAATGCATGATATGAATCAAGCAATGATGTTCTCAACATAAATGAGATTTGTATGATATGATGCGTCTATGCATGCTATAATGATGTATGTGATGTTTATGTATGTATGTTTTCGTCTAGAAAAGTAGATCCTTGACGGGTGCCAGGAAGTCATATCCTGGGCTGATGTTGAAGAATAAGCTTTATTGCTTCCGCTGGGGATGATAACTGCAAGAATACCGGTAGGAGAAGATGACTCCGTTGAGGAATAAACTTGGCAAATGGAAGATTCTGCGGGGAGAAAAATACTCTAGCGACCATGCTGGGGGGTGATATTCTGTGGGGAGAGAGATGCTTTTGCTGAATTGTTGATAATAGCTTGCTGGGGACGCTCTTGCTGTATTGAAAGTATGAATAGACTTTGCTGGGGATAAGAGAACTTCGTCGGGGACGCTCTTTCCATGGCTTTTGGCTGAGGATAACCCAGTTATATCCTGTTAAGGAAATAACTCTTTAAATAAAGTCGGGCGACGCGTTCGTGCTCTGCGAGGGATAAGCTTCCAGAATTTACTGGGGATAAGCTTACTGCTTGGGGGTATGAATTCCAACTTTCCTGGGGAACTAGATTGGACTCTCCTGGGGAGATTTTGGACTGTAATTTTGTAAGTTGAAAGAGGGAACCTTATGTAGGGTTGCCTGCTGATGAGCTCATGTAAAACCGCATCTGAAATGGTGAAGGAACCTGTGTAGGGTTACTTTGATGATGAGTTCGTGTAAAACTTCGTTTTTGGAAAGGGAGAACCTGTGTAGGGTTTCTGGGTGACGAGTCCATGTAAAACTGCATCTTGAAGAGAGGGAACCGGTGTAGGGTTGCTTGATGTCGAGTTCGTGTAAAACTTCGTTTTTGGAAAGGGAGAACCTGTGTAGGGTTTCCTGGTGAGGTAAGTTCATGTAAAACTTCTTGATGAACCGGGGTGAGGTTATCTTGAGCTAAATCCATGTAAGACTTCTGGGGGGAACCGGGGTTAGGTTGCCGCAGGATAAGTTCGTGTAAAACTTCTTGACGAACCGAGGTAAGGTCATCTTGAGATAGGTCCATGTAAGACTTCTGGAGGAACCGGGATTAGGTTACTGCAGGATAAGTTCGTGTAAAACTTCTTGATGAACCGAGGTAAGGTCATCTTGAGATAGGTCCATGTAAGACTTCTGGAGGAACCGTGGTTAGGTTACGGCGGGATAAGTTTGTGTAAACTTCTTGATGAACCGGGGTTAGGTCATCTTGAGATAGGTCCATGTAAGACTTCTGGAGGAACCGGGGTTAGGTTACGGCGGGATAAGTTTGTGTAAACTTCTTGATGAACCGGGGTTAGGTCATCTTGAGATAGGTCCATGTAAGACTTCTGGAGGAACCGGGGTTAGGTTACTGCAGGATAAGTTCGTGTAAAACTTCTTGATGAACCGAGGTAAGGTCATCTTGAGATAGGTCCATGTAAGACTTCTGGAGGAACCGGGGTTAGGTTACTGCAGGATAAGTTCGTGTAAAACTTCTTGATGAACCGAGGTAAGGTCATCTTGAGATAGGTCCATGTAAGACTTCTGGAGGAACCGGGGTTAGGTTACGGCGGGATAAGTTTGTGTAAACTTCTTGATGAACCGGGGTTAGGTCATCTTGTGGATAAGTTCGTGTAAAACTTCGTCTGAAAATTGAGAAGGAACCGGTGTAGGGTTGCTTGATTTTGATTAAGTGGATGATTGTCCTGTTTGGTTTCGGATGTTAACCCACAATCTGGAATTTATAAAGGTAGATGGTAATCATCCTTATGTTGATCTCTCCTTTGTACTTTGGTTGACAGAGCAATTAGATCGCCTGGATAACTCATTATTGCCCCTGTTTCGGAGGTGAGGGAAGAGGATACCTGTGTGGGTGATTGACAAATCTTTAGGTAGACAAGTGATGAGATACCGGAACATAGTCGTACGCCTTGATCCCTAACTTTTGCCTGGACCGCCCTTTCGGGTTTTCAGTCCACCGAGATACCCATTTTTGCCCAAGCCACCTTTTCAGGTTTTCGACTTGCCGGGTGTACATATTTTCCATTTTCATCCCTTATTTTTGCCCGAACCCTTTTGGTTCGCCGGGAAGCCCTTATTTTTGCCTAGGTGTGTCAACCTAGCGGGTCTTTGATTATGCGTAGTATTTTTTCGACTATGTCCACGCTCTCAGAATGTAGGGAGTTGCCCCTGTTAGAAGTATTTTGTCATGCCCCAGATAATGGGCAATGCTCCTACTGTGCCCCTTGATTGGAGGTATTTCTGTTCACAAGGTGTTCGTCGTGTGAATTTCCCTGCTGTTCAAACAAATAGTCATATGCAAACAAGGTTATTTTAAGAATGCAAAAGCCTATGTCTGTTTTGAATTTTGAAAATGCATTTTTTGTAATACAATGCGGTGTTAACTCAAGATTTTACAGCAAACCTTCAGGAGTCGGGATACCTTCGTAACAGTATGCTTTCGAACTAACCCATGCTTCAGCTAGGACTTTTAAGGGTTGTAACGTGGCTTGGTTCACGGTTTAAGAAACAAAGGATAAAGGCTCAAATTTTATTTGTACCCACCCGCTCTTCGTGATGTTCTCCAAACCTAAACTAAGTTGATCGTGCGTTAGACCTTATTTGAGTTTTTGTCCTGATGTTCCAATGATGGTTCAGATATTGATGATTTATTCTGAATAGGTAGTCATTCCTTTTTTTTTGTTGAGGGTTTGTAAGACCTCTTTCTTGTCTGATTTTTATTATCCCCCTTTTTTTTTTCTTGCCTGAACTATTTCCTTTTTGGAATTACAGTTAGCGGGATGCCCCAGTTTCATAAGTCCCCTTTTATAGGTTTTGACTTTTTGGGCTTTTTGATTTTGGTAATGACTGCCTGTCTTTTTGATTATTCGGAACCATCACTGTCTTTCCTTGTTTTGTAAGGACCTCTTTTGATGTTGTTCATTATGCACTTGGATCAACTGAGAGAACTACCCTGCCCCAGGTTATGATTAAGGGTTCTGATTTTCGAAAATAAAAACTCCTACTTCTTTGGCTCAGAGGGGTTGACGAGGGATTATCATCCTTATAACTCCAGTGTTTAGGGATTGAAACAATGCATGTACCTCATCAGCGGGGTCTGTTCAAAAGCATACTGTAATGATCGTGGTATCGTTTTCGTCATCCTCCCTTAAGAGGCTTAGAATTATTAATCGAGTGTTGACATCAGAAAAAATATGAAAACAATTTGTATATAGTGAATACGAATATATTGCTTCAGAACAGACATATGCGATGCATTAATGAAATAACAATGTTTAACATGAGTAAATGTTTGAACAATCAAAGCACAACACAACTTGAACATTCGAATGAACAAAAGTTTCCTAGTCTCAGAGCTTGTCACTTCAAATGGTGAGCCTTGGAGGGACGGTAGAAAAATTCAGCCTGACCATCTTGTGTGAATTCCAGTGCTCCTTCATCAATCAGGTCCTGAATCAAAGTCCAACAATCCTCTGTAGCATGCCCCGGGCTATCAGAATGATAAGCACAGCGAGCGTTGGGGTTATACTTTGGTGACGTTGTATTTTGAAATTTCGGAGCCTCTTTTAGAGTTACCAGCTTGATCTCTAGCAACTGTGGCAATATCTGGGATAAGGTCATGCTGAGCTGCGTGAACTGCCTTCTCTCACTCTTTTGTTGGTTACGATGTTGAATTTATGACACTGGAGCCGTTTGGGGAGCTCTCTCCTTGCCTCTTTGTCTCAAAGGTGGTCGAACGATGACTGGCTTTTTGCCCTTAGACTTTTGCCCCAGTTGGTTACCCTGAAGCAGTTGGTTGACGAGAAACCAGAGCTCATCTTGTCTTTGAGCTAACCCTTGAATGGCAGTCACCTGCCCCAGCATCTGGACTTTCAATGCATCCACCTCAGCTTGTAGGTGTTTCAGCCTTTCACCCTCAGCACTATTTCTGACAAAGGTCTCCATGAGAAGTGTCCTTAGCTCCTCCTGCCCCTTGGATAGATTCAGGAGGATTTCCCCGAACCGAGTCTCTTGAGCGAGAGAGTCCTGGTTATCTTGTGGGCAAGCCATTGCTGAAATAAACAGCGAGAACGGTAAGTGACCTGCAACAAGGATACCTGTTATGCAATGATGAGTATGACATGCATGTAATGTTTTCAAGGATCTCGCGGGGTAAACAAGAAAAAATTTGTCAGAGTTTGAATCCGGTAGCTTGATTGAAGGAAACCCATGCTGTTGAGGATTCTTCTTTAAGGGTCAAAGGCTCACCATATCCAGTGGGTCATAGCCCTTGACTTTGGTCATCATGTCTGGTTTTGATTTCCAAACAACCTTGGTTAGGGGAACCTTCTTCAAGAGTCAGAGCTCACCATATCAAGTGGGTCATAGCCCCTGACAACTTTGGCTAGAGGAAATAAATCCTCTTTGCCCCTTGCTAGATGTTTGATTTATCATGACCTGCATCACAAGCCCTTGAGATCCTTGAAATGGGTTAGGATGTATGCAATGGTATGATGTCATGATGCATGGGGTAATATGAATAATCCCCGTTATGAGTCCTTATTAAGGACTATACACAGAAACCTGCAAGAAAATCAAGTAAAACCTGTCATGAGTCCCAGTTGAGGACTATAAACAAAACCTGCGAGAAACTTGGTAAACTTTGTTATGAGTCCTAATTAAGGACTATGACAAAAAACTGCAAGAAGCTTAATAAGCCCTGTCATGGGTCCCAATTAAGGACTAAAATAAAACCTGCAAATAGTTCATGTGTCAGATAAAGCATGCAAGTAGTCAAGTACGAAGGCACACAAGTCACACAAAAGAGCCCTTAGAGTTTAGGCCGGCATGGGGTCTGGGTAGTACCCTCTTGAAGTTGGTGGGTTCAACCTGTCCTATCAAAGTAACCGGGTTCTAAGGGTCCCAATATCACGGGATGCTTTCATTGTTCATCGTTTCGATTTAGCCACTGAACTGGCGACCGAAATATTCCAGGAAAGCAACCCTCAATTGGGTGTAGTATCGAGTATCAACCAACCTCGGACTGCACCAAAGTCAGTTATCTCACTACCCTAAAGAGGCCAAGATAGTTCAATTAAGGTTCCTAAGGTCTGTTGATGCTTCATGACACCACGCGGAGGCCCCGTACTCTCCTTGACTGAACTCAAGGGTTACCGGTACACACCAAAGTGCCACATCAACGTAGCAGACTGTTTCAACCATGTCGGTATACCCCGCACAGTTCCCTCACAGCCTTGTTGCTACTTTCTAAGAAAGGTATCCCCCAGATCCGGGTTAGGATCTATAGAACTCCCAAGCAACCCACAATTTAAAGCACACAAGGAAAACAATTGAAAACATAGTTATAAGCTAGCCCTAAGGTATACCTCACTTTAAGATTTCCCCAGCAGAGTCGCCAGTTCTGTGATCGGTGGATCTGGAACTGACTGTTTAACGCTGGTTCGCGAAATGTCGCGGAAGCAAGAGTCGCCACCGTCTTTTATTTTCTCCAAATGGAAAGGACAAAAGCACAGAAAAATTCCTTAAAGAGATTGCTCTCGGTTCGGGAGGTAGGTTATAGAAAGGGAAGGTGTTAGCACCCTTTCTATCCATGGTTATCCATGGGCTCTTAGATACTTGCTCATTTGTGTTTTCAAAATATTTGTTTGCTTTTCAACTATGGGTTTTAAAAAGTTTCTTTGAAAATTCCAGTTCGACTCTTGTATCGGTCCTCAAGAGTGTTTGAAAAATTGCTTTCGAAAGCTTTTTGAAAATGTGTCGGTGTGAAAAGATTTTTGTTTGTTTTTGAAGAGAGCAAGTATCTACGAGAACCTACCTACCCTAAGGAATTCGTCTGTGTAAATGTCCTTTAAAGTAATGCCATCCCACCATTGAGAGGTAGGTAGCACCACCGTTGGAGGTGTTCGGGTCAATTCGAGGTTCGGGACATGGTGATCACCAGAGCAATGGGAAGATACCTTAGAAGCTACCCTCATGCCAGGTTCCCGGATCATGAGGACTTACTAAGACATCCTCTACTCGACGATCACCTTTCGAGGCAAGGCAACAGTGAGGCGTACCCTAGGGGTGGTGTGTGATTTGTGTGTCATGTTCATTTATTTTTGTCTTGTCATGTTATGGGTGATCTATGCGTTTGTTTTTATTTTTGTCATTCATTCTTGCATGCGATTTATTTAACAGTTAAAAAAGATGCGGAAATTGAAAGTTCTAAACTATTACAAAGGCGCGGGTCCACATCGCCAAAATTAAAATCCAGGACCCGATTTGACGGAAAGTAAATAAAGAAATAAAATAAAGTGCGAGAAATAAAATGTCCGAGTTTACAAGGCTTTGGGAGAATTACATTAATATTATAAGAAATAAAATAAAATGCGCGAATTGGAATTAAAATTGGAAGCGAGGGCGTTGGACCCTTTTGAAGTTAAATTGAAATTAAAAATTAATTAATTATTTATTGAAATAAAAGAAGTGTTTTTTTAGGTTTTTTTGCATTTATGAAATAAGAAAATTAAAATTAAAATTAAAAGAAACCCTAATTCTAAGTTATTTTTAATTATTTGAGAAAAATGTTAAAGTTTAACTTAATTTACTAAAGAATTTATGTACATGTTTATTTACAAAATAAATTAGTAATTAATAATAATAATAATGATGAGAAAATTATTTATTAAAAAAAATGATGAAAAAGTTAAAAAAACCTAATTTCTACATATTTAATTTATTAAGAAAAATATTAAAGTTTTGAAACCTAAATTAATCTAATTAATTGTTTAAAGTTTATTTACAAAAATAATAATAGTAAAATTAATATTAATAAAATAAACATTTTTTTGATTTTTCTGTATTTTATATTTATTATGAAAATTATTTTATGGAATTAAAAGAAAACAATTAAAAAACAATTAAAAGAATAAAAAGGAAAAACAAATAAAAATTAAAAATTGAGCAAACCATAGGGGGTGTCTGGCCCAAGGGGAGGTTTTTTGAAGTATTGACTCCTGAGTACCGTGGTCTGCATTCTTTGGCCATTGGATTGAGTTCCATGCATAAGTTGTTCTACTTTGGCCATTTGGCTTTTGGCTTTTGGCTTTTGGCCATTTGTGTTCTGGCTTCAATGTTCCTTTAATGTCTGGCTTAATGTCTGCCTCGCCATGTATTGGTGTCATGCATAAAATGTTCAACTTTGGCCATTTGGCTTTTGGCTTTTGGTCATTTGGCTTTTGGTCTCAACGTTCCTTAATGAACCTGCATGAGATCCTGCCTAAATCTGCAGTGTTGAATCTCACGAACACATCAGATAAAATCATAAAATGCAAATAAAGCCAATATATGAAGAAATTTAATGTTTAGGCACAATATGGCATGTATGAATGATTATACCCTTTTGATCATGGAGATCAAATCAACCTTACCCTTACTGGAAAAGTAGTGACATGAATGCTTTTATGCCCTTTGGATCATGGAGATCAAGCCAGCCTTACCCTTACTGAAGAAGTAATAAGATGTTGGTTTGTAACTGAGATGGCTTTGTTTGTAGTGAGAGAGGGATTTGTAATAAGGATTTCAAGGTTTTAGGGTTCTTGAAAGAGTTTGATATTCTGACAGCGTTGTGGCAAGGTTTTTTCTCTCTTTTCCTCCTCTCTCTTTTTTTTTTCTCCTCTTTTTTTTTTTTCTCTCCCCTCTGGTTTGTGTGACCAGAAGGTGATTATATAGTGGAAATTAGGGTAAAGAAAACGGGCTTTGGATGTGCAATTGGGCCTCCAATATTCACTTGAATTCGTCACTTTCCAGGCTAAATCGCAGGGACTTGAGTGCATTTTTTGAAGTTGAAATGTGAAAACAAAATGTAGCCGGCATCGAGAACTAACTCCTGTCCGAAAATCGACTCAATCGGATAAATGGTGAATTAGTTATGAATTTTTGAAGTTTCAGCTCAGACAAACTTATTTTGGGCTCCAGTGTCGACTCTGACACGTTCTTCAATAAAAAACTGGTATTGATCGGAGCATAATCCGGTCTCGACTTTTGAAGCAAAGTTGCAGATCTATGAGTCAGGGACCTTGTGTAAAAATATGAGCCCAATCCGATAAAAATTGACCGAGTTATGAATTTTCGAAGTTTCGGCCCAGATGAAATAATATTCAGCATTCAGGATTTTCAGCGTGTCACGCACTCTGAGCAAAAAACGAAGGCCTTTTAAATACCGTTTGAACTCAATACCTTCTGTGAAAATGTAGCCAACTCAATTTGTGAAATTTTGGCACTGGAACCAGCTCGATACGATGAAAATCGACCAAGTTATGATTTTTTGAACATGACGTAAATAAACTTCTGTCACAAATTTTCTGCACGAAAATACTTGATAAATCCACATTTTTGAAGACCTTCTGATCGAAATTGGCTTCCAGCCGTGAGAGATGAAAACGTATATAATGTCAAGACGGAATTTTAGCCACCGGAACGGGTTCAAAACGAGTCACGATCTTCAAGTTATGAATTTTTTAGCGCGTAAAAACTGCACTTTCAGCACACTTTTTTCACCATATTTCTTCGAGAAAACTCACACATTCGGATACCTTCTTCAAAGAATTGACTCTTGAGCCGAACCTAAATTTGAGAATATGTTACCAGAGATATCTTGACGAAAGAACACCTGAATATAACGCGCCGGGTTGGACTTGTGAATTTTCTTGAAATGTTTTGAGAAATATGGGAGGGCAAATTTTGGGGTACAACAGTTGCCCCTGTTCAATCTTCTTAGACCTGAGGATGCAGATTGGCTGACGTGTCTTTCGTAATCCGAAGGTGGAAGATGATTGAACACTAGAGTGCCCAGAAATTTGCACTCACATAGTAGTGTGACGGGGGAATGGGCTTATAGATGCCATTTAGAGATTGATGGATAGGATGATGGGCTTATAGATGCCATCTGGATGTTGATCGCGTAAGAGATTCCTTAGCGAGAACCTGCGTACCTGCAAACAGAAAAGATGGGTACCTGACATGTTGCAGGAGCTGGTTTTCAGATGCTTTGTATAAATGTGTCCTGACTGGTTACAGGAGCTGAGTCTGGAGCTTCAAATGGTGATGAATGAACCAAGGATGGTTACTGCCTTAGCATGAATGGTAAAAGAATCTTGGACGATTACTACCCCAACAGGAACGCTGAGAGAATCTTGGGTGTCTTCTACTGGGATAAGAATCAGGGAGATCTTAGGGTCGATCTGACTGAACTAGAGAAGGCCTTTGACTGGATAAGCATCAGGAAAATCTTAGGGTCGATTTAACTGAACCGGACAAGGTCTTGGAATATCTTCAACTGGATAAGCATCAGGGAGATCTTAGGGTCGATCTGACTGAACTAGAGAAGGCCTTTGACTGGATAAGCATCAGGAAAATCTTAGGGTCGATTTAACTGAACCAGACAAGGTCTTGGAATATCTTCGACTGGATAAGCATCAGGGAGATCTTAGGGTCGATCTGACTGAACCAGAGAAGGCCTTTGACTGGATAAGCATCAGGAAAATCTTAGGGTCGATTTAACTGAACCGGACAAGGTCTTGGAATATCTTCAACTGGATAAGCATCAGGGAGATCTTAGGGTCGATCTGACTGAACCGGAGAAGGCCTTTGACTGGATAAGCATCAGGAAAATCTTAGGATCGATTTAACTGAACCGGACAAGGTCTTGAAATATCTTCAACTGGATAAGCATCAGGGAGATCTTAGGGTCGATCTGACTGAACCAGAGAAGGCCTTTGACTGGATAAGCATCAGGAAAATCTTAGGATCGATTTAACTGAACCGGACAAGGTCTTGAAATATCTTCAACTGGATAAGCATCAGGGAGATCTTAGGGTCGATCTGACTGAACCAGAGAAGGCCTTTGACTGGATAAGCATCAGGAAAATCTTAGGGTCGATTTAACTGAACCGGACAAGGTCTTGAAATATCTTCAACTGGATAAGCATCAGGGAGATCTTAGGGTCGATCTGACTGAACCAGAGAAGGCCTTTGACTGGATAAGCATCAGGAAAATCTTAGGATCGATTTAACTGAACCGGACAAGGTCTTGAAATATCTTCAACTGGATAAGCATCAGGGAGATCTTAGGGTCGATCTGACTGAACCAGAGAAGGCCTTTGGCTGGATAAGCATCAGGAAAATCTTAGGGTCGATTTAACTGAACCGGACAAGGTCTTGGAATATCTTCAACTGGATAAGCATCAGGGAGATCTTAGGGTCGATCTGACTGAACCAGAGAAGGTCTTGGAATATCTTCAACTGGATAAGCATCAGGGAGATCTTAGGGTCGATTTGACTGAACCAGAGAAGGCCTTTGGCTGGATAAGCATCAGGAAAATCTTAGGGTCGATTTAACTGAACCCGACAAGGTCTTGGAATATCTTCAACTGGATAAGCATCAGGGAGATCTTAGGGTCGATCTGACTGAACCAGAGAAGGCCTTTGACTGGATAAGCATCAGGAAAATCTTAAGGGTCGATTTAACTGAACCGGTCTAGGTCTTGAACTATCTTCAACTGGATAAGCATCAGGGAGATCTTAGGGTCGATCTGACTGAACCAGAGAAGGCCTTTGACTGGATAAGCATCAGGAAAATCTTAGGGTCGATTTAACTGAACCGGTCTAGATCTTGAAATATGATTGAGAATTTCAACTGCATCTTTCCTGAAAGGTAAAGGTCAGTCATATGCAATGCATGATATGAATCAAGCAATGATGTTCTCAACATAAATGAGATTTGTATGATATGATGCGTCTATGCATGCTATAATGATGTATGTGATGTTTATGTATGTATGTTTTCGTCTAGAAAAGTAGATCCTTGACGGGTGCCAGGAAGTCATATCCTGGGCTGATGTTGAAGAATAAGCTTTATTGCTTCCGCTGGGGATGATAACTGCAAGAATACCGGTAGGAGAAGATGACTCCGTTGAGGAATAAACTTGGCAAATGGAAGATTCTGCGGGGAGAAAAATACTCTAGCGACCATGCTGGGGGGTGATATTCTGTGGGGAGAGAGATGCTTTTGCTGAATTGTTGATAATAGCTTGCTGGGGACGCTCTTGCTGTATTGAAAGTATGAATAGACTTTGCTGGGGATAAGAGAACTTCGTCGGGGACGCTCTTTCCATGGCTTTTGGCTGAGGATAACCCAGTTATATCCTGTTAAGGAAATAACTCTTTAAATAAAGTCGGGCGACGCGTTCGTGCTCTGCGAGGGATAAGCTTCCAGAATTTACTGGGGATAAGCTTACTGCTTGGGGGTATGAATTCCAACTTTCCTGGGGAACTAGATTGGACTCTCCTGGGGAGATTTTGGACTGTAATTTTGTAAGTTGAAAGAGGGAACCTTATGTAGGGTTGCCTGCTGATGAGCTCATGTAAAACCGCATCTGAAATGGTGAAGGAACCTGTGTAGGGTTACTTTGATGATGAGTTCGTGTAAAACTTCGTTTTTGGAAAGGGAGAACCTGTGTAGGGTTTCTGGGTGACGAGTCCATGTAAAACTGCATCTTGAAGAGAGGGAACCGGTGTAGGGTTGCTTGATGTCGAGTTCGTGTAAAACTTCGTTTTTGGAAAGGGAGAACCTGTGTAGGGTTTCCTGGTGAGGTAAGTTCATGTAAAACTTCTTGATGAACCGGGGTGAGGTTATCTTGAGCTAAATCCATGTAAGACTTCTGGGGGGAACCGGGGTTAGGTTGCCGCAGGATAAGTTCGTGTAAAACTTCTTGACGAACCGAGGTAAGGTCATCTTGAGATAGGTCCATGTAAGACTTCTGGAGGAACCGGGATTAGGTTACTGCAGGATAAGTTCGTGTAAAACTTCTTGATGAACCGAGGTAAGGTCATCTTGAGATAGGTCCATGTAAGACTTCTGGAGGAACCGTGGTTAGGTTACGGCGGGATAAGTTTGTGTAAACTTCTTGATGAACCGGGGTTAGGTCATCTTGAGATAGGTCCATGTAAGACTTCTGGAGGAACCGGGGTTAGGTTACGGCGGGATAAGTTTGTGTAAACTTCTTGATGAACCGGGGTTAGGTCATCTTGAGATAGGTCCATGTAAGACTTCTGGAGGAACCGGGGTTAGGTTACTGCAGGATAAGTTCGTGTAAAACTTCTTGATGAACCGAGGTAAGGTCATCTTGAGATAGGTCCATGTAAGACTTCTGGAGGAACCGGGGTTAGGTTACTGCAGGATAAGTTCGTGTAAAACTTCTTGATGAACCGAGGTAAGGTCATCTTGAGATAGGTCCATGTAAGACTTCTGGAGGAACCGGGGTTAGGTTACGGCGGGATAAGTTTGTGTAAACTTCTTGATGAACCGGGGTTAGGTCATCTTGTGGATAAGTTCGTGTAAAACTTCGTCTGAAAATTGAGAAGGAACCGGTGTAGGGTTGCTTGATTTTGATTAAGTGGATGATTGTCCTGTTTGGTTTCGGATGTTAACCCACAATCTGGAATTTATAAAGGTAGATGGTAATCATCCTTATGTTGATCTCTCCTTTGTACTTTGGTTGACAGAGCAATTAGATCGCCTGGATAACTCATTATTGCCCCTGTTTCGGAGGTGAGGGAAGAGGATACCTGTGTGGGTGATTAACAAATCTTTAGGTAGACAAGTGATGAGATACCGGAACATAGTCGTACGCCTTGATCCCTAACTTTTGCCTGGACCGCCCTTTCGGGTTTTCAGTCCACCGAGATACCCATTTTTGCCCAAGCCACCTTTTCAGGTTTTCGACTTGCCGGGTGTACATATTTTCCATTTTCATCCCTTATTTTTGCCCGAACCCTTTTGGTTCGTCGGGAAGCCCTTATTTTTGCCTAGGTGTGTCAACCTAGCGGGTCTTTGATTATGCGTAGTATTTTTTCGACTATGTCCACGCTCTCAGAATGTAGGGAGTTGCCCCTGTTAGAAGTATTTTGTCATGCCCCAGATAATGGGCAATGCTCCTACTGTGCCCCTTGATTGGAGGTATTTCTGTTCACAAGGTGTTCGTCGCGTGAATTTCCCTGCTGTTCAAACAAATAGTCATATGCAAACAAGGTTATTTTAAGAATGCAAAAGCCTATGTCTGTTTTGAATTTTGAAAATGCATTTTTTGTAATACAATGCGGTGTCAACTCAAGATTTTACAGCAAACCTTCAGGAGTCGGGATACCTTCGTAACAGTATGCTTTCGAACTAACCCATGCTTCAGCTAGGACTTTTAAGGGTTGTAACGTGGCTTGGTTCACGGTTTAAGAAACAAAGGATAAAGGCTCAAATTTTATTTGTACCCACCCGCTCTTCGTGATGTTCTCCAAACCTAAACTAAGTTGATCGTGCGTTAGACCTTATTTGAGTTTTTGTCCTGATGTTCCAATGATGGTTCAGATATTGATGATTTATTCTGAATAGGTAGTCATTCCTTTTTTTTTGTTGAGGGTTTGTAAGACCTCTTTCTTGTCTGATTTTTATTATCCCCCTTTTTTTTTTCTTGCCTGAACTATTTCCTTTTTGGAATTACAGTTAGCGGGATGCCCCAGTTTCATAAGTCCCCTTTTATAGGTTTTGACTTTTTGGGCTTTTTGATTTTGGTAATGACTGCCTGTCTTTTTGATTATTCGGAACCATCACTGTCTTTCCTTGTTTTGTAAGGACCTCTTTTGATGTTGTTCATTATGCACTTGGATCAACTGAGAGAACTACCCTGCCCCAGGTTATGATTAAGGGTTCTGATTTTCGAAAATAAAAACTCCTACTTCTTTGGCTCAGAGGGGTTGACGAGGGATTATCATCCTTATAACTCCAGTGTTTAGGGATTGAAACAATGCATGTACCTCATCAGCGGGGTCTGTTCAAAAGCATACTGTAATGATCGTGGTATCGTTTTCGTCATCCTCCCTTAAGAGGCTTAGAATTATTAATCGAGTGTTGACATCAGAAAAAATATGAAAACAATTTGTATATAGTGAATACGAATATATTGCTTCAGAACAGACATATGCGATGCATTAATGAAATAACAATGTTTAACATGAGTAAATGTTTGAACAATCAAAGCACAACACAACTTGAACATTCGAATGAACAAAAGTTTCCTAGTCTCAGAGCTTGTCACTTCAAATGGTGAGCCTTGGAGGGACGGTAGAAAAATTCAGCCTGACCATCTTGTGTGAATTCCAGTGCTCCTTCATCAATCAGGTCCTGAATCAAAGTCCAACAATCCTCTGTAGCATGCCCCGGGCTATCAGAATGATAAGCACAGCGAGCGTTGGGGTTATACTTTGGTGACGTTGTATTTTGAAATTTCGGAGCCTCTTTTAGAGTTACCAGCTTGATCTCTAGCAACTGTGGCAATATCTGGGATAAGGTCATGCTGAGCTGCGTGAACTGCCTTCTCTCACTCTTTTGTTGGTTACGATGTTGAATTTATGACACTGGAGCCGTTTGGGGAGCTCTCTCCTTGCCTCTTTGTCTCAAAGGTGGTCGAACGATGACTGGCTTTTTGCCCTTAGACTTTTGCCCCAGTTGGTTACCCTGAAGCAGTTGGTTGACGAGAAACCAGAGCTCATCTTGTCTTTGAGCTAACCCTTGAATGGCAGTCACCTGCCCCAGCATCTGGACTTTCAATGCATCCACCTCAGCTTGTAGGTGTTTCAGCCTTTCACCCTCAGCACTATTTCTGACAAAGGTCTCCATGAGCAGTGTCCTTAGCTCCTCCTGCCCCTTGGATAGATTCAGGAGGATTTCCCCGAACCGAGTCTCTTGAGCGAGAGAGTCCTGGTTATCTTGTGGGCAAGCCATTGCTGAAATAAACAGCGAGAACGGTAAGTGACCTGCAACAAGGATACCTGTTATGCAATGATGAGTATGACATGCATGTAATGTTTTCAAGGATCTCGCGGGGTAAACAAGAAAAAATTTGTCAGAGTTTGAATCCGGTAGCTTGATTGAAGGAAACCCATGCTGTTGAGGATTCTTCTTTAAGGGTCAAAGGCTCACCATATCCAGTGGGTCATAGCCCTTGACTTTGGTCATCATGTCTGGTTTTGATTTCCAAACAACCTTGGTTAGGGGAACCTTCTTCAAGAGTCAGAGCTCACCATATCAAGTGGGTCATAGCCCCTGACAACTTTGGCTAGAGGAAATAAATCCTCTTTGCCCCTTGCTAGATGTTTGATTTATCATGACCTGCATCACAAGCCCTTGAGATCCTTGAAATGGGTTAGGATGTATGCAATGGTATGATGTCATGATGCATGGGGTAATATGAATAATCCCCGTTATGAGTCCTTATTAAGGACTATACACAGAAACCTGCAAGAAAATCAAGTAAAACCTGTCATGAGTCCCAGTTGAGGACTATAAACAAAACCTGCGAGAAACTTGGTAAACTTTGTTATGAGTCCTAATTAAGGACTATGACAAAAAACTGCAAGAAGCTTAATAAGCCCTGTCATGGGTCCCAATTAAGGACTAAAATAAAACCTGCAAATAGTTCATGTGTCAGATAAAGCATGCAAGTAGTCAAGTACGAAGGCACACAAGTCACACAAAAGAGCCCTTAGAGTTTAGGCCGGCATGGGGTCTGGGTAGTACCCTCTTGAAGTTGGTGGGTTCAACCTGTCCTATCAAAGTAACCGGGTTCTAAGGGTCCCAATATCACGGGATTGCTTTCATTGTTCATCGTTTCGATTTAGCCACTGAACTGGCGACCGAAATATTCCAGGAAAGCAACCCTCAATTGGGTGTAGTATCGAGTATCAACCAACCTCGGACTGCACCAAAGTCAGTTATCTCACTACCCTAAAGAGGCCAAGATAGTTCAATTAAGGTTCCTAAGGTCTGTTGATGCTTCATGACACCACGCGGAGGCCCCGTACTCTCCTTGACTGAACTCAAGGGTTACCGGTACACACCAAAGTGCCACATCAACGTAGCAGACTGTTTCAACCATGTCGGTATACCCCGCACAGTTCCCTCACAGCCTTGTTGCTACTTTCTAAGAAAGGTATCCCCCAGATCCGGGTTAGGATCTATAGAACTCCCAAGCAACCCACAATTTAAAGCACACAAGGAAAACAATTGAAAACATAGTTATAAGCTAGCCCTAAGGTATACCTCACTTTAAGATTTCCCCAGCAGAGTCGCCAGTTCTGTGATCGGTGGATCTGGAACTGACTGTTTAACGCTGGTTCGCGAAATGTCGCGGAAGCAAGAGTCGCCACCGTCTTTTATTTTCTCCAAATGGAAAGGACAAAAGCACAGAAAAATTTCTTAAAGAGATTGCTCTCGGTTCGGGAGGTAGGTTATAGAAAGGGAAGGTGTTAGCACCCTTTCTATCCATGGTTATCCATGGGCTCTTAGATACTTGCTCATTTGTGTTTTCAAAATATTTGTTTGCTTTTCAACTATGGGTTTTAAAAAGTTTCTTTGAAAATTCCAGTTCGACTCTTGTATCGGTCCTCAAGAGTGTTTGAAAAATTGCTTTCGAAAGCTTTTTGAAAATGTGTCGGTGTGAAAAGATTTTTGTTTGTTTTTGAAGAGAGCAAGTATCTACGAGAACCTACCTACCCTAAGGAATTCGTCTGTGTAAATGTCCTTTAAAGTAATGCCATCCCACCATTGAGAGGTAGGTAGCACCACCGTTGGAGGTGTTCGGGTCAATTCGAGGTTCGGGACATGGTGATCACCAGAGCAATGGGAAGATACCTTAGAAGCTACCCTCATGCCAGGTTCCCGGATCATGAGGACTTACTAAGACATCCTCTACTCGACGATCACCTTTCGAGGCAAGGCAACAGTGAGGCGTACCCTAGGGGTGGTGTGTGATTTGTGTGTCATGTTCATTTATTTTTGTCTTGTCATGTTATGGGTGATCTATGCGTTTGTTTTTATTTTTGTCATTCATTCTTGCATGCGATTTATTTAACAGTTAAAAAAGATGCGGAAATTGAAAGTTCTAAACTATTACAAAGGCGCGGGTCCACATCGCCAAAATTAAAATCCAGGACCCGATTTGACGGAAAGTAAATAAAGAAATAAAATAAAGTGCGAGAAATAAAATGTCCGAGTTTACAAGGCTTTGGGAGAATTACATTAATATTATAAGAAATAAAATAAAATGCGCGAATTGGAATTAAAATTGGAAGCGAGGGCGTTGGACCCTTTTGAAGTTAAATTGAAATTAAAAATTAATTAATTATTTATTGAAATAAAAGAAGTGTTTTTTTAGGTTTTTTTGCATTTATGAAATAAGAAAATTAAAATTAAAATTAAAAGAAACCCTAATTCTAAGTTATTTTTAATTATTTGAGAAAAATGTTAAAGTTTAACTTAATTTACTAAAGAATTTATGTACATGTTTATTTACAAAATAAATTAGTAATTAATAATAATAATAATGATGAGAAAATTATTTATTAAAAAAAATGATGAAAAAGTTAAAAAAACCTAATTTCTACATATTTAATTTATTAAGAAAAATATTAAAGTTTTGAAACCTAAATTAATCTAATTAATTGTTTAAAGTTTATTTACAAAAATAATAATAGTAAAATTAATATTAATAAAATAAACATTTTTTTGATTTTTCTGTATTTTATATTTATTATGAAAATTATTTTATGGAATTAAAAGAAAACAATTAAAAAACAATTAAAAGAATAAAAAGGAAAAACAAATAAAAATTAAAAATTGAGCAAACCATAGGGGGTGTCTGGCCCAAGGGGAGGTTTTTTGAAGTATTGACTTCTGAGTACCGTGGTCTGCATTCTTTGGCCATTGGATTGAGTTTCATGCATAAGTTGTTCTACTTTGGCCATTTGGCTTTTGGCTTTTGGCTTTTGGCCATTTGTGTTCTGGCTTCAACGTTCCTTTAATGTCTGGCTTAATGTCTGCCTCGCCATGTATTGGTGTCATGCATAAAATGTTCTACTTTGGCCATTTGGCTTTTGGCTTTTGGTCATTTGACTTTTGGTCTCAACGTTCCTTAATGAACCTGCATGAGATCCTGTCTAAATCTGCAGTGTTGAATCTCACGAACACATCAGATAAAATCATAAAATGCAAATAAAGCCAATATATGAAGAAATTTAATGTTTAGGCACAATATGGCATGTATGAATGATTATACCCTTTTGATCATGGAGATCAAATCAACCTTACCCTTACTGGAAAAGTAGTGACATGAATGCTTTTATGCCCTTTGGATCATGGAGATCAAGCCAGCCTTACCCTTACTGAAGAAGTAATAAGATGTTGGTTTGTAACTGAGATGGCTTTGTTTGTAGTGAGAGAGAGATTTGTAATAAGGATTTCAAGGTTTTAGGGTTCTTGAAAGAGTTTGATATTCTGACAGCGTTGTGGCAAGGTTTTTTCTCTCTTTTCCTCCTCTCTCTTTTTTTTTTCTCCTCTTTTTTTTTTCTCTCCCCTCTGGTTTGTGTGACCAGAAGGTGATTATATAGTGGAAATTAGGGTAAAGAAAACGGGCTTTGAATGTGCAATTGGGCCTCCAATATTCACTTGAATTCGTCACTTTCCAGGCTAAATAGCAGGGACTTAAGTGCATTTTTTGAAGTTGAAATGTGAAAACAAAATGTAGCCGGCATCGAGAACTAACTCCTGTCCGAAAATCGACTCAATCGGATAAACGGTGAATTAGTTATGAATTTTTGAAGTTTCAGCTCAGACAAACTTATTTTGGGCTCCAGTGTCGACTCTGACACGTTCTTCAATAAAAAACTGGTATTGATCGGAGCATAATCCGGTCTCGACTTTTGAAGCAAAGTTGTAGATCTACGAGTCAGGGACCTTGTGTAAAAATATGAGCCCAATCCGATAAAAATTGACCGAGTTATGAATTTTCGAAGTTTCGGCCCAGATGAAATAATATTCAGCATTCAGGATTTTCAGCGTGTCACGCACTCTGAGCAAAAAACGAAGGCCTTTTAAATACCGTTTGAACTCAATACCTTCTGTGAAAATGTAGCCAACTCAATTTGTGAAATTTTGGCACTGGAACCAGCTCGATACGATGAAAATCGACCAAGTTATGATTTTTTGAACATGACGTAAATAAACTTCTGTCACAAATTTTCTGCACGAAAATACTTGATAAATCCACATTTTTGAAGACCTTCTGATCGAAATTGGCTTCCAGCCGTGAGAGATGAAAACGTAGATAATGTCAAGACGGAATTTTGGCCACCGGAACGGGTTCAAAACGAGTCACGATCTTCAAGTTATGAATTTTTTAGCGCGTAAAAACTGCACTTTCAGCACACTTTTTTCACCATATTTCTTCGAGAAAACTCACACATTCGGATACCTTCTTCAAAGAATTGACTCTTGAGCTGAACCTGAATTTGAGAATATGTTACCAGAGATATCTTGAGGAAAGAACACCTGAATATAACGCGCCGGGTTGGACTTGTGAATTTTCTTGAAATGTTTTGAGAAATATGGGAGGGCAAATTTTGGGGTACAACACCCCATATTGCAAATGGCCACGGAGCAGACATGACATTTAAAGGTATTGGAGGCACATGAGCTTTGTCGGCATAGATATGGCACTTATGGAAAATCCTCGAGTGATGGTCACAATCAGTTTCCATAGTCGACCAATAAAAATCAGCCCTCAGAATCTTCTTGTCCATAGTGTGTCCACTGGAGTGAGGGGGTGGAGACAACCAAATCTCTGGAGACGAGGACTATTTTAACGAGAAATATCCACCGACCGAATACAAATATAAACAACTAGAAGACAAATTGAAGGTTGTAGAAATCCAAGTTGTGCCTGGCTTGGACTTTGGTGACTTGGGTTTGGTTCATGGGGTAGTCATTCCCCACAAATTTAAGATTCTTGTTTTTTCCAAGTACGACGGTATCTCATGCCCGAAACTTCACTTAAGATCTTACATCTGCAAAATTCAGCCGTATACCGTTGATAGAAAACTATGGGTGCACTTTTTTCAAGAAAGTCTATCTGGGACGCAGTTGGAGTGGTTTTACCAATTGGAAGGGACTAACATCCATACTTGGGAGTATATGGCCACTGCTTTTTACCGCCAATATCAATATAACATTGATCTTGCACCAACTAGGGTGCAATTGCAAGGTATGACCATGGGTTCCAACGAGGGCTTCAAGGAATACGCTCAAAAATGGAGAGACCTGCCTGGCAGGGTACATCCATCATTAACTGATAGGGAATTGGTAGACATGTTTATGGGAACATTAATTGGACCATTTTTCAACTTTCTAATTGGAAGTTCATCATCCGGATTTATTGAATTGATTTTAACTGGTGAGAGGGTTGAAAGCGGGATTAAAAGTGGGAAGATACCCATGGCCTCCACATCAAATGCTGTGAAAAGCCATTTATTGGTAAAAAAGAGACTAATGTTGTGTATGGGTCAAGAAGCCATGCTAGGAAGGACCACCGTCAGTCAGTAAATGCAGTTCTAATCTCCAACCCAACTTCTACTCAAAGACCACAACAACAAGCTCATCAACAAAGGCCTGACATCCCGAGAAGACAATTTACCAGAATCAACATGTCACTATCGCAAGCTCTGCAACACCTATTGAAAGCTAATTTGGTAACATTGCGGGACCCCCCTTCAAATCCCAATGTTTCATCACCAAAATATAACCCGAATGCCAAATGTGCTTACCACTCCAATAGTCCCGGACATGACACTGATCATTGTTGGGCGCTGAAATGCAAAATCCAAGACCTTATTGATAACAAGACAATTGAATTCGACCCTTCTCCATCTCCCAATGTGATCACCGCACCCATGCCAAATTATGGTAAGGGTGTCAATGCTATTGAAGATGCCTCTTTTGTTTCCTCCGTTAAAGATTTGACCACTCCTTTGAAAACTGTTAAAGAGAATTTGTTGAAAGTTAGGGTATTCCATGGCTGCCTTGAAGACTTTTGTCGCTGTGTTGTGCAAATTAATGGTTGTGAATGGCTGAAGAAAGGTGTCTAACACCCGATGGATAGCCATGAGATTCTATTTGAAAGAACTCCATCTGTGAAAAGTTTGACTGAAGTTGTATCTCAAGAAGTTGAACACGTATCCATCATTACTATCTCAAACAAACCCATTAGGATCACCTCCAAAGGTCTTATTAGGATTCCCGTTGAACCAAGAATAACTCCACTGATAATCACCACACCGGGGCCAGTCCCCTATTCTTATTATAAGGTTGTGCCCTGGAATTATGGGGCAGAAGTGTATTACCATGGTATCAAACAAGATTCGTGGATTTATGAAGATGAAACTGCTGACATTACCAATATTGATGGATCAAGTAAAGTTACTGGGACGAGGAGGATCTTATCTCCTGAGATTTCACCTCCGACCACCACAACTACACCCATTCATATTACTGTTGACAAACCTAGCACTGATACTAGGGGAAAGGAAAATATGATTGAGCCTGCCTTGACGGAGGCGCCCGCAAAAGATACTATCAACGAGGAACCATCTACCCAAGAGATGGAGGAGATTTTGAAAATTATCAGGAAAAGTGATTACAAGATAGTGGAATAGTTGGGGCAAACACCCTCGAAGATTTGTATGTTATCTTTGTTGCTATGCTCCGACGCGCATGCTCAAGCGTTGATAAAATTCTTGAAAAATGCACATGTTCCTCAAGAAACGACGGCCGACCAATTTGAAAATTGCGTAGCGAGTTTGACTGTCGATAATGGTTTAGGATTCTTGGATGCAAATCTGACTCCAACCAGGAAATATCACAACAAAGCTCTACATGTTTCCATCGAGTGTAAAGGCACCACTTTAGCCCATGTGTTGGTGGATACTGGTTCCTCCCTAAATTTCTTATCAAAGGGTGCCCTAGATAGGTTGGACTGTGAAGGTGTAGTACTAAAGCCTAGTGACATCGTGGTGAGAGCTTTTGACGGATCAAAAAGGATGGTCCATGGAGAGGTCGATCTCCCTATCAAAGTTGGGTCTCAAGTCTTCAACTAGACATTCTATGTGATGGATATCCGTCCTGCTTATTCTTGTCTGCTTGGACGCCCATGGATACATGGGGCAAGTGTAGAGACTTCTAAGCTACTTTAAAAGTTGAAATATTCGATCAAGGGGAAGATTGCCACTGTATACAGAGAAGAAGAGTTTATGATTAGTCATCAGAATTCATTCAAATATGTTGAAATGGATGGAGATTTCATAGAAACTCCTTGTCAAGCCTTTGAAGTGGTCTCTCCCATGGTTGTTGTTGCCAAAGCCCCTCCTGACACTCCTAAAGCTGCTAAAGATACACCTAGGATGGATTCTCTTAAAGATGCCCGTGCTGTTGTGGAAGATGGAGGTTGCACCATTTAAGGACAACTTCCAAATAACCCTTTCAAGTCAGACAATTTTAGGTTGGGCTTCACTTCCAAGGCTCAAAAGGAGGTTCAACATGCTCGTGCATGGAAACCACATCTCCGCATTAGTAACCATGAGGTTAATTCTCTTGAGGACTCTGATGCTGATTGTGACTTTGATGATTGGATCTACCCAACTGCTAGTGAAGGACTCAACAACTGACAGACTAAGGACTTCATTCCAATCTCCTTCATCCAGGAGTAATTTCCATTTACTATTTTTATTAATTTGATAACATTGTCTATAATTTCCATTAAAACAATGACTTTAAGCCATGTGCCTTACACGGGGCACATTGGTCCATTTGTTAAGGGTTTGTCATTTTCATATGCCATATGCTTATTTTAATGAAAAACATTAGAATCTTTTGCATTCAAATTTTGCTCTCATTGTCTTTCTTTAACTTTATTGGATTTTCAAAATAGCCATGTGACCTTACATGCACACACACACATTTGTAGATCCACATCCACTCTAGATCTCACTGACAACGACTATGCTATTGCCATCTATGACTTTGAACATCCAATCTATCAAACTGAAGACGAAGGCGAGGAAGATTGTGAAATACCTGGGGAACTCTCCAGGCTTTTGATACAAGAGGAAAAGTCCATTCAACTGAACGAAGAACCAGTTGCAGTAGTCAACCTAGGTACTGAGGCAGACAAGAGGGAAATCAAGATTGGTGCCAACTTAGAAGATAGTGTCAAGAGGAGACTGGTCCAGATGTTGCACGACTATGTTGAAGTATTCGCTTGGTCATATGAAGATATGTCGGGGCCGATACTGATATCGTAGTTCATCGTCTACCGATGAAAGAAGGTTGTCCTCCAGTCAAGCAAAAGGTTCGTCGCACGCGGCCAAATATGTCTGAGAAAATAAAAGCTGAGGTAATGAAGCAATTCAATGCAGGTTTCTTGGCAGTAACGTCATATCCATAATGGGTTGCAAATGTGGTCCCGATGCCTAAGAAATATGGAAAAGTCCGTATGTGCATAGACTATAGGGATTTGAATAGGGCAAGCCCCTAGGATGATTTCCCACTACCACACATTGATGTCTTGGTTGACAACACGACTCAACACAAAGTTTTCTCCCCCATGGATGGTTTCTCCGGTTACAATCAAATCAAAATGGCTCCCGAAGACATGGAGAAGACCACTTTTGTCACACAGTGGGGCACCTTATGTTACAAGGTCATGCCTTTCGGTTTGAAGAATGCATGGGCAACCTATCGACGAGCTATGGTAGCTCCATTTCATGACATGATCCATCATGAGATAAAAGTCTATGTGGATGATATGATTGCAAGGTCAAGACTTAAGAAGAACACCTTGATCATTTACACAAGCTATTTGAAAGGTTGAAGAAATACAAGTTGAGGCTAAACCCCAAAAAATGCACCTCCAGAGTAAGATCGGGAAAACTCCTAGGGTTTGTCGTCAATGGCAAAGGTATCAAAGTCGACCCTGCGAAAGTCAAAGCCATACAAGAAATGACAGCTCCATGTATTGAGAAGGAGGTCAGGGGTTTCTTAGGTCGACTCAAGTATATTGCTCGGTTCATATCTCACTTAATTGCCACTTGTGAGCCAATTTTCAAACTGTTGAAGAAAGATCAAGTAGTCAAATGGAATGATGACTGCCAAGCAGCTTTTGATAAAATCAAGGAGTACTTGCAAGAACCTCCAATACTGATGCCTCTGGTTGAAGGAAGATCTCTAATTATGTGCTTGACTATATTAGATAATTCAATGGGGTGTGTACTAGGCCAACATGATGAGTCTGGCCGAAAATAGCATGCAATATACTATATTAGCAAAAAGTTTACCGACTATGAAACTAAATATTCACTACTTAAGAAAACTTTATGCGCTTTGGCATGGGCTTATCGTTGGCTAAGACAGTATATGTTGACACACACCACTCTGTTGATTTCTAAGATGGATCCCATCAAGTATATCTTCGAGAAGCCAGCTCTCTCCGGATGAATAGCTAGATGGCAAATGAGATTGACTGAATACAATATCCAGTACACTACATAAAAAGAAATAAAGGGAAGTGTACTGGAGGATTATTTGGCCCATCAAGCTGTTGAGGACTACCAATCCATGAACTTTGAATTCTTGGACGAGAATATCATGTTGATAACTGACTTTGAAAAGCCTGGACCATATGAAGGACCTGAACAAGGATCCCAGTGGACTATGGTTTTTGATGGAGCTTCCAATGCATTAGGTAATGGAATTGGTGTTGCGATCATTTCTCCCGAAGGTTACCATACACCTTTCACTTCCAGACTTTGCTTCAACTGTACAAACAACATGGCCGAGTATGAAGCGTGCATCTTGGGTCTAAAGGTTGCCATTGACCTAAGAATCAAATTCTTAAGTGTATACCGAGATTCAGTCTTGGTGGTAAGTCAAGTTAAAGGAGAGTGGGATACCAAGCATCCAAACTTGATTCCTTACAAAGAACTTGTGCTAACCTTGATCCCCTACTTCGATGAGGTCACCTTTGAACATATCACGAGGGAAGAAAATCAATTGGAAGATGCTTTAGCAACTATGTCGTCTATGTTCAAGGTCAATTGGGACAATGAAGCTCCAAATATTACCTCGAAAGATTTGACGAACCTGGGAACTGTTATAAGATTGAGAGTGATTAGGAGAAGCCTTGGTACCATGAGGTGAAAAGGTACCTTGAAGCACAAGAGTTTCCTGAGGGAGCCTCAATCAATGACAAGAAATTCCTATAGAGGTTCTCAGCCAAGTTCTTCCTAAGCAATAGGATTCTATACAAGCGCAACCATGATTCTACTATGCTCCGTTGTATGGACAAGAAGGAAGCAGAGACGATCATGAAGGATATGCATGAAGGGATCTTTGGAACTCACTCTAGTGGACACACTATGTCCATGAAGATTCTGAGGGCTGGTTACTATTTGTCGACAATGGAAACTGATTGTCACCACCACTCGAGGACTTGCCATAAGTGTCAGATCTATGCCGACAAGGTTCATGTGCCTCCAATAGCTTTAAATGTCATGACTTCTCCATGGCCATTTGCAATATGGGGCATCAACATGATTGGAGAGATCAAGCCCGTTGCCCCCAATATACATCGTTTTATCCTTGTAGCCATTGACTACTTCACCAAATGGGTCGAAGCTGTTTCATTTGCCTCAGTTACCAAGAATGTCGTAGCCCAGTTTATCAAGCATAACCTTGTCTGTCAGTACGGAATCCCTGGAAGGATCATCACCGATAATGGAACTAACCTCAACAATGTTATGATCATTGAACTCTGTATGCAATTCAAGATCAAGCATCACAACTCTTCTTCATACATACCTAAGATGAATGGCACAGTGGAAGCTGCTAATAAGAACATAAAGAAGATTGTGAAAAAGATGGTGGTGACCTATAAAGACTGGCATGAGATGCTACCATTCCCTCTTCTTGGTTACCGTACTTCGGCTCAAACCTCAACTGGGGCAACCCCTTTCTCTTTAGTCTATGGCATGAAAGCTGTCCTGCCTATCGAAGTTCATATTCCTTCCCTAAGGATTATGAAAGAATCATTCTTAGGCGAAGACGAACGGGTTCAGACTAGGTTTGATCAGTTGAACTTGATTGATTAAAAGAGACTGGCTGCTATTTTTCATGGTCAAATATATAAAAAGCGTATGATCAAGACATTTAACAAGAAGATCAAGCCTCGAGTATACCAGACTGGTGACATGGTAATAAAGTGCATCATTTTACAACAAGGAGATCCCACGGGAAAATGGACTCCCACTTACGAAGGGCCATTTGTTGTCAAGAAAGTTTCTCTGGCGGTGTTATGATGTTAACCACTATGGACGGTGAAGATTTCCCATATCCTGTAAACGCGAACATAGTCAAAAAATACTACGCATAAAGAACGACCCGTTAGGTTGACATACCTAGGAAAAAATAAGGGCATCCCGGCGAACCAAAAGGGTTCGGGCAAAAATTAGGGATATAATACAAAAGATTGTACACCCGGCAAGTCGAAAACCTGAAAGGGCGGCTTGGGCAAGAATGGGTATCCTGGTGGACTGAAAACCTGAAAGGGCGGTCCAGGAAAAAGTTAAGGATCAAAGAGTATATTTATGTCCCATTGAATCACTACAGCCAGCTTTATTACCAAGGTCAAAGTTCAAAAGGTACAAGATCAATTCAATCAACTTCTTTCAACAACAAAGGATGATGATCGAAGACACAGGGGAAATAATAGAGTCGGAACCCAATGAGATCACTTCCACATGGCTATACAATTTTTGTTTTCACTTTGTATTCTTTTCATTTTTTAGATGACTTCCTCTTACTAGGATTTATGTCTCCCTGTACAAAAAACACATGTTTTTAGGCAAATCATGAATACAAATATTCTTTGAAGTGTAAAATTTTTATTTTTCTGTTTTGAGTGCAAAAACGTCCAATGACTAAAATTGAATGAACATATGCATATTTTTGTACCCCAAAATTTGCCCTCCCATTTCCTCAATATTTTCTCATCACAAGACCCTTGGAGCTCAAGGTCCAGTTAGGGTTTCCTCTGCTCAAGACTTCTCCTTGCACTGTGGACTCAAATTAGGGTTTGTGTTTGAACAAAGATGTTTTGACCTAAAATGCCTAAGATGACTTTCATGCTTCATATTGGACTCCCAAGTTTATCCATACCAAGTTTCAAGTCTTGATTCCAAATTTTGCCCAGTCAATTGGACAGATGACCTATAAATCAGCTGTATTGGGGAAAAAGTCAACTGTGCCCAATTGACAGGCAAATCTCATGAATATTGACCCACATCAACATTGTGAACTCATATGGACCATTTGATCAAGTTTGGATCACAATTCCACAAGAAATTTGATCAGATCATCAAAAGGGCAAAATGGTCATTTTTAGGGTTTTGACTGCACAAAGGCAATTTTTGACTGTTTGACCTAGCCAATGGCAAACCAAGCTCACATATGGACTCAAGAACCCCATGGAATTATCTTGACATGATCAACAAACTCAAAAGATCCCAAATACACAAGATTGACAGTTGAATTTCCCAGTCAATTGATCAATTTTGACTGTATACTGAAAAGTCAAACTTTGACTTTTTGGTCAAAATCAAGAGTCAAGATTCATTTTTAATCAAAACATGCCAAATCATGAAACTTGTTCACCAAGAAACCAAGAAATGCAAATTAGGGTTTGAAATGGAATTTTTCATAACTTAGAATTTTTCTAAGTTATGGAAAACCCTAATTTTTTCCCAACTTTGCCCCACTTTTTCACCAAGATTCATTTGGATTCAAACAAAAGTCAAAACATGAAAGTTGTAGCTTGTTGCATAATCTACAACTTTGATTCACAAAGTTTTCCAATTTTAGGCTTGTATCTCAAGTTACAAATTTTTGAATAAGGGCACTAAACCATTCTTAACTTAGTGAATTTTTGACCTATTTTGACAAGGTTTTCTACCCCACTTCAAGGCCATTTTCCATACACTTCCACTTGGAATTTAAATTTTCATTTCAAAGATGGATTGTAGTACACATTCCAAGATTTCCAAAATGTCCAAGAACTTCTCAAACAACCTCATGGTTAGGGAGAATCGAATTTTGCAAAATGGGCAAAAGTCACTTTGATTCATGACCATGTACATGTTCATACACTTTGCAATTTTTCAAAACAGCATGGGCAAGCTAGTTACAGGCCTCTAATCCTTTTCTTACTCAATAATTAAATGCAAATCCGTTGTGTTTTAGCTTTGTTTTGTTCATATAGTCATTACACAAGGAATTAAGCCTTAATTGGAAAAAGTGGTTTATCCATTTTTGAAAAGAAGAACTTTATGTCAAGTTTGCAAATCAAATGGTACAATGCATATCTTTGGACACAAGATTCATGGACATAACACACTGATCAAGACAAAAAGATGCAGCATAGTGTGAGGGCCTGTACAGGCTAGAATGATCAAGTGGCTTTTGTTTGCTTCAAGTTCAAGAAATATGGCATAACTTGTACCAACTTACAAACCAGCTTACAAACACTGAGACAAAGTTATCAAACACATTACACACATCATAACCAAGCTATTGCACGAGCCTTTTACCTCCAATCCATCCCAAAACTCAGAATCACCTTGAAACTGCTCAAACAGAGTAACCTCTGCAGATTGAGTTCCAACTCTCAATCCTTTCAAGCATTCTTGCCCAAACCAGTTCACATACCTTCCTTACCACCTATGCAAGCTATCCAAAAGCTAAAGCACGATCTGTAACACCTTCAAGCCACTTCACCATTTTTGTTTTTCTGTTTTGCAGTTGAAGTTCTCCAGCACGATTCAGGGAGTTTCAAGACAAAGTAGAACTTGGAATAACATCCTCACACTTCAAGGAAGCTATACAAATCATCATCTTGCTCTGAAAACTCCTCCATTGCAAAGCACGATTCCAACTGAACAGGTATCTTCATGAGGTTCTATCTCTCAGTATAGACATTGTTAGCTTTAGGTTTGTGAAGGAAATATGTCACAATCATAGCCCTGAACATGACCATATAGTTAGATTTCATTTATGTTATGTGTGCTGCAAGAATTTTGAGTCTGAACATGGCATAAAAGTTAGGTCAGAAATTGGGGGAGAAGAAATTCTCCCTCATCTTAGAGAGTTAAGCCAAGTTCTTTACATGGTTGAATTCGTCTTCTCATGCTCTACACTTTTCATGTTATGAGTTTTGCTTGAAAGTCCAGGAATCAAGAGATAGAAAACGCGTGCTTGCTTGAATGATGTTGTTCAGAGGTTGAAGATGACTGGTTCTGGGCTGGGCCTGGAATATTTTTCTTATTTGCACCACATAATTACTTTTGAACCCCCTGAGCCCATTTCACTTATTTTTAATGATTTCTGACTTTTTTTCTTTTTTGATTGATTCATTTATTTTTTCTCATGTTATTAAAAATATAAAAATCTTTTTTCTCACCATTTTTTAATTTATTAGGTATTTATGTTATTTTCTTTTGATTAATACATAAATAAATGGATATATTACATTTCATTAAAATATTGAGAAATATGTAAAAATACTTTTATTTTCATTTTTATTTTATTTTACCTTCTGAAAATATTTCACATAAAAAATACTTTTTTTATTAAATATTAAATATTATTATTTTTATATATATAATGCATATTTAGAACTTAATACATATATATATATTTATTAATATATTTAGGTTAGAATACAAAAATACCTATATTTTTCATTTTTATTAATATTTGATATAAAAAATACTTTTTTATAATATACTTCATTTTATTTTTATTTTTGTACATAATAAATAAATACTTGTATTAAATTAAATAATAATACATTTTATTTAAATAGAATTAGGGTTTTGCCCTAAAGATAAAAAACTCCAAAAAATAATACCTTTTATTTTCCTTTTATTTTACATAAATAATTTTTTTTTCATACATACAAAAACCATTTTTGCATCTTGCATATTTATTCTTATTTTATTTAATTTATGCAATTAATCATCTTGTAAAATATTTCAATATTGATGTAATAGTTTTAGGTTTACATTACTTGTCAAAATCCCCGTTTGAACATTTGTACCCCCCATCCCATATTTGGTTTTGTAATAGCTTAGTAAATTTATTTTCGCGCTTTATTGCTTTCTAATTATGCCATGTTATAATTAGGGTTTGTATGCGAAAAAATGACAAAATAGTTATGACCTAATCTCAAGACAAACAAGCATGGAAATGGACACACAAATCACACTTGCACCCCCTAGGATACTCCATTTGTTGCCTTTCAAAATTGGGCCATATTGTATGTTAGGTCTCTTTGGGCAAAACAAACAAACCAAATGATCATAGTCCCTCGACAACATTTTCAAAATACTTCTAAAACAAATGATCAAGTCCCTTAAAGAAAATGCCCAAAGATACTTGGCACCATTGCAATTATGGTCTAAACGATAACCCGTGTCCGTCCCTTTCACATCCTAAACATAAGATTGTCCACCAAATGCAATGGTGGAACAAACTTGTTAAAAGGGTTAAAACCTAGCAATAATCTTTTGAGAAATTTAGGAGTAGATAACCTCTTAGTTACTTGAATCAATCTTGCAAACTAAAACACTTGCCTATTTCAAAAACCACACATCATTACACTTTCAAAACAACTTTCAAAAACAAATGAAAACCTTTTTCAAAAGACATACACCTTTGTATACATCCCCACATGGATCATTACAAAGGTTGCCACCACATTGGCTTCTTTTCAAAACATTTTCAAACCCACACACACAAGCACCATTTAAAACAATTGAAAACAAAAGGCAAGTGATCTAAGCAAGTAACTAAGAGCCCATGGATAACCATGGATAGAAAGGGTGCTAATACCTTCCCTTTCTATAATCTACTCCCCGAACCCAAGAAAACATCTCAAAAGGTTTTTGCTGTGCTTTTTAACCTTTCCTTAGGATAAAATAAAAAGTCGGTGGCGACTCTTGCTCAACCGAAACATTTGCGAAAACAAACGCAAAACCTCAAGTCAGTTCTCCCACCGTATCACAGAACTGGCGACTCTGCTGGGGATTACTTAAAAGTGGAGTAACCTTAGGGTTTAGATCACCTTTGTTTTCAATTGTTTGCTTTGTTTGCTTTTATATATTTGTGGGCTTTGTATCGGAGTTTCATAGATCCTAACCCGGATCTGGGAAATACCCTTTTTTAGGTAGCATAATCTGTGAGGGACCTGTCCGGCGTAGACCGACATGGGTGAAGCAGTGGCTACGTTGGTGTGGCATCTTAGTCTGTACCTATATCCCTTGTGTTGCAACGGGGAGAATATAGGTCTTCTAAGGAGTCATTAAACACCAACCAACCTTAGAACCCTAAATTGACCAACTTGGCTATTAGGACAGTAGCAGTATGCTACACTCATTGAGGCTAAACTCTCGAGATGGTTCTGGCCGCGAGAAAAGATTGCGATGCTGGAATTATGACCGATTGAGGGTAGCCAATGATTTGAGATCCTTTAGAACCCGGTTACTTTCGATAGGACAGGTTTTAACCAACAAAACCAAAAGAGGGTAATACCTGAAATTCATGCTGGCCTGAAACCTAAGGGTGTCTTGTGTGACTTGTGTGCCTTATCATGTTTGCCTGTGTGAATACTTGTGGTGTGCTTCATCATAGCATCATGCCATCATACCATTGCATGCATCCTGTATAAAGGACTAACCCATTTCAAAGACAAAAGAGTTTCATCTTTGCTCTGTTTTGTAGGACATCATGATGCCCGTGCGTAGGAATACTGTCCGGCTCAACTTTGTTCAACCACCAACTTTACTCAAGGGTTTGGTTGGTAGGATTCCAAACACTTCTTCCTTCATCAACAGACATGGTTCTCTCCTTGGCTTGGTCACTGCAAAATGGGACCAACAACTGATAAGTGTTCTGACCCAATTTTATGACCCTCTGTATCATTGTTTCACCTTTCAAGACTTCCAGCTGGTTCCTACCCTGGAAGAATTCTCTTATCTGCTTGGGATCCCTGTTTTGGAACAAACTCCATTCACTGGTGTGGAAAAGACTCCTAGGCCTGAAGAGATTGCTGCAATTCTCCCCTTGACCAAAGAAGAGGTACTAGCTAACTGGGAAACTAGAAATGGAGTTGAGGGATTTTTGGTCAAATTTCTGGTTGGCAAGGCTAATGATTTCTGGAATCATTTGGACTTCAAGGCGTACGAGGATATTCTTGCTCTTTTGATCTATGGCCTGGTATTGTTTCCCAATCCTGACACCTTTATCAGTATCCATGCCATAAGGATCTTCATGTCTCGGAATCCTGTACCCACTCTTTTGGGCGATATCTTGCAACAACTCTATGCTCGTACTGCTCGAAAACGGGGAACTCCGTGGTGTTGTGCTCCTTTGCTAGTGAGGTGGTTTATTTCGCACCTTCCTAAGTTCGTGCTGAAGAATGAAGAAGGAAAAGGTTGGGCTCGGAGGTTAATGTCTCTCACTGATAATGACATCACCTGGACTCTCAGAGGTTTGGATGAGGTAGCTGTTATTGACCGTTGAGGAGAATACCCTAATGTTCCGTTGATTGGTATCCAAGGAGGAATCTCTTACAATCCATGCTTAGCTCTCCGTCAGTTTGGAAGAGCCAGAGGAGATGGGCCTCATGAAATGCTGGTTCCTCATTTCCATTTTGAGTTACAGGCAGACAGTGACAAACTACGCCATGGATTCATTAGAGGTTGGGACAGAATTCACAAAGCTGACCCACATGAGTTGGGACCAAAGACTTCTCTACCAATGGAACCCTACTGCAAGTGGGTCCGCATTCGTGCTCAGAGGTTAGGTATGCCGTACGAAGCTGTTAGACCTCTCATTCTTGAATCTCCTAAGGAAGATGGGGTTCCTCCAACTGTCCTCCCTCCTCAAATACCTACTGATTTTGACACAATGAAGAGATCTTGGGCGCAGCTAAAGGAAGAACAGGATTTCTATCGGGAGAAGTTCAACGAGCAGGAACGGAAGATTCAGAGGCTAACTAAGCAACTGGAGGAAGAACGGGTCCTGAACAACTACATCAGCACTGAAAAGAGGAGGCCATGGGAGCATCGATGAGCTTTGGATATTTCCTTTTATAGTTTTATCTCCTTTCCAGTATTTTTCATTCCTGTAATGCCTAAGGGCAAATTGTTGAACAATTGAAAATTTTAATCTAATGAAGTGTGTTTCCTTTTTGTCTACAAAGTTGAATCTTGTTTGTCTTTGAAAACATAAAACATACGCATTCCATTGCACCATATGCATAGCATGTACCCTATTTCACAGGTTGCTTAATCTCCTTCGCTGTTTATTTTGAACAGTCATCATGAATCCAGACTCCTCCAGTGAGCAAGCAATCAAGGCCCTTCAGGCCCAAAGTGCACAGTTTCAAGAGATGGTCCTAAGCCTAGCCCAAGGTCAGCAAGAATTGAAGACTCTACTCCTGAAGAAGAAGAAGAAAAAGAGGACCGCGTTGTTCAACACCGGACGCATATTTGGGAACACCCTCCATAATGAAGATGAACTAACTACTTCCTCCGCTGAGAAAAACAGTCCCCAAGGGGGAGGAGCTCCTAGTCCCGCAGTCTCCGACAACGAGACGGACTATAATGACGAACAATACCCACCTGCTGCTGACAGATACAAGCAATTGGAGGACCGCTTGAGCGCCATGGAAATTCAGAATGTGCCGGGACTGGATTTCAGAGATTTGGGGTTATCTTCTGGGGTAGTAATTCCACACAAGTTTAAGGCGCCTGCCTTCGCCAAGTATGATGGGGTCTCCTGCCCAAAGCTGCATCTGAGGTCGTACGTAAGGAAGATCCAACCTTACACGGCAGATAAGAACCTCTGGATTCACTTCTTCCAAGATAGCCTCTCAGGGTCACAGCTTGAATGGTTCTACCAATTAGATGGAACTAGTGTGATACGGTGGGAGAACTGACTTGAGGTTTTACGTTTGTATTCGCAAATGTTGCGGTTAGCAAGAGTCACCACCGACTTTTTATTTTATCCTAAGGAAAGGTTAAAAAGCACAGCAAAAACCTTTTGAGATGTTTTCTTGGGTTCGGGGAGTAGATTATAGAAAGGGAAGGTATTAGCACCCTTTCTATCCATGGTTATCCATGGGCTCTTAGTTACTTGCTTAGATCACTTGCCTTTTGTTTTCAATTGTTTTAAATGGTGCTTGAGTGTGTGGGTTTTGAAAATGTTTTTGAAAAGAGGCCAATGTGGTGGCAACCTTTGTAATGATCCATGTGGGGATGTATACAAGATGTGTGTCTTTTGAAAAAAAAGTTTTCATTTTGTTTTTGAAAGTTTTGTTTTGAAAGTGTAGTGATGTGTGATTTTGAAATTAGGCAAGTATTTTGTTTTGCAAGTTGATTCAAGTAACTAAGAGGTTATCTACTCCTAAATTTCTCAAAAGATTATTGCTATATTTTAACCCTTTTAACAAGTTTGCTCCACCATTGTATTTGATGGGCAACCTTGTGTTAGGATGTGAAAGGGACAGGCGCGGGTCATCGTTTTAGACCATAATTGCAACGGCGTTAAATGTCTTTGAGCAATTTCTCTAAGGGACTTGATCATTTGTTTTTGTTTGTTTTGAAAAGTCTTATCGAGGGACTATGATCATTCAAATTGTTTGCTTTGCCAAAGATGTTCAACATACAACATGGCCCATTTATTTGAAGGCAACAAGTGGAATACCCTAGGGGGTGCAAGTGTGATTGTGTGTCCATTTTCATGCTTGTTCATCTTGTATTAGGTCAAACTATTTTTTATCGTTTTTTCGCATACAAACCCTAATTCTAACATGTTATCATTAGAAAGCAATAAAGTGCGAAATTAAAATTACTAAGCTATTACAAAAACCAAATATGGGAAGGGGGGTACAAATGTTCAAATGGGGGATATTGACAAGAATTTAAATCTAAATTATTACAACATTTGAATATTTGCAATTTAAATAATGCATAATTAAATGTAAATTAAATAAATATGTGAAATGCAAAAAGAAAGTTTTTATGTGTATGAGAAAATATTATTTATGTAAAAGGAAAAGAAAATAAAATGTATTTATTTTTGAGTATTTTGAACTTAGGGTAAAAAAACCCTAATTTTTAAAGAAAAGGTATTATTATCTAATTTAATTCTACTATTTATTTATTATTTATAAAAATAAAATAAAATGAAGTGTATTGTGAAAAAAGGTATTTTTTGTATCAAATATTAAATAAAATGAAAAATCAAGTATTTTTTATTTTGTCTTAAATATATTAATAAACATATATATATATATATATATAATATATATATTATATATATATATATATATATATATATATATATATATATATATATATATATATATATATATATATATATATATATATATATATATATATATATATATATATATATATATATATATATATATATATATATTATATATATATATATATATATATATATATATATATATATATATATATATATATATATATATATATATATATATATATATATATATTAAACCCTAAATATGCATTATACACAAAATAAGTATTTTACTATTTTAATAAAATAAATAAAAAAAGTATTTTTTGTGTGAAATATTTTCAGAAGGTAAATAAAAATAAAAATGTATTTACACCTTTTTTCTATTTTATTATAATGATGGTATATATATATATATATATATTAATGTACAAACAAAGAAAATAAACAAATAAATATGCAATAAATGCAAAAAATGATGGAAAAAATATTTTTAATTTTTAAATGGCATGAGAAAAAATAAACAAAGTCAGCCAAAAAAGAAAAAGTCAAAAATGTTAAAAAATGAGCAAATGGGCTCAGGGGGGTGTAAACCAAAAAAGATGGTGTGAAAAGAAAGAACACAAAAGCCCAGCCCAATGAAACACTGTCTTCAACCTTTGGCCAAGACTGAGTTCAAAAACGCGCGCCTCTTGCTTCAACATCAAGGTCCTGATTCTTTGATCCTTTGAACAAACTTCCAACACAAAACATGTAAAGCATAATCTCACGATTTCATACATATAAAGAACATGAACTATCTCTCTAAGATGAGGGAGAATTTCTCTCCCCCCCATTTCTGACCTAGTTTTTCTGCCATTTTCAGAGCTCAAATTCTCTCTACTCAGACAAAAGAAATAAAAAGTAAAGCTATGTACATGTTCAGGGCTATGAGTAGGACCTTGTTTCTTCACAAACTTAAGACTAAAGATGCATAATAAGAGAGATACGAATTCAAACTTCTACCTGTGCAGTTGAACTTCTATGTGGAGAATGAGAGACTTTCAGTGCAATGTAATGATTGGAAAAGCTTCCTTGAGGTCCAGGGATGCTTTTTCAATGCTTACTTTGTCTTGAACCTACTTGTATCAAGCTGTAGAACTTCACCTGCAAGTCAAAGATATGAAAATGGTGGAAGTGGTTAGAGCAACTACAGATCGTGCCTTAGCTTCTGGATAGTTTGCATATGTTGTAAGGAAGGTAGAGGAACAGGTTTTGATCAAAATGCTCGAAGGGATTGAGAGATAGCACTCAATCTGCAGGGCTTGCTCTGTTTGAGCAGTTTTGTGGTGTTTCTGAGATGGAGAGTGTTTGAAAGGCAAAAGGCTCGTGCAAAAGCTTGGTTGGGTGATCTTTAATGTGTTTGATATCTTTTGTGTTGTGTTTGTAAGCTGAGATTCAAGTTGTCACAAGTTATAGACTTTTCTTCTTTTCTAAGCAACAAAAGCAAATTGGTCTTCTAGGTCAGTATAGGACCCCCTAATGTGCTGCATAAACATCTCTTGATCAGTGTGTTATGCACATAATCTTGTGCTAAGCAGATCTTCTATGTACTTGTTTGATTTACCAATTGACATAAAGCAAACTTTTGTAAAAATGGAAAGTTCACTTTATCCAAAAATGGATCAATCTTGTGTATAATGCTTGAATTCATGGAACAACACTTAGACACAATGAACAAGCATTAAATTAAGGAGTTTAATGTGGTTTAAGGACCTGCAAAGTAGCACAAACTATGCTGAGTTCAAATTTGCCAAGTTTATGAACATGTCTTGATGAAGAACAAAAGTGAATTTTTGCCAACTTGTGAAATTCGAATCTCTCAAGTTATGAGGTTGTTTGATGAGTTCTTGGACATTTTGGAAAGCTTGGAATGTGTACTACAATCCATCTTTGAAATGCAAATCAAAATTCCAAGTGGAAGGGTATGAAAAGTGGCCTTGAAGTAGGGTAGAAAACCTTGTCAAAATAGGTCAAATTTCACTAAGTTAAAAGATGGTTTAGTGCCCTTATTCAAAAAATCATAACTTGAGATACAAGCTTCAAATGAGAAAACTTTGTGAATCAAAGTTGTAGATTATGCAACAAGCTACAACTTTCATGTTTTGACTTTTGTTTGAATCCAAATGGATCATGGTGAAAAGATGTGGCAAAGTTGGGAAAAAATTAGGGTTTTTCATAACTTAGAAAAATTCTAAGTTATGAAAAATTCCATTTCCAAACCCTAATTTGCATTTTGTGATTTCTTGGTGAACAAGTTTCATGATTTGGCATGTTTTGATGAAAAATGAATCTTGACTCTTGATTTTGACCAAAAAGTCAAAGTTTGACTTTTCAGTATACAGTCAAAATTGATCAATTGACTGGGAAATTCAACTGTCAACCTTGTGTACTTGGGATCTTTTGAGCTTGATGAATATGTCAAGATAATTCCATGGGATCCTTGAGGCCATATGTGAGCTTGGTTTGCCATTGGCTAGGTCAAACAGTCAAAAATTGCCTTTGTGCAGTCAAAACCCTAAAAATGACCATTTTGCCCTTTTGATGATCTGATCAAATTTCTTGGAGAATTGTGATCCAAACTTGCTCAAATGGTCCATGTGAGTTCATAATGTTGATGTGGATCAAATTTCATGAGGTTTGACTGTCAATTGGCCACAGTTGACTTTTTCCCCAATACAGCTGATTTCTAGGTCAACTGTCCAATTGACTGGGTAAAACTTGGAATCAAGACTTGAAACTTGGCATGGGTAAACTTGGGAGTCCAATATGAAGCATGAAAGTCATTTTAGGCATTTTAGGTCAAAACATCCTAGGGCAAACACAAACCCTAATTTGAGTTCACAGTGCAAGGAGAAGCCTTGAGCAGAGGAAACCCTAACTGTATCTTGATCTTCAAAGGTCTTGTGATGAGAAAATGTTGAGGAAATGGGAGGGCAAATTTTGGGGTACAACAGTTGCCCCTGTTCAATCTTCTTGGACCTGATGAGTTAGATTGGCAAGTTTGCCTTTCGCGACTTGAAGGTAAAAGGAGATTGGACACTAGAGTGCCCGGAAATTTGCACTCGCATGCTGGAGTCTCAACAATGTGGTGTCGGGAATGGGCTTATAGATGCCATTTGGAGAGATGGTGGATAGGGAGATGGGCTTATAGATGCCATCTAGAAGTGTCGATCGCATAAGAGATTCCTTAGCGAGAACTTGTGTATTTGAGAAAGACGGATGTTTTCCTGGCTTGTTACAGGTGTTTGATCTTCAGTCTCTTTATGCAGATATGCCCTGGCTAGATACAGGTATCGTATCTACAATTGGTTGCTCACAGATATGCCCTGGCTGGATACAGGAATCGAATCCGGAAATAGTTGTCAACAGATATGCCCTGGCTAGATACAGGAGTCGAATCTGGAAATAGTCGTCAATAGATGTGCCCTGGCTGGATACAGGAATCGAATCTGGAAATAGTCGTCAATAGATGTGCCCTGGCTGGATACAGGAATCGAATCTTCGAACTCTTCAGACGTGCCCTGGCTAGATACAGGAATCGAGTCTGGAAACTGATCACTCTCAGATGTGCCCTGGCTAGATACAGGAATCGAATCTTCGAACTCTTCAGACGTGCCCTGGCTAGATACAGGAATCGAGTCTAGAAACTGATCACTCTCAGATGTGCCCTGGCTAGATACAGGTATCGAATCTGGAATTGTGACAGTTGAAGGTAGTCGTTTTTGATATTGTCTTTCTCCTGAAAAGGCAAAGACGTAAGTTGTATGCAATGTCATGATGTATGATATGCATGATGTCATGATGTTCAACATGAGATGTTGTATGCGTTTCATCATGTATGTAAGCAAGATGTATGAAAATGTGAAATGTTTATGAGTGTAATTTCATCTTAGGAAAATAAATCCTTGGCGAATGGCCGGGAAGCTGCTCTGTGGAAGAGATACTTGGCCGAAGTTTTGATGAGAGGCCTGCTGAGGACTTTAATGATGGATTCCGCTGAGGATGATGATTGTAAACTCCGCTGGGGAACTCCAAAGATAAACTCTGCTTGGGAATACCAAAGATAGACTCCGCTGGGGATTGAAGGAACTTTGCCGAGAGCGGTCTTCCGTGGCTTTTAGCTGAGGATAACCCAGTTATAAGTCCTTGTGAGGAAATAACTCTAAATAAAAACTCGGGCGAGACGTCCGTTCTTCGCAGGGGATAAGCTTGCAGGATCTACTGGGGAATGTTGTGCCTTTTCGGGATCGACGGGGAATCAACTCCGTTTGGGGAAAGCATTGCTGAACCTTGTTTTACTCTGCGGGGAATTGAGATGATTTGGCCACATTTTCAGTTGAACCTACCTTGGTGCCTTGGCGGACAAAACAACTAGACTGCATTAGACAACTCCACATTGCCCCTGTCTTTGATGTCACCTGTAATTAATCTCTTGTTTCATATGCGAATATTTATGAATCAGCAATTTAATGTCAAATGCATATATCAAAAATGAACATTGGACGTTCTTCGCAAGACAAAACAAAAAAAAGGGAAAACAATGGTAATTTGTATGGACAAGCGAATTTGTATTGATTTAAACTTTGCCTGTGAATAGGCGTTTTTTGTATAAGAGACTGACATCCTAGTAAGAGGACATCGCCAAATAGTATGGAGTTTACATTTTGAAAAAGAAAACAAAACAGCTATGTGATCAATCCCACTGGGTTCCAACTCTGCTATTGCCTTTATGTCTTCGAACGTCTCATCGCTTTGCTGCCTAATTTGAAGATGAAGCTGATTGGTCAATGCCGAAATCTGGAGCCAGATAGCCGATGCCGAATTCTGGATGCGAAGTGATCCAATGAGACATAGTGTTACGCTTTTATCCCTAACTTTTTCCTGGACCGCCCTTTCGGGTTTTCAGTCCACCGGGATACCCATTTTTGCCCAAACCGCCCTTTCAGGTTTTCGACTTGCCGGGTGTACAGATTTTTATTCATTTCATCCCTTATTTTTGCCCGAACCCTTTTGGTTCGCCGGGAAGCCCTTATTTTTGCCTAGGTATGTCAACCTAGCGGGTCTTTTACTTATGCGTAGTATTTTTTCACTATGTCTGCATTGGTGGGGTGAGGAAGGTCGTCACCATCCATGGTGGTTAGGATCATGGCTCCTCCCGAGAACACACGTTTAACCACAAATGGCCCTTCGTATGTAGGGGTCCATTTGCCCCGGGGATCACTTTGAGGAAGGATGATGCGTTTGATTACCAGGTCCCCAACTTGATACTCTTGCGGTCTGACTTTCTTGTTAAATGCCTGGATCATCCGTTTCTGATACGTTTGACCATGACAGATAGCAGTGAGCCTCTTTTCGTCAATCAGATTTAATTGATCAAGTCGAGTCTGGACCCAATCATCTTCATTCAAGTCTGCATCCTTCATTATCCGGAGGGAGGGTATCTGGATTTCAATTGGCAAGACTGCCTCCATGCCATAGACCAAGGAGAAGGGAGTTGCCCCGGTTGACGTCCTTGCTGAGGTGCGGTACCCATGAAGAGCGAACGGTAACATCTCGTGCCAATCTTTATAGGTCACTGTCATCTTCTGCACAATTTTCTTGATATTTTTATTGGCTGCCTCTACAGCCCCATTCATCTTCGGCCGGTAGGGAGAAGAATTGTGGTGCTGTATCTTGAATTGTTCACAGAGTTCAGTGATCATTTTGTTATTGAGATTGGTGCCATTATCCGTAATGATTCTCTCTGGGACGCCGTACCGACAGATCAGATTATGCCGGATGAAACGCGCCACGACGCTCTTGGTTACTGTGGCATAGGAAGCTGCCTCAACCCATTTCGTGAAGTAATCGATCGCCACCAAGATGAAGTGATGCCCATTGGATGCCGTCGGTCGGATCTCACCGATCATATCGATGCCCCACATTGCGAAGGGCCAAGGTGCTGTTAGGAAATTCAAAGGAACTGGAGGGATATGCACCTTGTCAGCATAGATCTGGCACTTATGACAAGTTCGGGAGTGTTGGTAACAATCGGCTTCCATTGTGGACCAGAAATATCCTGCCCGAAGGATTTTCTTAGCCATGGTGTGTCCACTGGAATGTGTTCCAAATGTACCTTCATGCAGTTCCATCATGATTTTCTCCGCTTCAGCCTTATCCACACAACGCAGCAGAGTCGAATCATGATTCCGTTTGTAGAGAATGCCGTTGCTGAGGAAGAATTTTGCAGCAAACCTCCTCATGAACTTCTTATCATTGACAGATGCACCTTCAGGGTATTCCTGAGCTTCCAAGTACCTCTTCACCTCGTGATACCAGGGTTTTTCAGTCACCTTCTCAGCCTCGAGCTCACAGCAGTATGCCGGTTCATCCAACTTCCAGATAATGATTCGGGGAGCCTCATTGTCCCATTTAACTTTGAACATTGAAGACATCGTGGCTAGTGCGTCTGCTAGCTGATTCTCCTCTCTGGGGAAATGCTCAAAAGTTATCTCTTCAAAGTGAAGGAGCAAGGTCGACACATACTCCTTGTAAGGAATAAGATTCGGGTGTTTCGTATCCCACTCGCCCTTGATCTGATTGATCACGAGAGCGGAATCTCCGAAGACACCTAGAAACTTGATCCTCAAATCGATTGCAGCTTGTAAACCCATGATACATGCCTCATATTCTGCCATATTGTTGGTGCAGCTGAAACATAATCGGGCGGTGAGGGGAGTATGAGTTCCTTTGGGAGATATGATTACAGCGCCGACGCCGTTACCTAAAGCATTGGAGGCTCCATCAAAATGCATAGACCATCGGGACCCTTCCTCAGGTCCTTCATCCGGTCCAGGTACTTCACAGTCAGTTACCACCATGATGTCTTCGTCCGGAAAATCAAAGTTCAATGATTGGTAATCGTCTACAGGTTGGTGTGCCAAATGATCAGCCAATACACTTCCCTTAATTGCTTTCTGAGTTGTATACTGGATGTCATATTCTGTTAAGATCATTTGCCATCTCGCTATTCTTCCAGACAGAGCAGGCTTTTCAAATATGTACTTGATGGGATCCATCTTTGAAATCAATAAAGTAGTGTGAGTCAGCATATACTGTCTCAGCCGGCGAGCAGCCCATACAAGAGCGCAGCAAGTTTTCTCAAGCAGTGAGTAACGAGACTCACAGTCGGTAAACTTTTTGCTCAAGTAATAAATAGCGTGCTCTTTTCGGCCAGACTCGTCATGCTGCCCCAACACACACCCCATCGAATTGTCAAGCACTGTTAAGTATAGTATCAGAGGTCTTCCTTCCACCGGTGGCATAAGAATGGGTGGCTCTTGGAGGTATTCCTTTATCCTTTCAAAGGCGGCCTGACATTCATCATTCCAGCGTACCACTTGATCTTTCTTCAGTAATTTGAAGATTGGCTCACAAGTAGCAGTTAGATGTGAGATGAATCGAGCAATGTAATTCAGTCGTCCTAGGAAACCTCTGACTTCTTTCTCTGTTGTTGGAGTCGGCATCTCTTGTATGGCTTTTACCTTGGCAGGATCCACCTGAATACCTTTATCACTTACAATGAAACCTAGCAACTTTCCGGATCTTACCCCAAAGGTGCATTTGTTGGGATTCAACCTCAGCTTGTACAACTTGAGTCGGTCAAATAACTTCCTCAGATGGTCAAGGTGCTCCTCCTCAGTTTGAGACCTTGCAATCATGTCATCAACGTATACTTCAATCTCATGATGGATCATATCATGAAATAAAGCAACCATGGCACGCTGATAGGTTGCCCCAGCATTTTTCAATCCGAATGGCATGACCTTATAACAGAAGGTGCCCCACTGAGTCACGAAGGTTGTCTTCTCCATATCTTCTAGAGCCATCTTGATCTGATTATACCCTGAAAAACCATCCATGAAGGAGAACACCTTGTGTTGAGCTGTATTGTCAACAAGGACATCGATGTGAGGTAGGGGGAAGTCATCTTTGGGGCTGGCCCTGTTCAAATCCCTGTAGTCGACACACATTCTGACTTTACCGTCCTTCTTCGGCACCGGCACAACATTGGCAACCCATTGAGGGTAAGAAGTCACTGCAAGGAACCCGACATCAAACTGCTTCATAACCTCGGCCTTGATCTTTTCAGACATCTCTGGACGCATCCGTCGAACTTTTTGCTTTACCGGAGGGCAATCTTCCTTGGTTGGCAAATGGTGAACTACAATGTCGGCATCCAAACCAGGCATATCTTCATAGGACCAAGCAAAAATCTCCATGTAGTCTTGTAGCATCTGGATCAATCGTTGCTTCACGCTGAGCTCTAGATTGGCACCAATCTTGACCTCTTTCCTATCTGTCTCAGTACCCAGGTTAATTGTCTCCACAGGCTCTTCATGTGGTTGAATAGCCCTCTCTTCCTGGAGTAGCAGTCTTGCGAGTTCACCAGGCACTTCGCAATCATCTTCACCTTCGTCTTCGGCCAAGTTGATCTGATTTTCGAAGTCATAACTGGCGGTAGCAGAGCTGTTACCAGTGAGATCCAGAGTGGATTGAAACCTGTATAAGTGAGTGTGTGTAAATATAGCTGTTTTGCAATATATATAACACAGAAAGGAAAAGAGCGCAAGATTCGAAATGCAACAAACGTCCAATGTTTTGATTGATGATATATGAAAATGTCATACAAAAAGCCCTCACAAATGGAGCTACGATGCCCCGGGTAGGACACCGAGCCAACAGAGTTTTAACATATTGTTTGTTACAAATTTAGAAATCAAAAGAAATCAATTACTGCGTGACAAATGTGATAGGGGTAAAATCCTTTGCTGTCCAGTTGCTCGGTCCGTTGCTGGCAGTCGGGTAGATCCAACTGTCAAACTCTGCTTCCTCCACATCTTCCTCAATAGCATTCACCCTTGAGCTGGAAATAAATACCGGAGCCTTTCCGATCTTCTCTTTGCGCACCGCCTTCTGAGCCTCTGCAGTAAAGCCTAGCCCAAACTTGTCGTTCTTCTGAGTGAAGTCAGGAAGCTGACCCCAGTGTGCACAATTGCCTTTCTGAACCACAGCCCGGGCATCCCTTAGGGAAGCCATCTTCAAGGAATCATTCTCTTCGGCCATTGTCTCTGCAGCTGCTGAAATTGGATGTACCTCCTCGAAATGTTGGAAGGGGGTCTCAATGAACTCTCCGTCCATCTCGATGTACCTGATGGAATTCAAATGGCTCACCATATACTCCTCTTCTCCTTGTACAGTGACGATCTTCCCCCTAACGGGATACTTCAGCTTTTGGTGCAAGGTGGAGGTCACTGCCCCAGCTTTATGGATCCAAGGTCGACCCAACAGACAAGAGTATGATGGACGTATATCCATCACGTAAAAGGTAGAGTCAAACACTTGAGAGCCCACACGAATAGGGATGTTAACCTCTCCATGAACCATCCTCTTGGAACCGTCAAAAGCCCTGACGATGATATTGCTGGGTTTCAACTCCAGGCCTTCATAATCCAGACGATCTAAAGCCTTTTTCGGAAGTACATTCAAGGAAGAACCAGTGTCCACCAATACATGGGCCAGAGTAGTGCCCCTGCATTCAATAGAGACATGCAGGGCATCATTGTGGTCTCTCCCTTTTGCGGTCAGCTCAGCATCTGAAAAACCCAAGCCGTTGTCCGCCGTCAGATTCGCTATGCAGTCAGTGAACTGGACTGCAGACGTCTCTTGCGGCACATGGGCCGTCTTGAGAAATGAGATCAAGGCCTTTGCATGGGCCTCGGAGCATAGCAATAAGGAGAGCAGGGAGATCTTGGAGGGCGTATGCCCCAACTGCTCGACAATATTAAAATCACTTTTCTTTATTATTTTCAGAATCTCCTCCATTTCTTGTCGGGAGGCCTCAGCATTTACGGGTATTGGTGCCTCCATCCGGGAAGGCTCTTCTTCAATCCCTTTGCCCCGAGCATTTGATGACTCGGTAGCAGGGGAAACAACTTGATCAGCAACTGGACTAGGTAAACTTGTAGGTTTTATGAGGAGGGGTTTTCGAATAGCGGGCGGTGCAATGTCAGGCGAGAAGAGCCTGCCACTGCGGGTGACCTTGGCTGGACCAGTGATATCGCAGATACTGGCACTAGCGTCGAATTCTTGCTTGATTCCATTTACATACACGTCTGCCCCATAATGCCAGGGGACAGCTTTATCAGATACGTAGGAGAGGGGCCCTGGAACAGTAATGATCACAGGCGCAATTGTCATGATTTGAATAGGCTTCTTCGGGGGAGCCTTGATTGGATTTTTGAAGATAGTAATCACGGAAACTTCTTTTATCGGAACCAATTGAACAGCAGTCTTTTTGAATAAAATCTCCTTGCTATCCATTAGGCCTTGGATGCCTAACCTTAGCAAGGGACAATCAGATAGGGAAATAGCACAGCACAGGCAACCTTCACCGCAACCCGGAAATAAACCGGCCCGCAGTAGGTTCTTCTTAACAGTCTTCAGAGGGGTAACAACTTCATCTACCGAAACAGCGTACACTTCTTTCTCAATGGCATTTACCCTATGCTGGGGCATAGGAGCCGTTACAACATTTGGTCTTTCCGGCGCTTCAAACTGAATTTCCTTCGCGTCGATCAGATCTTGCACTTTGTTTCTCAAGGCCCAGCAATCATCAGTAGTGTGCCCGGGACTATCAGAATGATAAGCACACCGGGCATTTGGGTTGTATTTAGGAGACGCAGTGTTGACGACCTTAGGAGCTTCTTTGAGGGTCACCAGGTTGGTGGATAACAGTTGGGGTAAAATTTGAGATAATGTCATACTCAGTCGGGTATACTGCCTCTTGGGCCTTTCGCTTCTTTGTTGATTGTACTGCTGAGGAGCAGCAACAGGTTTGGAGATGACCAAAGCATTGACGGCTTGGCGACTTTCGGGCTTGACTTGTCTTCTAGGACCATAGACGGCGCTTGCTTCTTTCTTAAATGGCCTCTTCTCAGCACTTGTAGAGGCAGCCTTCTGTATCTTGCCTGACCTGATGCCAACTTCAATTCTTTCTCCCGTTAATATCAAATCTGTGAACCCAGCGGAGGAGTTACCAACCAAATGATTGAAAAACGGACCAGACAAAGTTCCAAGGAACATATCAACCAGCTCTCGATCAGTTAATGGAGGCTGCACCCTGCCAGCCAAATCTCTCCATTTTTGAGCGTACTCTTTGAACCCTTCACCCGTCCCTAGAGACATACCCTGAAGTTGGGTACGCGTAGGAGCGAGATCAGAATTGTATTGGTATTGTCTGTAGAATGCGGTTGCCAAATCTTCCCAGTGTCGGATGCTAGCTCCATCCAATTGGTAGAACCATTTAAGCTGTGACCCTGAGAGGCTGTCCTGGAAGAAGTGAATCCAGAGGTTCTTATCCGCCGTGTAAGGTTGAATTTTCCTTACGTACGACCTTAGATGCAGCTTTGGGCAGGAGACCCCATCATACTTGGCGAAGGCAGGCGCCTTAAACTTGTGTGGAATTACTACTCCAGAAGATAATCCCAAATCTCCGAAATCTAGTCCCGGCATGTTCTGAATTTCCATGGCGCTCAAGCGGTCCTCCAATTGCTTGTATCTGTCAGCAGCAGGTGGGTATTGTTCATCGTTATAGTTCGTCTCGTTGTCGGAGACTGCGGGACTAGGAGCTCCTCCCCCTTGGGGACTATTTTTCTCAGCAGAAGAAGTGGTTGGATCAGCTTCATTGTGGAGTGTGTTCCCAAATCTGCGTCCGGTGTTGAACAATGCAGTCCTCTTTTTCTTCTTCTTCTTTAGGAGTAGAGTCTTCAACTCTTGCTGACCTTGGGCTAGGCTTAGAACCATCTCTTGAAACTGTGCACTTTGGGCCTGAAGGGCCTTGATTGCTTGCTCACTGGAGGAGTCTGGATTCATGATGACTGTGCACACAAACAGCGAAGAAAATTAAGCAACCTGTGAAATAGGGTACCTGCTATGCATATGGTGCAATGGAATGCGTATGTATGCAATGCATTCAAGGATTTAGAATATTCAAAATTTGTTGTAGACAAAAAGGAACGCACATCATATTAATAAGGAGAAATTCGTTAGTACATAAATGCCTCATGGGCCAAATATTACAAAATAATTCCTTAAGGTAAAAAGACATTGCGCATCCTCTTTGGCGCGATGTAGGTGTTGAGATTCCTTTCCTCGTGCAGCAGGCGGGTGAGTTCCAGGACCCTCTTTTCACTAGCATGTAGACTGGTCTCAAGAGAATTCCGTTCTTCCTTAAGTTGGATCCAGCTCTTCTGCATCTCTTCCCAGGAGGTGGGCATGTCGGGATGTTGAATGGTGTAGGATGCTTCTCCTTCCAAGTCTGGTTCTTTGATCACATGAAGCATATGAGGATAAGGCATCACTAATTTCTGGGAGCGGGCTCGTACCCACTTGAGATAAGGTTCCAACGGGATGGAGTTCCGGTGCCCCAATGTCTTGCTGTCTATCCTACTTGGCATCCTCCAAGCTCTGATAAATCTCTGACGAAGTCCTTGAGTATCGTTGTCGAAGTCGAAAACTATGTCAGGAATTAACATGTCATGAGGGCCATCCTTCCGAGCATAACCAAACTGTCTCCAAGCCAGGCATGGGTTGTAGGTAATACCTCCTTTGATTCCAAATAAAGGAACATTAGGGTACTCCCCACAACGATCAATGATAGTGACGTCTTCCCTGGACCTAGGACACCAATGTATATCTGCATGCGTGAGAGTCATTAACCGTTGTGACCATCTCAAACCCCGCTCGTTCTTCAAAACTGATTGCGGAAGATGCAAAATAAACCACCTTCCCAGGAGAGGAGTGCAACACATAAGGACACCCCTTCTTCTCATGGTTCGAGTGTAACATGAGTGAAGGATGTCCCCCAACAGTGTAGGTATAGGATTCCTGGTCATAAAGATCTGGACAGCACTGATATCAATAAGCTGATCTGGATTAGGGAACAACACCAAACCATAGACAAGGAGGGCCATAACTTCTTCAAAAGCTCGTAGGTCAAGAGAGTTCCAACATTCTTGAGCTTTTTCAAACAGAAATCTGGCTAAGAACCCTTTGATACCACTTCTAACTTCCCAATGTCCTTTGAGGTCAGATGTCTGTAAATGCAAGGCTTTAGCAATCTCTTCAAGCTTGGGCTCCTCTTCCGTACCGTTGTAGGGTAGTTGATCAAGGATAGGGACCTTCAGGAGTCGGGAGAACTCTTCCAATGTAGGCACCAACTGATAATCCGGAAAAGTGAAGCAGTGATGCAGAGGGTCAAAGAATTGGAACATGACCTTTATCAAGTCCTCCTCAATGTTGGTGTTAACCAAGTTGATGAGTCTTCCATGTCTCTCACTGAATGAAGAACCCTCGGGAATCCTGGACAGAAGTTCCTTAAGCTGAGGAGGGATCTTTACAAGGCCAATCTGAATTGTCTTTCTACGAGCAGTTTCCATGTCCTATAAAACAAGAACAAAGATGAAGATTCGAAACCCTTGAAATGGTTAGTCAATGCTCATGATGTTTGTATGATGTAATGATGTGATGATTAAATACACCATAAATATTCACAAAGGCGATCAGGGTAAGGCACACAAGTCACACAAACCCTTAGAGTTTAGGCCTGCATGGAGTCTGGGTATTACCCTCTTGAAGTTTGGTGGGCTCAACCTGTCCTATCAAAAGTAACCGGGTTCTAAAGGTCCCAATATCACTGGATTGCTTTCATTGTTCATCGTTTCGATTTAGCCACTGAACTGGCGACCGAAATATTCCAGGAAAGCAACCCTCAATTGAGTGTAGTATCGAGTATCAACCAACCTCGGACTGCACCAAAGTCAGTTATCTCACTACCCTAAAAAGGCCAAGATGGTTCAATTAAGGTTCCTAAGGTCAGTTGATGCTTCACGACACCACGCGGCGGCCCCGTACTCTCCTTGACTGAACTCAAGGGTTACCGGTACACACCAAAGTGCCACATCAACGTAGCAGACTGTTTCAACCATGTCGGTATACCCCGCACAGTTCCCTCACAGCCTTGTTGCTACCTAAAAGGGTTTCCCCAGATCCGGGTTAGGATCTATAAAACTCCGATACAAAGCCCACAAGATGTAAAAGCAAACAAAGCAAGCAATTGAAAACAAAGGTGATCTAAACCCTAAGGTTACTCCACTTTAAAAGTTTTCCCCAGCAGAGTCGCCAGTTCTGTGATACGGTGGGAGAACTGACTTGAGGTTTTGCGTTTGTATTCGCAAATGTTGCGGTTAGCAAGAGTCGCCACCGACTTTTTATTTTATCCTAAGGAAAGGTTAAAAAGCACAGCAAAAACCTTTTGAGATGTTTTCTTGGGTTCGGGGAGTAGATTATAGAAAGGGAAGGTATTAGCACCCTTTCTATCCATGGTTATCCATGGGCTCTTAGTTACTTGCTTAGATCACTTGCCTTTTGTTTTCAATTGTTTTAAATGGTGCTTGAGTGTGTGGGTTTTGAAAATGTTTTTGAAAAGAGGCCAATGTGGTGGCAACCTTTGTAATGATCCATGTGGGGATGTATACAAAGATGTGTGTCTTTTGAAAAAAAAGTTTTCATTTTGTTTTTGAAAGTTTTGTTTTGAAAGTGTAGTGATGTGTGATTTTGAAATTAGGCAAGTATTTTGTTTTGCAAGTTGATTCAAGTAACTAAGAGGTTATCTACTCCTAAATTTCTCAAAAGATTATTGCTATATTTTAACCCTTTTAACAAGTTTGCTCCACCATTGTATTTGGTGGGAAACCTTGTGTTAGGATGTGAAAGGGACAGGCGCGGGTCATCGTTTTAGACCATAATTGCAACGGCGTTAAATGTCTTTGAGCAATTTCTCTAAGGGACTTGATCATTTGTTTTTGTTTGTTTTGAAAAGTCTTATCGAGGGACTATGATCATTCAAATTGTTTGCTTTGCCCAAAGATGTTCAACATACAACATGGCCCATTTATTTGAAGGCAACAAGTGGAATACCCTAGGGGGTGCAAGTGTGATTTGTGTGTCCATTTTCATGCTTGTTCATCTTGTATTAGGTCAAACTATTTTTTATCGTTTTTCGCATACAAACCCTAATTCTAACATGTTATCATTAGAAAGCAATAAAGTGCGAAATTAAAATTACTAAGCTATTACAAAACCAAATATGGGAAGGGGGGTACAAATGTTCAAATGGGGGATATTGACAAGAATTTAAATCTAAATTATTACAACATTTGAATATTTGCAATTTAAATAATGCATAATTAAATGTAAATTAAATAAATATGTGAAATGCAAAAAGAAAGTTTTTATGTGTATGAGAAAATATTATTTATGTAAAAGGGAAAAGAAAATAAAATGTATTTATTTTTTGAGTATTTTGAACTTAGGGTAAAAAACCCTAATTTTTAAAGAAAAGGTATTATTATCTAATTTAATTCTACTATTTATTTATTATTTATAAAAATAAAATAAAATGAAGTGTATTGTGAAAAAAGGTATTTTTTGTATCAAATATTAAATAAAATGAAAAATCAAGTATTTTTATATTTTGTCTTAAATATATTAATAAACATATATATATATATATATATATATATATATATATATATATATATATATATATATATATATATATATATATATATATATTAAACCCTAAATATGCATTATACACAAAATAAGTATTTTACTATTTTAATAAAATAAATAAAAAAAGTATTTTTTGTGTGAAATATTTTCAGAAGGTAAATAAAAATAAAAATGTATTTACACCTTTTTTCTATTTTATTATAATGATGGTATATATATATATATATATATTAATGTACAAACAAAGAAAATAAACAAATAAATATGCAATAAATGCAAAAAATGATGGAAAAAATATTTTTAATTTTTAAATGGCATGAGAAAAAATAAACAAAGTCAGCCAAAAAAGAAAAAGTCAAAAATGTTAAAAAATGAGCAAATGGGCTCAGGGGGGTGTAAACCAAAAAAGATGGTGTGAAAAGAAAGAACACAAAAGCCCAGCCCAATGAAACACTGTCTTCAACCTTTGGCCAAGACTGAGTTCAAAAACGCGTGCCTCTTGCTTCAACATCAAGGTCCTGATTCTTTGATCCTTTGAACAAACTTCCAACACAAAACATGTAAAGCATAATCTCACGATTTCATACATATAAAGAACATGAACTATCTCTCTAAGATGAGGGAGAATTTCTCTCCCCCCCATTTCTGACCTAGTTTTTCTGCCATTTTCAGAGCTCAAATTCTCTCTACTCAGACAAAAGAAATAAAAAGTAAAGCTATGTACATGTTCAGGGCTATGAGTAGGACCTTGTTTCTTCACAAACTTAAGACTAAAGATGCATAATAAGAGAGATACGAATTCAAACTTCTACCTGTGCAGTTGAACTTCTATGTGGAGAATGAGAGACTTTCAGTGCAATGTAATGATTGGAAAAGCTTCCTTGAGGTCCAGGGATGCTTTTTCAATGCTTACTTTGTCTTGAACCTACTTGTATCAAGCTGTAGAACTTCACCTGCAAGTCAAAGATATGAAAATGGTGGAAGTGGTTAGAGCAACTACAGATCGTGCCTTAGCTTCTGGATAGTTTGCATATGTTGTAAGGAAGGTAGAGGAACATGTTTTGATCAAAATGCTCGAAGGGATTGAGAGATAGCACTCAATCTGCAGGGCTTGCTCTGTTTGAGCAGTTTTGTGGTGTTTCTGAGATGGAGAGTGTTTGAAAGGCAAAAGGCTCGTGCAAAAGCTTGGTTGGGTGATCTTTAATGTGTTTGATATCTTTTGTGTTGTGTTTGTAAGCTGAGATTCAAGTTGTCACAAGTTATAGACTTTTCTTCTTTTCTAAGCAACAAAAGCAAATTGGTCTTCTAGGTCAGTATAGGACCCCCTAATGTGCTGCATAAACATCTCTTGATCAGTGTGTTATGCACATAATCTTGTGCTAAGCAGATCTTCTATGTACTTGTTTGATTTACCAATTGACATAAAGCAAACTTTTGTAAAAATGGAAAGTTCACTTTATCCAAAAATGGATCAATCTTGTGTATAATGCTTGAATTCATGGAACAACACTTAGACACAATGAACAAGCATTAAATTAAGGAGTGTAATGTGGTTTAAGGACCTGCAAAGTAGCACAAACTATGCTGAGTTCAAATTTTCCAAGTTTATGAACATGTCTTGATGAAGAACAAAAGTGAATTTTTGCCAACTTGTGAAATTCGAATCTCTCAAGTTATGAGGTTGTTTGATGAGTTCTTGGACATTTTGGAAAGCTTGGAATGTGTACTACAATCCATCTTTGAAATGAAAATCAAAATTCCAAGTGGAAGGGTATGAAAAGTGGCCTTGAAGTAGGGTAGAAAACCTTGTCAAAATAGGTCAAATTTCACTAAGTTAAAAGATGGTTTAGTGCCCTTATTCAAAAAATCATAACTTGAGATACAAGCTTCAAATGAGAAAACTTTGTGAATCAAAGTTGTAGATTATGCAACAAGCTACAACTTTCATGTTTTGACTTTTGTTTGAATCCAAATGGATCATGGTGAAAAGATGGGGAAAAGTTGGGAAAAAATTAGGGTTTTTCATAACTTAGAAAAATTCTAAGTTATGAAAAATTCCATTTCCAAACCCTAATTTGCATTTTGTGATTTCTTGGTGAACAAGTTTCATGATTTGGCATGTTTTGATGAAAAATGAATCTTGACTCTTGATTTTGACCAAAAAGTCAAAGTTTGACTTTTCAGTATACAGTCAAAATTGATCAATTGACTGGGAAATTCAACTGTCAACCTTGTGTACTTGGGATCTTTTGAGCTTGATGAATATGTCAAGATAATTCCATGGGATCCTTGAGGCCATATGTGAGCTTGGTTTGCCATTGGCTAGGTCAAACAGTCAAAAATTGCCTTTGTGCAGTCAAAACCCTAAAAATGACCATTTTGCCCTTTTGATGATCTGATCAAATTTCTTGGAGAATTGTGATCCAAACTTGATCAAATGGTCCATGTGAGTTCATAATGTTGATGTGGATCAAATTTCATGAGGTTTGACTGTCAATTGGCCACAGTTGACTTTTTCCCCAATACAGCTGATTTCTAGGTCAACTGTCCAATTGACTGGGTAAAACTTGGAATCAAGACTTGAAACTTGGCATGGGTAAACTTGGGAGTCCAATATGAAGCATGAAAGTCATTTTAGGCATTTTAGGTCAAAACATCCTAGGGAAAACACAAACCCTAATTTGAGTTCACAGTGCAAGGAGAAGCCTTGAGCAGAGGAAACCCTAACTGTATCTTGATCTTCAAAGGTCTTGTGATGAGAAAATGTTGAGGAAATGGGAGGGAAAATTTTGGGGTACAACAACTAGCATCCGACACTGGGAAGATTTGGCAACCGCATTCTACAGACAATACCAATACAATTCTGATCTCGCTCATACGCGTACCCAACTTCAGGGTATGTCTCTAGGAACGGGTGAAGGGTTCAAAGAATACGCCCAAAAATGGAGAGATTTGGCTCGCAGGGTGCAGCCTCCATTGAATGATCATGAGCTGGTTGATATGTTCCTAGGGACTTTATCTGGTCCATTTTTCAATCATTTGGTTGGTAACTCCTCTGCCGGGTTTACGGATTTGATTCTAACAGGAGAAAGAATTGAAGCTGGCATCAGGTCAGGCAAGATACAAAAGGCTGCCTCTACAAGTACTGAGAAGAGGCCGTTTAAGAAAGAAGCAAGTGCCGTCTATGGTCCTAGAAGACAAGTCAAGCCCGAAAGTCGCCAAGCCGTCAATGCTTTGGTCATCTCAAAACCTGTTGCTGCTCCTCAGCAGTACAATCAACAAAGAAGTGAAAGGCCCAAGAGGCAGTATACTCGGCTGAGTATGACCTTATCTCAAATTTTACCCCAACTGTTATCAACCAACTCGGTGACCCTCAAAGAAGCTCCTAAGGTCGTCAACACTGCGTCTCCTAAGTATAACCCAAATGCTCGGTGTGCTTATCATTCTGATAGTCCCGGGCACACTACTGATGATTGCTGGGCCTTGAGAAACAAAGTGCAAGATCTGATCGACGCAAAGGAAATTCAGTTTGAAGCACCTGAGAGACCGAATGTTGTAACTGCTCCTATGCCCCAGCATAGAGTAAACGCCATTGAGGAAGAGTTGTATGCTGTTTCGGTGAATGAAGTTGTTACCCCTCTTTTGACTGTTAAGAGGAACTTACTACTAGCCGGTTTATTTCCGGGTTGTAGTAAGGGTTGCCTCCTGTGTGCTGTTATCCCTACCGGTTGTCCACTACTGAAATCAGGCATCCAAAGCCTGATGGATAGCAAGGAAATTCTGTTCAAGAAAACTGTTGTTCCGTCTGTTTCCATTGAAGAAATATCTGTTGTCACAATTTATAATCCTGCCAAAGCTCCCGTGAAGAAACCAGTCCAAATTATGTCTGTTGCACCCATCACTATCACTGTCCCGGGGCCTCTCCCGTATGAGTCTGATAAAGCTGTTCCATGGCATTATGGAGCCGACGTATATGTGCTTGGGGTGAAGCAGGAGTTCAACACCAATACCAGTATCAGTAATATCACTGGTCCCGCAAAGATTACCCGCAGTGGCAGGCTCTTCTCGCCTAACATTGCACCGCCAGTTATCCGAAAACCTCTCACCATCACACTCGCAAGTGTGCATGTTCCAGTTCAAATTCCTGTGTCTACTACTGCCGCCGAGTCCTCTGATACTCGGGGCAAAGAAGTTGCTACTGATTCGCCTGCCAGGACGGAGGCACCAAAAAGGAAGACTGTTGTGGAAGCCTCCCAACAAGAAATGGAGGAAATTCTTAAAATTATCAAAAAGAGTGACTTTAACGTTGTTGAACAGTTGGGGCATACTCCCTCCAAAATCTCTATGTTATCATTGCTGCTATGCTCAGAGGCCCATGCAAAAGCCTTGATTTCATTTCTGAAAACGGCCCATGTGCCGCAAGAGACCTCCGCGGATCAATTCACCGACTGTGTGGCTAATCTGACGGCTGACAATGGCTTAGGGTTCTCGGATGCTGACCTTACCGCCAAAGGGAAAAATCACAATGATGCCCTGCATGTCTCCATAGAATGCAGGGGCACTACTCTCGCACACGTGTTAGTGGATACCGGCTCTTCCCTGAATGTTTTGCCCAAGAAATCACTGGATCGCTTGGATTGTGAGGGCCTGGAGTTGAAACCTAGTAACATTGTTGTTAGAGCCTTCGATGGTTCTAAGAGGATGGTGCACGGTGAGGTAGACATCCCTATTCGTGTGGGTTCCCAAGTGTTCGACTCAACGTTCTATGTAATGGATATTCGTCCATCTTACTCCTGTTTGTTGGGTCGACCCTGGATTCACAAAGTTGGGGCAGTAACATCCACTCTACACCAAAAGCTCAAATACCCTGTCAAAGGGAAGATTGTTACTGTGCAGGGTGAGGAGGAATACATGGTGAGTCACTTGAATTCATTCCGGTATATCGAGATGGACGGGGAGTTTATTGAAACCCCCTTTCAGCATTTTGAGGAAGTACCTCCAGTGTTGGCATCAACTGAGGCAGTGGTTGAAGAAGATTTTCCGTTGAAAATGGCGTCTTTGAAGGATGCCCGGGCTGTAATCGAGAAAGGCAATTGTGCAAACTGGGGTCAGCTTCCTGACTTCACTCAAAAGAATGACAAGTTTGGGCTGGGCTTTACTGCAGAGGCTCAGAGGGCTGTGCGCAAGGAAAAGATCAGAAAGGCTCCGGTATTTATCTCCAACCCAAGGGTGAATGCTATCGAGGAGGATGTAGAGGAATCAGAGTTTGACAGTTGGATCTACCCGACTACCAGCAACGGACCAAGCAACTGGACGACAAAGGATTTTACACCTATCACATTTGTCACGCAGTAATTAATTTCTTTTGATTTCCAATTTGTAACAAACAATATGTTAAAACTTTATTGGCTCGGTGTCCTACCCGGGGCATCGTAACTCCATTTGTGAGGGCTTTTCGTATGACATTTCCATATATCATCAATCAAAACATTGGACGTTTGTTGCATTTCAAATCTTGTGCTCTTTTTCTTTGTGTTATATATATATATATATATATATATATATATATATATATATATATATATATATATATATATATATATATATATATATATATATATATATATATATATATATATATATATATATATATATATATATATATATATATATATATATATATATTGCAAAACAGCTATATTTACACACACTCACTTATACAGGTTTCAATCCACTCCGGATCTCACTGGTAACAGCTCTGCTACCGCCAGTTATGACTTCGAGAATCCGATCAACTTGGCCGAAGACGAAGGTGAAGATGATTGCGAAGTGCCTGGTGAACTCGCAAGACTACTACTTCAGGAAGAGAGGGCTATTCAACCGCATGAAGAGCCGGTAGAAACGATTAACCTGGGTACTGAGACAGATAGGAAAGAGGTCAAGATTGGGGCTAATCTAGAGCTCAGCGTGAAGCAACGATTGATCTAGATGCTACAAGATTACATGGAGATATTTGCTTGGTCCTATGAAGACATGCCTGGTTTGGATGCCGACATTGTAGTTCATCACCTGCCAACCAAGGAAGATTGCCCTCCGGTAAAGCAAAAGGTCCGCCGTATGCGCCCAGAGATGTCTGAAAAGATCAAGGCTGAAGTTATGAAGCAATTCGACACCGGGTTTCTAGCAGTAACTTCTTACCCTCAGTGGGTCGCCAATGTGGTGCCAGTACCGAAGAAGGACGGTAAAGTCAGAATGTGTGTCGACTACAGAGATTTGAACAGGGCAAGCCCCAAGGATGACTTCCCCTTACCGCACATCGACGTTCTTGTTGACAATACTGCTCAACACAAGGTTTTCTCCTTCATGGATGGTTTTTCAGGGTATAATCAGATCAAGATGGCTCCAGAGGATATGGAGAAGACTACCTTTGTGACTCAGTGGGGCACCTTCTGTTATAAGGTCATGCCATTCGGATTGAAAAATGTTGGGGCAACCTATCAACGTGCCATGGTTGCTTTATTTCATGATATGATCCATCATGAGATTGAGGTATACGTTGATGACATGATTGCAAGGTCTCAAACTGAGGAGGAGCACCTTGACCACCTGAGGAAGTTATTTGACCGACTCAAGTTATACAAGCTGAAATTGAATCCCAACAAATGCACCTTTGGGGTGAGGTCCGGAAAATTGCTAGGTTTCATTGTAAGTGATAAAGGTATCCAGGTGGACCCTGCCAAGGTAAAAGCCATACAAGAGATGCCGACTCCAAAGACAGAGAAGGAAGTCAGAGGTTTCCTGGGACGACTGAATTACATTGCCCGATTCATCTCACATCTGACTGCTACTTGTGAGCCAATCTTCAAATTACTGAAGAAAGATCAAGTAGTACGCTGGAACGATGAATGTCAGGCTGCCTTTGAAAAAATAAAGGAATATCTTCAAGAGCCACCCATCCTTATGCCACCAGTGGAAGGAAGACCTCTAATATTATACTTGACAGTACTTGACAATTCAATGGGGTGTGTGTTGGGGCAGCATGACAAGTCTGGCCGAAAAGAGCATGCTATTTATTACTTGAGCAAAAAGTTTACCGACTATGAGTCTCGTTACTCACTGCTTGAGAAGACTTGCTGCGCTCTAGTATGGGCTGCTCGCCGGCTGAGACAGTATATGCTGACTCATACTACTCTATTGATTTCAAAGATGGATCCCATCAAGTACATATTTGAAAAGCCTGCTCTGTCTAGAAGAATAGCGAGATGGCAAATGATCTTAACAGAATATGACATCCAGTATACAACTCAGAAAGCAATTAAAGGAAGTGTACTGGCAGATCATTTGGCACACCAACCTGTGGATGATTACCAGTCATTGAACTTTGACTTTCCGGACGAAGACATCATGGTGGTAACTGACTGTGAAGTACCTGGACCGGATGAAGGACCTGAGGAAGGATCCCGATGGTCTATGCATTTTGATGGAGCCTCTAATGCTTTGGGAAACGGCGTCAGCGCTGTAATCATATCTCCCAAAGGAACTCATACTCCACTCACCGCCCGATTATGTTTCAACTGCACCAACAACATGGCAGAATATGAGGCATGTATCATGGGTCTGCAAGCCGCAATCAACTTAAGGATCAAATTTTTGAGTGTCTTCGGAGATTCCGCTCTCGTGATCAATCAGATCAAAGGCGAGTGGGATACGAAACACCCAAATCTTATTCCTTACAAGGAGTATGTGTCGACCTTGCTTCCCCACTTTGAAGAAATAACTTTTGAGCACTTCCCAAGAGAGGAGAATCAGCTAGCGGACGCACTAGCCATGATGTCTTCAATGTTCAAAGTTAAATGGGACAATGAGGCTCCCCGGATCATTATCTGGAAGTTGGACGAACCGGCATACTGCTGCGAGCTTGAGGCTGAGAAGGTGACTGAAAAACCTTGGTATCACGAGGTGAAGAGGTACTTGGAAGCTCAGGAATACCCTGAGGGCGCATCTGTCAATGACAAGAAGTTCATGAGGAGGTTTGCTGCAAAATTCTTCCTCAGCAACGGCATTCTCTACAAACGGAATCATGATTCAACTCTACTACGTTGTGTGGATAAGGCTGAAGCAGAGAAGATCATGATAGAACTGCATGAAGGTACATTCGGAACACATTCCAGTGGACACACCATGGCTAAGAAAATCCTCCGGGCAGGATATTTCTGGTCCACAATGGAAGCCGATTGTTACCAACACTCTCGAACTTGTCATAAATGCCAGATCTATGCTGACAAGGTGCATATCCCTCCGGTTCCTCTGAACATCCTGACGGCACCTTGGCCTTTTGCAATGTGGGGGATTGATATGATCGGTGAGATCCGACCGACGGCATCCAATGGGCATCGCTTCATCTTGGTGGCGATCGATTATTTCACAAAGTGGGTTGAGGCAGCTTCCTATGCCACAGTAACCAAGAGCGTCGTGGCACGTTTCATCCGGCATAATCTGATCTGTCGGTACGGTGTCCCGGAAAGAATCATTACGGACAATGGTACCAATCTCAATAACACGATGATCACTGAACTCTGTGAACAATTCAAGATACAGCACCACAATTCTTCTCCCTACCGACCAAAGATGAATGGGGCTGTAGAGGCAGCTAATAAAAATATCAAGAAAATTGTGCAGAAGATGACAGTGACCTATAAAGATTGGCACGAGATGTTACCGTTCGCTCTTCATGGGTACCGTACCTCAGCAAGGACGTCAACCGGGGGCAACTCCTTTCTCCTTGGTCTACGGCATGGAGGCAGTCTTGCCAATTGAAGTCCAGATACCCTCTCTCCGGATTATGAAGGATGCAGACTTGAGTGAAGATGACTGGATCCAGACTCGACTTGATCAATTAAACCTAATTGACGAAAAGAGGCTCACCGCTATCTGTCATGGTCAAACGTATCAAAAACGGATGATCAGGGCATTTAACCAAGTTGGGGACCTGGTAATCAAACGCATCATCCTTCCTCAAAGTGATCCTCGGGGCAAATGGACCCCTACATACGAAGGGCCATTTGTGGTTAAGCATGTGTTCTCAGGAGGAGCCATGATCCTAACCACCATGGATGGTGACGACCTTCCTCACCCCGCCAATGCAGATATAGTGAAAAAATACTACGCATAAATAAAAGACCCGCTAGGTTGACATACCTAGGCAAAAATAAGGGCTTCCCGGCGAACCAAAAGGGTTCGGGCAAAAATAAGGGATGAAATGAATAAAAATCTGTACACCCGGCAAGTCGAAAACCTGAAAAGGCGGCTTGGGCAAAAATGGGTATCCCGGTGGACTGAAAACCCGAAAGGGCGGTCCAGGCAAAAGTTAGGGATAAAGCGTAACACTATGTCTCATTGGATCACTTCGCATCCGGAATTCGGCATCAACTATCTGGCTCAGACTTCGGCATCAACCAATCAGCTTCATCTTCAACTAGGCAGCAAAGCGATGAGACGCTCAGAGACATAAAGGCGATAGCAGAGTTGGAACCCAGTGGGATTGTTCACATAGCTGTTTTGTTTCCTTTTCAAAATTGTAAATTCTATGATATCCGGCGGCATTCTCTTACTAGGATGTCAGCCTCTTGTACAAAAACGCCTATTCACAGGCAAAATTCAAATCAATACAAACTCACTTGTCTATACAAATTGCCATTGTTTTTCCTTTTTCTGTTTTGTTTTGCGAAGAACGTCCAATGTTCATTTTTGATATATGCATTTGACATTAAAATTGCTGACTCATAAATATTTGCATATAAAACAAAAGATTAATTACAGGTGACATCAGAGACAGGGGCAAATGCGAAGTGGTCTGATGCAGTCTGGTTGCTTTGTCCGCCAAGGTACCAAGGTAGATTCGACTGAAGAATGTGACCAAATCATCTCAATGCTCCACAGAGTAAGACAAGATTCAGTAATACTTTCCCCAAACGGAATCTGATTCCCCGTCAATCCTGAAAAGTCACAACATCCCCTGGCAGGTCTTGAAGCTCATCCCCAGTAGATTCTGGAAGCTTGTTCCCTGCAGGGTACGGACGTCTCTCCCGAGTTTTATTTAGAGTTATTTCCTCACAAGGACTTATAACTGGGTTATCCTCAGCTAATTGCCACGGAAGATCGCCCTTGGCAAAGTTCTTTCTATCTCCGGCGGAGTCTATCTCTGGTATTCCCCAGCAGGGTTTATCTTTGATGTTCCCCAGCTGAGTTTATCGTCTCTATCCCCAGCGGAATCCGTCATTGAAGTCCCCAGTAGGCCTCTCATCAAAACTTCAGCAAAGTATCTCTGCCACAAAGCAACTCCCCTGCCGGTCGTCAAGGATTTATGTTCCTAAGACAAAATTACATTCATAAACATTTCACACTTCCATACATCTTGCTTACATACATGATAAAGTGCATACAACACTATCTCATGTTGAACATCATGACACCATGCATATCATACATCATGACATTGCATACAACTTATGTTTTTGCCTTTTCAGGGAAAAGATAATCCCAAAGACAACTACCTTCAACTGTCACAATTCCAGATTCGATACCTGTATCTAGCCAGGGCACATCTGAGAGTGATCAGTTTCCAGACTCGATTCCTGTATCTAGCCAGGGCACGTCCGAAGAGTTCGAAGATTCGATTCCTGTATCCAGCCAGGGCATATCAACTACAACATTTCCAGATTCGATTCCTGTATCCAGCCAGGGCATATCTGTTGACCACATTTCCGGACTCGATTCCTGTATCTAGCCAGGGCATGTCTGAAGAGTTCGAAGATTCGATACCTGTATCCAGCCAGGGCATATCTGTTAACGACTATTTCCGGATTCGATTCCTGTATCCAGCCAGGGCACATCTGTGAACAACCGATTGTAGATTCGATACTTGTATCTAGCCAGGGCATATCTACATAAGGAGATTGAAGATCAAACACCTGTAATGAGCCAGGAAAACATCTGTCTTTCTCAAATACACAAGTTTTCGCTAAGGAATCTCTTATGCGATTGATACTTCCAAATGGCATCTATAAGCCCATTCCCGACAAAGTTCCGTCACATCTCTGGATGGCATTTATAAGCCCATCTCCCTATCCATTACCTCTCCAAATGGCATCTATAAGCCCATTCTCGACGTCACATTGCTGATACTTCAACATGCGAGTGCAAATTTCTGGGCACTCTAGTGTCCAATCTCCTTTTACCCTCGAGTCACGAAAGGCAAACTTGCCAATCTAACTCTTCAGGTTCAAGAAGATTGAACAGGGGCAACTGTTGTACCCCAAAATTTTCCCTCCCATTTCCTCAATATTTTCTCATCACAAGACCCTTGGAGCTCAAGGTCCAGTTAGGGTTTCCTCTGCTCAAGACTTCTCCTTGCACTGTGGACTCAAATTAGGGTTTGTGTTTGAACAAAGATGTTTTGACCTAAAATGCCTAAGATGACTTTCATGCTTCATATTGGACTCCCAAGTTTATCCATACCAAGTTTCAAGTCTTGATTCCAAATCTTACCCAGTCAATTGGACATATGACCTAGAAATCAGTTGTATTGGGGAAAAAGTCAACTGTGGCCAATTGACAGGCAAATCTCATGAATATTGACCCACATCAACATTGTGAACTCATATGGACCATTTGATCAAGTTTGGATCACAATTCCACAAGAAATTTGATCAGGATCACAATTCCACAAGAAATTTGATCAGATCATCAAAAGGGCAAAATGGTCATTTTTAGGGTTTTGACTGCACAAAGGCAATTTTTGACTGTTTGACCTAGCCAATGGCAAACCAAGCTCACATATGGACTCAAGAACCCCATGGAATTATCTTGACATGATCAACAAACTCAAAAGATCCCAAATACACAAGATTGACAGTTGAATTTCCCAGTCAATTGATCAATTTTGACTGTATACTGAAAAGTCAAACTTTGACTTTTTGGTCAAAATCAAGAGTCAAGATTCATTTTTCATCAAAACATGCCAAATCATGAAACTTGTTCACCAAGAAACCAAGAAATGCAAATTAGGGTTTGAAATGGAATTTTTGATAACTTAGAATTTTTCTAAGTTATGGAAAACCCTAATTTTTTCCCAACTTTGCCCCACTTTTTCACCAAGATTCATTTGAATTCAAACAAAAGTCAAAACATGAAAGTTGTAGCTTGTTGCATAATCTACAACTTTGATTCACAAAGTTTTCCAATTTGAGGCTTGTATCTCAAGTTACAAATTTTTGAATAAGGGCACTAAACCATTCTTAACTTAGTGAATTTTTGACCTATTTTGACAAGGTTTTCTACCCCACTTCAAGGTCATTTTCCATACACTTCCACTTGTAATTTCAATTTGCATTTCAAAGATGGATTGTAGTACACATTCCAAGATTTCCAAAATGTCCAAGAACTTCTCAAACAACCTCATGGTTAGGGAGAATCGAATTTTGCAAAATGGGCAAAAGTTACTTTGATTCATGACCATGTACATGTTCATACACTTTGCAATTTTTCAAAACAGCATGGGCAAGCTAGTTACAGGCCTCTAATCCTTTTCTTACTCAATAATTAAATGCCAATCCGTTGTGTTTTAGCTTTGTTTTGTTCATATAGTCATTACACAAGGAATTAAGCCTTAATTGGAAAAGTGGTTTATCCATTTTTGAAAAGAAGAACTTTATGTCAAGTTTGCAAATCAAATGGTACAATGCATATCTTTGGACACAAGATTCATGGACATAACACACTGATCAAGACAAAAAGATGCAGCATAGTGTGAGGGCCTGTACAGGCTAGAATGATCAAGTGGCTTTTGTTTGCTTCAAGTTCAAGAAATATGGCATAACTTGTACCAACTTACAAACCAGCTTACAAACACTGAGACAAAGTTATCAAACACATTACACACATCATAACCAAGCTATTGCACGAGCCTTTTACCTCCAATCCATCCCAAAACTCAGAATCACCTTGAAACTGCTCAAACAGAGTAACCTCTGCAGATTGAGTTCCAACTCTCAATCCTTTCAAGCATTCTTGCCCAAACCAGTTCACATACCTTCCTTACCACCTATGCAAGCTATCCAAAAGCTAAAGCACGATCTGTAACACCTTCAAGCCACTTCACCATTTTTGTTTTTCTGTTTTGCAGTTGAAGTTCTCCAGCACGATTCAGGGAGTTTCAAGACAAAGTAGAACTTGGAATAACATCCTCACACTTCAAGGAAGCTATACAAATCATCATCTTGCTCTGAAAACTCCTCCATTGCAAAGCACGATTCCAACTGAACAGGTATCTTCATGAGGTTCTATCTCTCAGTATAGACATTGTTAGCTTTAGGTTTGTGAAGGAAATATGTCACAATCATAGCCCTGAACATGACCATATAGTTAGATTTCATTTATGTTATGTGTGCTGCAAGAATTTTGAGTCTGAACATGGCATAAAAGTTAGGTCAGAAATTGGGGGAGAAGAAATTCTCCCTCATCTTAGAGAGTTAAGTCAAGTTCTTTACATGGTTGAATTCGTCTTCTCATGCTCTACACTTTTCATGTTATGAGTTTTGCTTGAAAGTCCAGGAATCAAGAGATAGAAAACGCGTGCTTGCTTGAATGATGTTGTTCAGAGGTTGAAGATGACTGGTTCTGGGCTGGGCCTGGAATATTTTTCTTATTTGCACCACATAATTACTTTTGAACCCCCTGAGCCCATTTCACTTATTTTTAATGATTTCTGACTTTTTTTCTTTTTTGATTGATTCATTTATTTTTTCTCATGTTATTAAAAATATAAAAATCTTTTTTCTCACCATTTTTTAATTTATTACGTATTTATGTTATTTTCTTTTGATTAATACATAAATAAATGGATATATTACATTTCATTAAAATATTGAGAAATATGTAAAAATACTTTTATTTTCATTTTTATTTTATTTTACCTTCTGAAAATATTTCACATAAAAAATACTTTTTTTTATTAAATATTAAATATTATTATTTTTATATATATAATGCATATTTAGAACTTAATATATATATATATATATATATATATATATATATATATATATATATATATATATATATATATATATATATATATATATATATATATATATATATATATATATATATATATATATATATATATATATATATATATATATATATATATATATATATATATATATATATATATATATATATATATATATATATATATATATATATATATATATATATATATATATATATATATATATATATATATATATATAATATATATATATATATATATATATATATATATATATATATATATATATATATATATATATATATATATATATATATATATATATATATATATATATATATATATATATATATATATATATATATATATATATATATATATATATATTTATATATATATTTAGGTTAGAATACAAAAATACCTATATTTTTCATTTTTATTAATATTTGATATAAAAAATACTTTTTTATAATATACTTCATTTTATTTTTATTTTTGTACATAATAAATAAATACTTGTATTAAATTAAATAATAATACATTTTATTTAAATAGAATTAGGGTTTTGCCCTAAAGATAAAAAACTCCAAAAAATAATACCTTTTATTTTCCTTTTATTTTACATAAATAATTTTTTTTTCATACATACAAAAACCATTTTTGCATCTTGCATATTTATTCTTATTTTATTTAATTTATGCAATTAATCATCTTGTAAAATATTTCAATATTGATGTAATAGTTTTAGGTTTACATTACTTGTCAAAATCCCCGTTTAAACATTTGTACCCCCCATCCCATATTTGGTTTTGTAATAGCTTAGTAAATTTATTTTTGCGCTTTATTGCTTTCTAATTATGCCATGTTAGAATTAGGGTTTGTATGCGAAAAAATGACAAAATAGTTATGACCTAATCTCAAGACAAACAAGCATGGAAATGGACACACAAATCACACTTGCACCCCCTAGGATACTCCATTTGTTGCCTTTCAAAATTGGGCCATATTGTATGTTAGGTCTCTTTGGGCAAAACAAACAAACCAAATGATCATAGTCCCTCGACAACATTTTCAAAATACTTCTAAAACAAATGATCAAGTCCCTTAAAGAAAATGCCCAAAGATACTTGGCACCATTGCAATTATGGTCTAAACGATAACCCGTGTCCGTCCCTTTCACATCCTAAACATAAGATTGTCCACCAAATGCAATGGTGGAACAAACTTGTTAAAAGGGTTAAAACCTAGCAATAATCTTTTGAGAAATTTAGGAGTAGATAACCTCTTAGTTACTTGAATAAATCTTGCAAACTAAAACACTTGCCTATTTCAAAAACCACACATCACTACACTTTCAAAAACAAATGAAAACCTTTTTCAAAAGACATACACCTTTGTATACATCCCCACATGGATCATTACAAAGGTTGCCACCACATTGGCTTCTTTTCAAAACATTTTCAAACCCACACACACAAGCACCATTTAAAACAATTGAAAACAAAAGGCAAGTGATCTAAGCAAGTAACTAAGAGCCCATGGATAACCATGGATAGAAAGGGTGCTAATACCTTCCCTTTCTATAATCTACTCCCCGAACCCAAGAAAACATCTCAAAAGGTTTTTGCTGTGCTTTTTAACCTTTCCTTAGGATAAAATAAAAAGTCGGTGGCGACTCTTGCTCAACCGAAACATTTGCGAAAACAAACGCAAAACCTCAAGTCAGTTCTCCCACCGTATCACACATATGAACATAATTAACTGTAAAAAAACGTATGCATAAGAACAATAATAAGCATTTAGGATATCCCCACATAATCACTTCAATAAGATTATCCACACAGAGTGAATTCATGCATTCTCCACAGTTTTCCATCCAGAGTTTCGATCACCATATTTCCTGAAATTCTCTTCCCCGACCGAGTTTCCCAAAACCAGAAAAGAAACCTTGCAAGAGTTATTCCCCGAAAGAATTCATTTCCCTAGTAAGGTCTTCAGAATACCTTCCTTGATAGGGTTTATTTCCCCAATAGACTACAATATCCCCAGCTTAAGTTTACTTCTCGGACTACTACAAATCAACGGACAAAACCCATTTTCCCTAGTGGATTTGATACTATCCCCAAAAATTTGTTGCGAAGCCTGGAATTCGACCAAATACCAATTAACTTTATCCTCCCTAGACAAATTGGAAGTTTAATCATCTCTTTTATCCCTAGTCATGGTATATAAGAATCAAATTCCCTAGTAGAGTAATGGTCAGCTAGAGCTCCTGAATTCTATTCCCCAAGTAGAAGCCAACGTTCCATGCAGAGTCTCCTCAAACAACAAACAAGAATTCCCAACGGAAGCACTCTAAACAAGATTGAAAATACACATACTCTTCATCTCTAGCGGTAGTCCGGGATTTAGCTTCTCAAAACTCCCCAATAGTAGTCAGAGATTTATTTTCCCGGACTATGATACATTTCAACAACATTCATGCATCATGACATATGCATACAAAACATATGGCATAATCTCATTTATTTTGAGAACATCATTAAGAAATTCATGCATCATGACATTACATACAGCTAATTCTTTATCTTTTCAGGAAAGATCAGTCAACAGATGAATTCCATCAACAATGAACAGTTTCTTCACAAAATACCTCTTCTGGTTTAGATTTATTTCTTCCAGTTAAAGACAGGCGAACTAAAGACCTCTTCTAGTTTAGATTTATTTCTTCCAATTAAAGACAGGCAAACAAAAGACCTCTTCTGGTTTAGATTTATTTCTTCCAGTTAAAGACAGGTGAATAAAAGACCTCTTCTGGTTTAGATTTATTTCTTCCAGTTAAAGACAGGCGAACAAAAGACCTCTTATGGTTTAGATTTATTTCTTCCAGTTAAAGACAGACGAACAAAAGACCTCTTCTAGTTTAGATTTATTTCTTCCAGTTAAAGACAAGCGAACAAAAAACCTCTTCTGGTTTAGATTTATTTCTTCCAGTTAAAGACGGGCGAACAAAAGACCTCTTCTGGTTTAGATTTATTTCTTCCAGTTAAAGACATGCCAACAAAATATCTCTTCTGGTTTAGATTTATTTCTTATAGTTAAAGACAGGTGAACGAAAGACCTCTTCTGGGTTAGATTTATTTCTTCCATTTAAAAACAGGCAAAGGACATATGTAATATAATAACCCTATAATTCTCATTATGTCTTAATGGGCTTAAAACTCCTACACCTCCTTTTTACTACTTCTAACCCTTAAAATAAGTCCACATCAAATAATATTATTATTCTAATATTATTCCATAACTTAGTAGAATAAATAAATCCAATAACAACAACACATCAACTATCATCATAACACAACTTCACAAATAATCCAAAATTAATTTAATTAAATAATTAATTAAATTACGGGCGTTACAACTCTCCCCCACTTAGAATATTTTCGTCCTCGAAAATTTACCTTAATCAAACAACTCAGGATAGGAGTCTCGCATCTTGCTCTCCAACTCCCAAGTCATGCTTTCTCAGGCAACTCCTAGCCAAACCACTTTAACCAAATCAATCTCTTTGCCCTTAGATTCTTTATTTCACGATCCACGATCCGTACAGGCATCCTATCCACAGTAAGGTTATCTCGTACTTGCACATCATCTATATGAATCACATGAGATGGATCTGAAATATACTTTCGGAGTTGTGACACATGAAACACATCATGCAAATTCGAAAGATTAGGCGGTAAAACCACTCTGTAAGCAACATTCCCCACTCTCTCTGAAATCTGATATGGTCCAATAAAACGAGAAGTGAGCTTCTTAGACTTCAATGCTCGCCCAACACCAGTCACATGTGTAACTCTTAAAAACACATGGTCACCCGCTTGAAATTCCAATTCTTTCCTTCGCTTGTCATGATAACTCTTCTGTCTACTTTGGGAAGCTTTCATCTTTTCTCGAATCAACTTTATCTTCTCAGTAGTCTCACGAACAAGTTCAGGTCCAAGTACTACACTTTCACCAGATTCATGCCAACATAAAGGAGTTCTACATCTTCGACCATACAACGCTTCAAAAGGTGCCATCCCAATACTAGAATGGTAACTGTTATTATAAGTGAACTCTACCAATGGAAGATAAGTATCCCATGAACCTCCCTGCTCAAGAACACATTCCCTCAGCAAGTCTTCCAATGATTGGATAGTCCGTTCAGTCTGACCAATTGTCTGAGGATGATACGCCAAACTCAACCTCAACTTAAAACCCAACGCTTATTGAAAACTCTTCCAAAAATAAGAAGTAAATATTGGATCTCTATCTGACACAATGCACAAAGGAACACCATGCAGCTTCACAATCACACTAGTGTAAATCTCAACCAACTTCGACACTGGAAAACTGATGTTAATAGGAATAAAATAAGGCGACTTCATAAGCCTATCAATAATCACACAAATTGAATCATGTCCTCTTATAGTATTAGGTAACCCTGCCACAAAGTCCATCTAAATGTTATCCCATTTCCATTCTGGAACTTCCAACGGTTACATCAACCCTGCAGGCTTCTGATGTTCAACTTTCGACTTCTGACAAGTCAAACATGCATACACAAACCGAGCCACATCACTCTTCATCCCAAGCCACCAAAATAAACCATTCAAATCTTGATACATCTTTGTAGCTCCTGGATGAATACTCAACTTAGTTCTATGAATCTCTTCAAGTATCACTTTCTTCATCTCAGCATCATCAGGAATACAAATCCGGTTACGAAATCTTAACACACCTTACGCATCTAGCTTAAAATCATTATTCTCACACTGATCGATCCCAACCATCGAATCTACCAGTTTCACATCCAACTTCTGAGCCTCTTTGATACTGTCTAGAAATTCATTATTAATCTTTAGCATACCTAACATAACACTTCACGGTGTCACCTTGCAAACTAGGCTCATATCTCTGAACTGTTCAATTAATTCTAACTCTTTAACCATCATTGCCGACATATGTAAAGTCTTTTGACTCAACGCATCAGCTACCACATTCTCTTTTCCTGGATGATAATTCAAACCGAAATCATAATCCTTTAATAGTTCTAACCATCTCTATTGCCTCATATTCATCTCCTTCTAATCGAATAAATACTTTAAGCTCTTATGGTCACTAAAAACTTCAAATCTAGAACCATAAAGATAATGCCTCCAAATCTTCAACACAAAGACAACTGCAGCAAACTCTAAATCATGCGTAGGATAGTTCTTCTCATGAGTCCTCAACTGCCTTGACGTATAAGCAACTACCTTATCACTCTGCATAAGCACACCTCCTAAACCCATCTTAGAAGCATAACAATATACCGTAAAAGGCTCTCTTGGATTAGGTAACGTCAAAATTGGAGCCGACGTCAATCTCTTCTTCAATTATGTAAAACTTTCTTCGCACTGAACATCCCATACAAAAGCTCTACCTTTACAAGTCAACTTAGTCAACAGAAGTGCCAACTTAGAAAAACCTTCGATAAACCTCCTATAGTAACCAACTAATCCCAAAAAGCTTCTAATCTCATTAGCTGACTTCAGAGTTTCCCATTGCAACACAGCATCAAACTTTGATGGATCTACAGAAATTCCACTACCTGAGATCACATGACCAAGAAAACTAACCTCCTTTAACCAGAATTCACACTTGGACAGCTTTGCATACAACTTCTTCTCTTTCAAAACTTGCAATACTACTCTTAAGTGTTCAGCATGCTCTTTTTCTGACTTAGAGTAAATCAAAATATCGTTAATGAACACCACTACAAACCGGTCCAAATAAGTATGAAAGATATGATTCATGTATTCCATGAATACTCCCGGTGCATTAGTAACACTGAAAGGCATCACCGAATACTCATAGTGTCCATAACACATTCTGAAAGTCGTCTTCTGGATATCTTCATCCTTCACTTTAATCTGATGGTAACCCGACCTCAAATAAATCTTACTAAACACACGAGAATCCACCAATTGATCCATTAAGTCATCTATTCGTGGAAGTGGATACTTGTTCTTAATCGTCACTTTATTCAACTGTCTATAATCAACACAAAGCCTCATACTTCCATCTTTCTTCTTTACTAGCAACACTAGAGCTCTCCACGATGATACACTTGGTCTTACAAACTTCTTTTCAAGTAACTCTTCCAATTGCTTCTTTAACTCTGAAAATTGAGATGCAAACATCATGTATGGTGCCATAGACACAGGTCTGGTACCAGGTACAAGATCAATTGCAAATTCAACTTCCCTCTCTGGCGGTACATCAGGAATTTCATCAGGGAAAACTTCAGGAAATTCACACACCACCTGCAATTCCCCAATTATAGCTTGAGTCTCTACAAACAGCGACGCTGTCAACGAGAACATATGTGCTTCTTCTTGTATCAACTTCCTCAACTGTTTAGCAGACAACAAACTATCTTCCTCTTCTTCAGGAGTAGAAAACCTCACATACTTGTCATAACAGTTAATATGAACACAGTTATTCTCTAACTAGTTCATACCCAAAATTACATCCAAACCTCTTAACGGAAAACAAACCAAATCAACAGCAAAGTCCCTGTTGAAGATCGACAAGGGACACTTTAAACACACAAAAGAAGTAGTCACCGACCACTGGTCTGGAGTGTCGACGATCATTTCTCCATTCATAAGAGACAACATAAGAGCCAATTGTTCAATACAATCAGCAGCAATAATGCAATGAGTAGCACCGGTATCAAAAATAGTAATTAAAGGAGTACTATTAATAACACATGTACCTCTAATAAGTCTATCCTCAACAACTGCCTGATCCTCAACCAAAGCGAACACTTTACCACTTTCATGCGCCCTCTTTAGTTTCTGACACTGACTACCAATGTACACTTCTTCAATACAATTGAAACAAATCACATCCTTATGCTTGCACTCAGATATAACATGTTCGTTCTTACCACAATAGAAACACCTCTTTACTTCAGCAGTACACACATTACTCTTATGCCCAGGTTTCCCACATTTAAAACAAACCACACCAACAGGAGCATCTCCCCCACTAGTCCTCTGACCCTGAACAACTTTCTGTTTACCTTTACCAGCTAGGGTATCATAAGGCTTACCACGATTCTGTTGGTACTTACCCCTCTTCTCACTGATAATCTTTTAATGAGAATTATTATCCTCTTCATAAATTCTGCAAATATCAACCAAATCAGCAAAGACACGGATCTTCTGTTATCCAACTGCCTTCTTGATCTCTGGGCGCAACCCACTCTCAAACTTGATACACTTCGAAAACTCAGCATCTTCCTCATTGTAGTGCGGATAAAACTTAGCCAACTCAGCAAACTTTGCAACATACTCAACAACCGACATACTTCCTTGCTTCAGCTCAAGGAACTCAATTTCCTTCTTACCACAGACGTCTTCAGGAAAGTACTTCCTCAGAAATTCCCTACAGAACACAACCCAAGTGACATTTTCACCTGCAGCTTCCAATCTCTGACAAGTCTCTAGCCACCAGTTATCAGCCTCAACTTCTAGCATATGAGTACCATATCAAACCTTCTGCGCTGGAGTGCAATCCATCACACGGAAGATTCTCTCAATCACTTTCAACCAATCCAATGCTCCGTCAGGATCATACTTTCCCTTGAAGGTAGGCAGATTCTCTCTCTGGAAAGTCGCCAAACTATGAGATCCAGCATTCCCGTCAACATTCAGCTGATTCTCCATCGCATGCATCATTGCTTCTAAAGTAGCATCAAGTGCAGCATCATTCCTTCCAGCCATCTCAACTTATCACTACAACATAAACAACGGTTAGAACTCAAATTAACAATACTCGATTGTTAGACAACTACGACTCGACAACTTGGTTGGATGGACCAACCTTTTTCTCTGATACCAATTCTACCCGGCAATTATATATGCAAATACGAGTCATAAAATTCATGCAACTGAATCAAGATGCCACAAATTCAACTTTAAAAACACATTGCATTCAACGTGGATAGATAACACTTTAAAACTTAGGATGAACTATCAGTATAATAATTTAATCTCTTAATTCAACAACTTGAACAACTATGCGGAGGAATCATAATAACATCTTTTTCCAACAATTACAACAACTTCAAAATAGCACATACTTAGCAAGAATCAAATTAAAGTTCAACAACTGAAATAATCAATCATTAAAAGAAACAATCGTTCATCCCCCCGAGTGTTACGTGTCAGAGCAATGACACTGACTCGAACTACCGAAGGTATACTGCCTTCACTCCAGATTACCCGCACGTTACCAACGTAAGGGTAACATTCAAACAAAAGGGGTGAGATATCTAACAATATAATAAAATGTATGATAAATAATATATTAAATTAGATCACATAATATCACCACTTCTCATCTTATAAACAATCACAAAAGAATACCAATGATATACACATCTACCGCATCAATACACAACCTCGTTATGCAATCAAATAATGCGACTCAATACTATGCAAATGCATGTGGTACCATTGGAGCAGAACTCCCATCTCAAAATAATTGCCAATAAATAGAGGCATCAACAAGGAATAAGCCCTCATCTTAATATTTGCCAATACAGGCCATCATAACGAGCATCAACTTCATCTTGATATGCAATGTATGCGACACAATCCTGAATGTAGTAACAACAACCACAATTAACGACATATCAACATAATATAATCATTGGCCAGAAGCCTACATATTAATAACTGCCAATTATTAGAGACATCTCAACATCATTCATCAACATCATTCATCAACATAATTTATAAACATAATTCATCGCATAATTCATCAACATGATTTCATCAACGTAATTCATTAACATGATTTTATAGCAGCTCATCCACAACAACAATACAACGATAGATCGACAATCCCTCAATGTTGGCCATAGGCCTACAACACAATAATGCCTATAATTAATTAATAATCTAAGGCTTACCTCTAGTTAACAAACCTCTACATATTATTATTCTGTAATACTACATCATTATCATCATTAATCTTACTGTTATGAACCAAACAATAATCTATAATCGTCTTATCCTCATCATTCTTCACAAAATCATCATAGCGATTTACGTGAGAAACTAACTTTAATCCTAATTTGGGTACTAGGATTTACTATCATTATCCTTCATTTTAATCCTTAAGAATGAAGTTCATCGCTTTAACTATCCAACGCTTCAAACGACACCTCAAACGGAGTCTGGAAACTCAAGTTACAGCCTTTGGAAGAATCTGCCAAAAATCAGACTACATGAGTCGATGCATAATGTTTTGAGTCGACGCGTACTGGGTTAAAATTCCTACATGAGTTGACACATAATCCCTTTGTATCGACTCATACTGAGTCTGCAACACCGCATGTATTGACACATTCTTCTTCATATCGATTCATCTTGAGTCTAAAACCTGCATGTATCGACACATGGCTTTTGAGGTCGACGCATACTGTTATGTCATGAATATTTTCTGCGATTTCACTGTATTTTCACTATGGTTTCCCTGCCTTAGGCCCTAAAAACATCCTCTAACCATATTTAATCATTAATTATAACAATCCTATGTTTCTACATCAATTATACAGCATTAGGGCATCATTATTCATCTCTAAATCATTGATCTTCATCAAACAACAATATATACATTCCAATCATAAACAAGACAACTTTTCACATATAATCCCACATACTACTCATCATAAACCCTATTATAGAGTCATAATCCCGACCCTTACCTTGGATTGAAGGTTGCTCTACGACTTTTCTGATTAAATTCTGTTCTGGCTCTATACCTTCTTTTCTGCAAGTTTCACGTTCTCTTCCAACCCTTGTTTCTTTCTCTTCTTACTGCTTCTTCTTTTTCCTTATTATTTCTAAAAACTAATATAATAACTCTATAATTCTCATTATGTCTTAATGGGCTTAAAACTCCTACACCCCCTTTCTACTACTTCTAACCCTTAAAATAAGCCCACATCAAATAATATTATTATTCTAATATTATTCCACAACTTAATAGAATAAATAAATCCAATAACAACAACACATCAACTATCATCATAACACAACTTCACAAATAATCCAAAAATAATTTAATTAAATAATTAATTAAATTACGGGCGTTACAGTTGGATCCAGTGTGGAGTGGCCTTGAAGGTGCATGATAGACTTTGCATTGGGGCGCTCAGATATGGATCAATCATGATCTAATTATCATGGTCTGGGGCTTATATTAGACCTGCATAACTAAAGCACATTGGATCTGAAATCAAGAAATGTTAGAAAAAAACAAATGCTGGACCTAGGACTCGAACCCAGGTCCTCTCCCTTATACGCACGCTTCATTACCAACTGAGCTGCCAAGCCAATCGTTTATACATGTCAAACAATAGTAATATATTTGAAATTTCCAGAAATTATTTAAAACAAAAAGGAAAACGCGTGCAGATTCAAACTTCCCAATGAGGGGCTGCCACACATTGTCTTCTTCCTCCCTCCGTCGTCTTAGATTATAATACCTATAGTGACAGTTTTGGTCTATCACTATAGCACCTGCAACCTGTAAAACTCATAATATGCAACAAAAATGAATTTTGAGGCCATGGATTGACTGGTCTCATCCTCCTGAGCAAGATGGTGTCCTTAGTTTGGGTTAATTTTGGCCATTGTGAAAAATCTCAATTTAGAGGTTCGAACCCTAACAATGGTGGAATGCCATTCTTGTACCTAAGCTTCAATTGGACAATTCAGAAACCTTATATGCATCCATACAAACACAAATATGCAATTAAAATTGATTAATAACGCAAGAATATAAGAACACGAAGTTAAAAAAAATGGTAAATCGTGACTTATAGGAAGCGTTTTATTGTGTTTCAAGGCTTGGTAACTGTTGCAAAAGCTTCAAGGGATATCCAGGAACGAATTAGGATCCTTGTTTAGGATTAAAACAGGTTGGAGACTGAAATTTGAATTTGACAAATTTGGTGTTTTTTTTGGCAAAATTTTCAGAGATTCCCCAGGCTATGTGTGCGTGTTTGGAGCTGGCCAATGGCTTAATTATATAGAGAGTAGTTAGGAGACAATGAAACAAGGGCAATAACCACCATGATTATGTGGTTTCAAAACCATGAATGCAAAGTTGTAACCTTGGCCAAAAGCATGGGATTTTGTCCATTTTTCAAATTTGCATGAATGTAGACATCTTGGTCTTGCTGCACACGAAATTTGGGGCCTCTGCATGTATCAAACCAAGCCCAAATGATAATGGCCCATATATTTTGCAATAATTTTGATTTATTTGATTTTTAATTAAATAAAATTAATAACAAATGCAAATAAAATCAAGACTATGCAAAAATGGTTTTAGGGGTCCTTTATAATCTTAGGAAGATCTTTGAAGTCCAAGAAAATCAGCCATTGCCTTAAAAGCTCAAATTTTCTTAATGCACTTTTCTTGAAATTTCCCAAATCTTCCCAACTTGGGAAAGCCATAACTTGCTCAATTTTTATCTCATGATGATGATCTTGAACTTTTTGGAAAGCCTAAGATGTCTACTTCAATCCCTATTTTGATCAATTTTGCATTTTAAGATATTATCTTGATGTTAAAGGTCTTGGAAAAAGTGGCTTTTATTGACTTTCTAAAAATGACCTTTAATGTTTGAAATTGTATCTTTCGAATGGTGCATTTCTTGGACTTGAGGGATGAGAGAAGTTGTAGGGAATTGAATCCTCTTCAAAAGGAGCTTTGGTTGGGGGAAATGGATGAAGTGTGAGAAAGTCATGCCTGGTCAAAGTTTTGATGACTTTTCCTATAGAAACCCTAATTAGTAATTTTTGACTTTTGATGAATTATGAGCATTTGTCGAGGAATCATGATCAACCCTTGATAAAATGATGGATATTACTTCAAAGTATTGATGTTGACCAAAAATCTTGAAGTTTGACTGTATATAGGCCACAATTGACTTTTGACCTAGCATAGTTGATTTTCAAGCATTTGAGCAATTGACTGAGCAAACATGTTGTGCAAGGCATGGAATTTGGCATGGATGATCTTGAGGACATATTAGGACCATGGAAAAAATTTGAGACCATTGGAGCTCACACATCCTGATGAAAACTGGAACCCTAGTTGGAAGGCCAATGTTTAGGAGGAGAATTTGTCTGATCAATTCTTGGTTAACCTTGAGTAATTGAGGACCTCTAGAAGTATGTCTTGTATGAAAATGGGTGGGAAAATTTTAGGGTACAATAGCTTCCCCTGTTCAATCTTCTAAGACCTGAGGATGTGGATTGGCTTGTCTGCTTTTCGTGATCTGAAGGTGAAAGATGATTGAACACTAGAGTGCCCAGAAATTTGCACTCGTTTGAAGTAATACTGTTGGTGAATAATATCGGGAATGGGATTACAAATTCCATTTGGAAAATATGACAGAATACTGTCAGAGATGGGCTTAAAGATTCCATCCAAGGAATATGACGGAGAATCTCCGGAGATGGGCTTAAAGATGCCATCTAAAGTAGATGCTGACTTCATAAAAAGTCTCTTTATGGGGATTCATGTTCCTGCTGTCTGAGGAGGAGTCTGTTGGGGAATTTTTTGGGGGAATAGAGTCTAGGAGATTCAGTTATCCATTACTCTAGTGGGGAGTTATCTCTTAATTGGAGAGACGAAAGCAAGTTGTTATCTGGTCGAGATCCATGCTTCACAGAGACATAATGAGGATAATAAGGCTGACTGTTATCCGGTCGTATTCCCGAGATTCACATCGACTTATTGGAGAATATGAAATTAACTTCCATCTGGTTGATTCCAGGAATCGTAGTGATTGTAAACATTGAAATATTATCTGGTCGCATCCAGGCTTCAGCGTTTTTGAAGAAAATAAGTTGTTATCTGGTCGGGTCTAGGCTTCAACTTGAATCAGAGGTATACCGTTATCTGGTCGAGTCCAGGCTTCGGTGTCATAGGTTATATTATCATCTGGTCGGTTCCAGGCTTCATAGTAATTATAAAACTGCTATCTGGTTGAACTCCAAGCTTTACAGTATTTTTAACTGGGTAAGAATCAGAAAATCTAGGGTCGATTTAACTGAACCAGGGAAAGTATCTACCAGAAAAGAATCAAAATAAATCATTGGTCGATTTAAACTGAACCAGTAGAGGCCTTGAATTATCTTTGACTGGATAAGAATCAGAAAATCTTAGTGTCGATTTATCTGAACCAGAGAAAGTATCTACCCGAAAAGAATCAGAATAAATCATTGGTCGATTTAAACTGAACCAGTAGAGGTCTTAAATTGTCTTCAACTAGATAGGAATCATAAAAATATTAGTGTCGATTTAACTGAACCAGAGAAGGTATCTACCAAAAAAGAATCAAAATAAATCATTGGTCGATTTAAATTGAACCAGTAGAGGTCTTGAATTGTCTTCAACTGGTTAGGAATCAGAAAAATCTTAGTGTTGATTTAACTGAACTAGAGAAGGTATCTACCAGAAAAGAATCAGAATAAATCATTGGTCGATTTAAACTAAACCAGTAGAGGTCTTGAATTGTCTTCAACTGGATTGGAATCAGAAAAATCTTAGTGTTGATTTAATTGAACCAGTAGAGGCCTTGAATTATCTTTGACTCGATAAGAATCAGAAAATCTTAGTGTCGATTTATCTGAACCAGAGAAAGTATCTACATGTAGCGATAAAAAATGTAGTGGGGTAAATCGGAGATCGAGTTATTAATTAACTCGTCTCACAAAATCAAGAGTCACCACCGCGCTTTATTATTTCCAAGGGAAAAGGGAAAAGAGCGAAATAAAACCCTAAAATATGCAATGTAAAATAATACTTTAAAAGTAATGAAAATACAAGGCGTTTTGAAAAGAGGTCTAGAGTTCGGGGGTTGGTTATACAATGGGAAGGTATTAGCACCCAATGCATCTATAGTATCCTATAGGAACCTTTTGAAATATTTGTTTATCAAAATTGTTTGTTTGATTAAAATAGCTTGTTTGGCCAAAAATGGGTATGGACGAGATTTTGAAGATACGACGACCTAACGTCGAAGTTTTGACTTAAAAGCTGTGAGTTTTGAAAAATTGAATATTTGGGAAAGTTATCTTAAGTTTTTAACAAAATAATAAACGAAAGAAGAATGAGGGTATTCGCACAATGTGTTTGATGACATGAAGTCGACAAAAATTAAACAATTCCCTTGGATTTGAGACGGACGAAAGATATAAAATTAACGATAAAATTAATTAAAATTATAATTGAATAATTAACTCATGTAAATTAAATCATACTAGAATGCATATTAAGGATTAAATAAATAATCAAAGTACATGAAGATCAAATTACGAAATCATGGATTTTTAATAATTAAACAAATAACAAAAAATCATGAAACATGGACTTTTTGAATAATTAAATAAATAACAACACAAAATAAAAATAAAACTAATAGTATGTTGACAAAATTAAATAAAAGATGAAATTTTGATTAAACGTGTTTTTTATGTGTTTTTATAATAATTAATAATTATAGTAAAGTAAACTAATATAATCAAATTAATGGAATAAAACCTAAAAGAACTAAAAAGAATACCCCAGCAAGAGTTGAACTCAGGTCTTTAAGATTGCTGGAAGGTTCAAGTAGATATTCTTTGATGCTATCAAAAGCTCTCTGACAATCTTTTGCCCACACACATCCTTGGTTCTTTCGAAGAAGCTTGAAAATCGGCCCACAGGTAGCAGTCATATGAGATATAAATCTAGAAATATAGTTCAGTCTTCCAAGGAATCCTCTTACTTGTTTTTACGTCTTGGGTGCGGGCATTTCCCGAATAGCTTTGACTTTATCAGGATCTACCTCAATACCTCTCTGTCTGACAATGAAACCCATAAGTCTTCCAGAACGAACACCAAAAGTGCACTTGTTGGGATTCAGACGGAGTTTATACTTTCTCAAACACTGGAATAATTTCAATAAATGTTCCAAATGATCTTCTTCAGTTTGTGATTTGGAAATCATGTCATCTACATAAACTTCGATCTCTTTATACATCATATCATGGAACAAGGCAGTCATGGCCCTTTGGTACGTTGCACCAGCATTCTTCGAACCAAATGGCATTACCCGATAACAAAATGTTCCCCAAGGTGTAATGAAAGTTATCTTCTCCATATCTTCTGGTGCCATCTTGATTTGATTATAACCAGAGAAACCATCCATGAAAGAAAAGACTTTGAACTTTGCAGTGCTATCGACCAATACGTCAATGTGTGGTAATGGAAAATCATCCTTTGGGCTAGCTCTATTCAGATCTCTATAGTCTACACACATCCGAACTTTGCCATCCTTCTTTGCAACAGGCACTAAATTGGCTAACCATTGAGGATAGACCGATGTAACAAGGAAACCTGCATTAATTTGCTTTTGAACTTCTTCTTTGATCTTGTCAGCCATATCGGGATGAGTCCTTCTCAACTTCTGCTTAATCGACGGACATTCAGGTCTCAACGGAAAACGATGCTCCACAATATTATTATCCAAACCTGGCATGTCTTGGTAGGACCAAGCAAACACATCCACATAATCTCTGAGAAGCTCCAACATTTTCTCTTTGACCTCTGGGATAAGCAATGCTCCGACCTTGACTTCCTTTTTATCTTCTTCATTACCCAAATTGATCATCTCTATAGGCTCTTCAAACGGCTGAATAGTCTTTTCATCGTGCTCAAGTAAACTGGAAATTTTATCAGGAATCTCTTCATTATCCTCTTCCTCGGCTCTGAACATAGGGAATTCAAAGTTGGGAGGGGGCATAGGATCATTGTTTTTAATGGTTAAGTCATGGATTAATCTGCACATATGATTATGCTTTATTTTAGAAATCGATTAATATGAATGTTGTACAGATATAACAATATTATTATATTTTCCTATTACTACCAATTAATTTTCAATACCACTTTCCAGAAAAAGTGAAAAAATAAAAACAATTGTGGACAAAATAACATTTTTATTCATGATTGGCAATACTTGAAACAAAAGAGCCTAGACATCTTCTCTTTTGCCTTAGGCAGAGCAAAAGGATTTATTTTCAACATAGCCCGACACAAATACTTTTTCGCCTTGGGCAGAGCGAAAGTTTTTTTTCCGAAAATAAAACAAAACATTACTCAGAAATGTGCATCACAACAGGAATATCAACAGCAATCCAGTTCTGGAAAACCAATCCATGTGTTACAAAGTCGGGTAAATCCTCTTCAGAATTGTCTCCTATTATAGCATCAACTTTAGGCGGAATCGGATGAATAAAACCCGTGCTTCGGAAAACTTCTTGTATCGGACGGGCAACTGTATTCTGCTTAACTCTTGTAGACACGGGATGAAAAACAAGACCTTCTCCAGACTTGTTCTCAGGAAAAGTCAACAGTTGGCCCCAACCTTCAGCCGAACCACTCTCAACCACTCGTCGCGCATCCTCAAAAGAAGAAATAGGTGTCCCTTGCTTCTTCACTTCATTATTAGCAACAGATAGAGCTTGGAATTGGGTTCCAACATCCTCATCAGAATCAATAAAAGAGAAAGATGACAAGTGGCTTACCACCATAGCTTGCTCTCCACCAATCATTACCAGCTTTCCATTCCTTACAAACTTCAATCTTTGATGGAGCATGGAAGTTACTGCCCCTGCATCATGGATCCATGGACGACCCAATAGGCAACTGTAGGCGGCACGAATATCCATTACTTGAAAAGTGATCTGAAAGGTATAAGGACCAATTATTATAGGAAGATCCACTTCACCAATGGCAGTCTTCCTAGAACCATCAAACACTTTGACAATTACCCCACTAGGTCTCATGGGAGCACCTTGATATGAAAGTCGAGATAATGTAGTTTTGGGCATTACATTTAACGACGAACCTGTATCTACTAGCACACTTGATAAAGTATCATTTCCACAACTAATTGAGATATGCAAAGCCATATTATGGTTCCTTCCCTCCTCCGGAAGCACTTCATCACTGAAACCAAGATTGTTACACGAAGTAATATTTCCCACAATTCCATCAAATTGGTCAACCGTCACATCATGATCTACGAATGCCTGGTCCAAGACCTTCATCAAAGCTTCCCTATGGGCACCAAAATTTCTTAGTAAAGCAAGCACATAAATCTTGGAAGGAGTTTGCAATAGTTGGTCCACAATCTTGTATTCACTTCTCTTGATGAGCTTCAGAATCTCATCATCATCGGGGTGTGGGATAGGTTCATTGGATCGGCCTATCTCAACCCTTGGTTCAACATTCCTTGCTGAAATTTCTTCCGGTATAGGCCTTCTGATTTGAACTTCCGGTCTCTTCAATGGTACTACCGCAAAGATACGCCCGCTTCTTGTTACTCTGCTCACATCAGCAATGTTAACAAAAGATGGCATTGATGGTATAGGAACTTCTACCTTATTCTCGATCATTTTGGCATTATATTTGTAAGGTATAGCTTAGTCTGAGTTGTAAGGCACAGGATCAGGAGGATAAATGATCAAAGGAGCAACAGGTGCAGTCTGACTGTCATAAACGATCTCTACTGGTTCAGGAAAGTTGAATTATGGTATTATAACATTTACTTCATTAACTGGATCTCTATCACGTGTAATAGTGATAACCCTCTGGTCTAACAATTTTTGAATATCCTCCCTCACAATAGGGCAATCAACTTCTCTTGAACAAAACTCACAAACATCATAATCATGCTGATGCTTAAAAAAGGCAAGTCTTCTTAAGCTCTGATGTAACCTGATCAATGAATCTCTTATGTGCTCAACTTGAAAAACTCGAAACTTTCCCGGACAACCTTCCACCATATTCACTGATGCTACCCCATGTCGAGGCAAAGGATTATCTCTAACATTCGGGTTAACATCCTTGAAAGACAAAATACCGTTCTTAATCAACCTCTGTACATCCGCCTTTAAAGCAAAGAAATTTTCAATGTTGTGCCCTGGCGACCCTTGATGATACGCACAGAACTGATCTGCCTTGTGCCACGGAGAAGTACTATTCGGTGCGACAAGAGGAGGTTTCGTCGTTATGAGGTTTTTCCTGATGAGAGCGGGGAACAACTCAGTGTAAGTCATCGGAATGGCATCAAATTGCGGTTTCCTTGGTGAACGATTCTGGTTATTAAATTGATGAGCCTGTTGTCGAGGCTGCTGTTGAAATGGTCGTTGCTGAATTGGTGGGGTTTGATGAGTTAGGGTCACCATTATGGGGCGGACAGCTGGAGTGACTACCGCAACACCTGAATAGCCTCTCCTTGGTCTCCCAGGAAAAATTACACTAACATCTTGTTCTTTCCTTTTAGGGAAAACACTTTCGACCTTCTTGACACTACTAGATGGACTTCCTTCCTTAACCAAACGTCCCTCATGAATTCCTTCTTCCAACCACATGCCCATACTTACCATCTCGGTGAAATCACTGGGTGCGCTTGAAATAATTTTTTCATAATAGAAAGAACCTAAAGTCTTCAGGAAGATCTTTGTCATTTCCTTCTCTTCAAGAGGGGGATAAATCTGAGCAGCAATCTCGCGCCACCTTTGGGCATATTCTTTAAAGGACTCTCTGTCTTTCTGGGACATCGCCCAGAGTTGATCTCGGTCTGGCGCCATGTCGATGTTGTACTTATACTGGCGAACAAAAGCTTTACTAAGATCGTTGAAATTACGGATATGGGTTCTATCCAAACCCATGTACCATTTCAAAGCGGCACCAGTCAAACTGTCTTGGAAGTAGTGAATTAGCGAATTATGATCATCGGAATATGTGGACATCTTTCTTACATACATGGTTAAATGACTACGCAGACACGAATCACCTTTATACCTTTCAAAGTCCGGCACTTTGAATTTGGCTGGAATCTTTACATTTGGAACTAAACACAAATCATGAGCATTCTTTCCAAACAAATATTTTCCTTTCAGCGCTCTGATTTCCCTCTACATCTCTTGAAACTGGTCTTGAAATTCCTCCATTTTATCGAAAAGACCCAGACTTTCAGCAGGTTCAGCATGATAAGCAGGTTCATTCATGTATGGAATAGTATGGATCACAGGAGCCGCAGTAGTCATCACTGGTTGAAGGAAAGGTACCACAGGAGAGATTACAGGTGGCACAGTAATTGTCTCATGTTGAGGAAAGGACACAGTAGGTTGAATCAAGGATTGTACGGCAGGCTTATACCCTTTTGGCATGAAGTTATAAGGCATTCCCCACGGAAAACCTTTTGGAATCTGATGTTGAAGCGGAGAGTTGACTTGAGTCACAGATGTTGGAGCAGTGATAATCTCATAAACCACAGTAGTTGAAGTCTGAATCTCAGCAGCTGAAGTCGATGGCTGATTCTGAGCAGCCATCAAGCTTTCCACTAGCGCAGTTAACTTTTCCATTCCGACATGAAGAGTAGAAACCTCCTTGCGAAGCTCGTGATTTTCCTGTTCCAGATCTTCCATCTTCCTTTGACAATTAGCTTGGGTATCATACCAGTGAGACAGCTTGATAATCTATCGGAGTGGAAAAAGAAACAAGGATAAGACTCTAAAAAACATGTGAAGTTGAATGTTGTATGATGCATGATATGTGATGCAAATGATTATTTTTTTTCAAGGAACATCGATAATTTTGCACACATCAATGGTACAGGAATTTGGAACAACAAAAACTCATTTCATTAATCAAAGCGGTAAATTACAACTTACAACTTTGGGACAACAAAAGAAATAAATTACAACTTTGGGATAACAACCCAATAATAAAAGCAGTAAATTACAACTTTGAAACATGAAGCCCTTTTACAGAGTTTTACAAAATGACATCAGTAATAAAAATAAAACTAAGAACTAAAGATCACTCAGAATCATCAAATGAAGGACCAAATGCCAATTGTAACTGGAGTTTCCTAATCATATCTTCATAAAACTCTTCCATCTCTTTCTTCTCAACTACCAGTTGATCGATGATTTCCTTCTGTGGATTAGGAACGAGAGCAACGCTTACCGAATCTTCCTTCTTTCTCTTCCTTTCACTAGCATATTTCTTTAGTAGTGCATCCTTTTGACGAAGCTTCTCATCATGATCAATAAACCAGCCGTCTTGAAAAAATAGCAAATCCTCTTTTTCCTTAGTTGTCGAGTCAGGACCCTATTCTCGTATTCAGACATATTACACTTTTCCTTCCACGCATCTCTTTCGAACTTCATCCTAGCCATATTTCCTTGGTATTCTCTCATGTTCTCGACAGGGATACCAACAGATGATGATGCAACAGCAGGGAATAAAGGTTTCTCGGGGTTATAAGGCATCTTGAGAGCACAAGCCCTAGAACAAATCCATTTTAGGTAAGGCTCCAAAGAAACAGCACCTCTATGTCCTAACATGTCTCTCCCCTTCCTATGTATGTGACGCCAAGCTCCTTCGATCTCCTTCTTAGCTGCTTGGTGATCTTGTCCTTCTTGTAGAAAGAAACCACTCACATGAATGTTGTTCGGCTTGTCCCTCATCGGGTATCCAAACTAACGGCGCACGAGAATAGGATTATAGTTAATTCCTCCTTTCGTACCAAGAAGAGGCACGTTAGGAAAAGCACCACAGGTATCGTTGATCTTCACGTCACAGTAAGCTCGATTATACCAATCAATGTCGGAATGAGTGAGAGCCATAATTTTTGGCGCCCATCGCGGCTCCTTCTCGAGATCCCATAAAACTTCAGACCTAGGTAGATGAGAAACATACCACTGATACATCAACGGTGCACAACAAATAACCATCCCTCCTTGATAGGAGTTTCGACGATGGATGGAGTAGTAGGTATCTCCTAGCAGCGTAGGGACCGAATTTCCAATCAAGAAAATTCTGATGGCGTTGATATCCACAAACTTATCAACGTTAGAGAACAAGAATATGCCATAAGCGAGTAAACCAAAGACGTCTTCAAAGGCAATAGTATCTTTTATCTCAGCGAAATGACGAGCTTTCTTCAACAAAAACTGCACAGATAAGCCTCGGATTCCCCCTTTGGTAGTCATGTTCTCCTCTATCTCCGACTTCTTCAAGTGGGTGATGGTCGCTATCTCATGAGATTTGGGTTCCTCTTCTAAGCCAGAAAAAGGAACACAATCGGTGATCGGCAAACCAAGTATGTATGAGTACTCTTATAAGGTGGCCATTAACTAGTAATCAGGAAAGGTGAATCATCGATACAACGGATCATAGAATTGGACCAACGTACTGAGGATGCCTTCCTTCATCTTGCGCTTCATGAGAGGTATAATGCACCCATACTTCTTTTGAAACTCCGTCAGGTTCTCGATCTTAGGAATCAAACTCTTCAGCTCTTCAATCTCAGGCTCCTTAAAACTATAACTTCGAGTGTTTCTTCTTCCAAACTCCATAATAACAGTACCTGAGATGTCTGCAAAAATCATTCTTAAGTTCCTTGAAAACATGTTTTACAAAAGATGTTTATGGATGTATGGATGAATGATAATGCAACAATCACACATAAGTTCACAAATATGGGGTTCAAAGGTTCAATGCTTCGAGCATGGAGTCAAAGGTAAAGCCCACCCCCAGGGTATGTACTAAAGGTTTAATCACACCTGCAAGACAAGGTTCTAAAATTTCCAAGAGTCTACGTTCCTCCATCGGATATTACCAACGTCTTGATTACTCAATAATTAGCAATATTCTCAAGAGAAACTCATCCGAGCGTAGCATCACGTAACAACTACTTCCGAATTACTCCGTTATAGTCTCCGCGCTACACCTAAAAGGCCAAGATGGGTTAGGGTTCTACGATTCTTAGCTTCTCTGGCTCGCAGGTCGAAAATAATAATGTCTTCTCGATTACTCGGTAAACAAATACTACATTCAAAAGGGCCTTCCACTGAGTGGGGGATTTCATGCCTCCTTCTTCGGGATTACTCCCTCAAAGTTAACATGAGTATACCGCCCGTCCTATTCTTAAGTGTAACTTAGTCCGGGTATAGGACTGGTCCTTTGCAAAAACCCAAATAACCCCAATATAAACATATAATCAAACAAATCAAATAATGATAAAACAGATAAAACAAACTAGGCTTAACCCACTTAGGGATGGACCAGCAAGAGGTCAATCTTTCCCCAGCAGAGTCGCCATTTCTGTAGCGATAAAAAATGTAGCAGGGTAAATCGGAGATCTAGTTATTAATTAACTCGTCTCACAAAAGCAAGAGTCGTCACTGCACTTTATTATTTCCAAGGGAAAAGGGAAAAGGGAAAAGAGCGAAATAAACACCTAAAATATGGAATGTAAAATAATACTTTAAAAGTAATGAAAATACAAGGCGTTTTGAAAAGATGTCTAGAGTTCGGGGGTTGGTGATACAATGGGAAGGTATTAGCACCCAATGCATCTATAGTATCATATAGGAACCTTTTGAAATATTTGTTTATCAAAATTGTTTGTTTGATTAAAATAGCTTGTTTGGCCAAAAATGGGTATGGACGAGATTTTGAAGATACGACGACCTAACGTCGAAGTTTTGACTTAAAAGGTGTGAGTTTTGAAAAATTGAATATTTGGGAAAATTATCTTATGTTTTTAACAAAATAATAAATGAAAGAAGAATGAGGGTATTCGCACGATGTGTTTGATGACATGAAGTCGACAAAAATTAAACAATTCCCTTGGATTTGAGACGGACGAAAGAAATAAAATTAACAATAAAATTAATTAAAATTATAATTGAATAATTAACTCATGTAAATTAAATCATACTAGCATGTATATTAACGATTAAATAAATAATCAAAGTACATGAAGATCAAATTTCGAAATCATGGATTTTTAATAATTAAACAAATAACAAAAACTAAATCATGAAACATGGACTTTTTGAATAATTAAATAAATAACAACACAAAATAAAAATAAAACTAATAGTATGTTGACAAAATTAAATAAAAGATGAAATTTTAATTAAACGTGTTTTTTATGTGTTTTTATAATAATTAATAATTATAGTAAAGTAAACTAATATAATCAAATTAATGGAATAAAACCTAAAATAACTAAAAAGAATACCCCAGCAAGAGTTGAACTCAGGTCTTTAAGATTGCTGGTAATATACTTTGCCAGTTGAGCTAAGCTGTTATTCCTTTATATTAGGATTTAATTAAAACATAAGGAGAAAGGATAATGGTGCTGGACCAAAACACAAGCCCACTGGGCCAACTGGGTTTGGAGGGAAGAAACAAAAATTGAAACCCTAGTATGCTAAAGAGGGCGCCGCGCGGTTGGTCATATGGATAGAGGAAGAAGAACAAAAAGAACTTATTGTAAGAAAAGAAAAACAGGAACAAGTGTGATACGGTGGGAGAACTGACTAGTGTTTTGCGTTCGTATTCGCACTTGTGCAGTTGAGCAAGAGTTGCCACCGACTTTTTATTTTATCCTAAAGGAAAGGTTAAAAAAGCACAGCAAAAACCTTTTGAGATATTTCGTGGGTTCGGGGGGTAGATTATGAAAAGGGAAGGTATTAGCACCCTTTTCATCCATGGTTATCCATGGGCTCTTAGTTACTTGGTTTTTTTAGATCACTTGCCTTGTTTTTCGATTGCTTGAAAATGGTGTGTGTGTGGGTGCTTTTGAAAACGTTTTGGAAAAAGATGCCTTGTCTTAGGCAACTAATGTATTTGACTCATGATTGAGTGTTTTACAAAAGTGTAGATCTTTTCGAAAAGATGTTTCAAATGTTTTTGAGAGTTTGTTTGAAAGTGTTGTGGATTGTGGTTTTTGAAAATAAGGCAAGTGTTTTTGCAAGTTTGATCTCAAGTAACTAAGAGTTTTGTCTACCCTATTGTACTCAAAGGTTTTTGTTATGTTTTAACCCCTTTTTACAATTTTGTTCTACCATTGAAATTGGTAGACAATCTTGCGTTTAGGAAGTTTATTCGGGACGGGCGTGGGTCATCGTATGGACCATGAATGCAATGGTGCCAAGTGACTTTGGCAATTTGCTTTGAAGGGACTATGATCATTCCGTTTTAGGCAACACTTTGAGACTTATGATCATTTGATTTGTTTTGCCAAAGAAACTCGACGTGCAAGCATGGCCCATTTTGGAAGGCAACATGTGGGATTACCCTAGAGGGTGCAAGTGTGATTGTGTATTGATTACATGTATTTGTCTTGTATTAGGTTATCTAGCGTTTGATTTTATGTACATGCAAAACCTAGGTCTAAAACATGGTATAATTGAAAGCGGTAAATTGCGAAAATGTAAAATCTACGCTATTACAAAACAGTATCCGGGATTAGGGGTACAAGTGTATGAATAGGGATGAGACTTATAGTATCCAATAAGTTACAACCAAATCGAATTCGCAATCAAATGTAAATATCGGATATACAAATATAAGATAAACAAATGTGTATAGGGCAATGTGAATGTATTTGTGTAAGTGTACATGTATATGAGTATGTGTAATTATATTGTAAGTGTGCAAGTATATGTGTATGTGGATATTTACAGGTGCGAAAAGGTGAAATTAAGGCGAGATTAGGGTATTTGACCTAAATATGTGTTTTAAGGAATCTTTGATTTGTATATTTTTAATATGTATAAAAGAAAAAGTGTTTTAAATTAAATGCTCAAGTTTTAATTAAATTGTGAAATGATGTTTTGAGAAAAGAAAATATTATGTATAAAAAGTATATTTTCATGTGTTATGTACAAAGTATATTTTAATTAAAAGAAGATATTTTCAAATTTAATGATATTGTATAAAAATAAAATGTATCTTATGTGTATGTACAAAATTAATGTTTTAAAAATTATGTACAAAGTGTAAGTGAAAAGAAATGTTTTTAATTTAATCACATTATATATAAAAATGTATTAAATGTCAAAAATTGAATTATGCATGTTCAAAAGGGTGTTTTTTATTGTTATGCACAAAAATATTTCAAGAAATCAAATTATGCAAAAAATGCATATTTACTTATTATGTGCAAAATATATTTTAATCAAAAGAATAGAAAGATATTTTCAATTCTAAATATATGAGGTAAAAAAATGTATTTTAATTAAGTTAGGATTTTGCAAAGAATAAAAAAGAAAGTATTGTTTATAATATAAAAAAGGGTTAGTGTTAATGTTTTGTTAAAAAGAATTAGAAAAGAAACATTTTAATGGGCTTCAGGGGGAATTTACAACGGGTCAGGCCCATGGTTTTGAAGCAACATTTTTAGGGTTAGGGATTCGGTTTGTTTGATAACGCGTTAGGGTTTGGGACGGCGCCGTTCGTACTTTTCGTTCAACGTTCTTCTTCATCTTCATCTTCCTGAGCGCTTCCTCCATCCGGCCACCAGCGTCACCCCCAAGGTCTCTCTTCCCTCTATGAGCTCAGTGAACTTATGATTCAAGGTTCGATTTCAATGTTTATGTTTCCTTTTTCTTTTATGAATTGTACGCGTTTTCGATTTGAATCTTAACCTTAATCTTTTATTATGAGGTGAAGGAGAAGAAAAGAGGGAGAAGATTATACTACCTGACCTTTGGAGAAGGAGGAGAGACGGGGGATGTGGCGCTCAGGAGGCCGGAACGAGCGGAGGGAACGTGACAAATCTTCGCTTCTTGGTGACCCTGGTATCTTTTATCTGGTTGCTATTTTTTGCCTATGGTTTTGATGATGATTTTAACTGAAAAACCCTATCCTGAAATAGATTCACTTCTTTATCTTCTCTATTGTCCACTTTGCCTTTGGATGTGTTTGCCTGTGGATTATTGAGCTTGCCCCATGATGTGTTTCACTGAGGGCCTGATGGGTTTGCCTTGATGTTGCCTCTGAATGACTTGTCTATGAATGGTTGAGGTGCACGCTTGAATGCTGCTTTCTTTTTGAATATTTTCTCTCTTCTTCTCTTGTTGCCCTGAACTTATGTTGAGTTTGCCTTCTGAGATGTTTATATTGCCCGATGATGTTACACTGAGGGCCTAGGGTTGGTTCTGAATGCTTGCTTAGTATGCTTGTTCCTTTTCTGGTTGGATTGACATGTTTTGGTGAACTGGCTTTTTGTTGCAAAGCTTCAGGCAAGTATGGTTGGTTTTAAGGTTTGACTGTTTTTTTGTTGCAGCAGGTATGGTTTGACAGGGGTTTTGGTGGTTAAGGCTTGACAGGCCTGTAGAGGCTTTTGTTCCTTCTTTTGAACTGTGTTGTGTTTAGTTTGGTTGGTACATGGCTTGAGGTTCTGGTTTAATACTTGACAGTAGGCAGGTTGTGGTCTTGAGGCTTCAACTGGTCATGATTTTTTCTGAGTTATTGACTGGTTGTGTTTCATCAGGCTCAGCAGGTGTTATGCTTAGGCTTTTATGTGTGTAGTTTGTATGTTTATGTGGTATGACAGTATGTGGGTTTGGAGGTTTCACAGGTTTGGATTTGTGAGGTCTCAGGCCAGTATGCTTGGGCTTTGCAGGTTATTGTTGTTTGATGTATGGTTTTAGCTTGCAGGTTATGCCTTGACAGTAATGTGTGGCTTCAGGCCTTTTGAGTTTGTATCTTTTTCTCCCTCTTTGAACTGTGTTGTACTTGTGTTATATCTTTTCTTGTTATGCTGAACTGTCTAAGCCTAAAGCCTGCCTCTTATCTCTCTTCCTTTTCTCTCTATAGTACAGTTTAAAGAATTTTTAAATGTTTTATTTCTGTACTTTCTGAAGGGACTATTGATGGGAAATGATGATAAAGAGTTAAGTTGCTTGCATATAGGATTTCCTCTGCATCTTTATCTTTCTTTGACATCTTTCTACACTTTGTGATATCTTCCATATCTTTGCCAAATCTTTTTTGACAGCCTTGAGTGGATTTTGCATTTTTGACAGTAAGTTGCACTTTTGGCTTTTGATAGAAAGTTGGAATTGGATTATGCAGTTTGAACTTTGGAATTTATGCATTTGACATTTTGCATTCATGAATAAAATTCTTCCCTCTTTGTGAACCGGGAGAAATCCCGTGATTTGCAGAGAGGGTCAACTGATCCTAGTCAGTGGCCCCTAATGATGAGTCTAATTTTATCTGTCTTTTCCAATTTAACTGCTTTTGACTTTTCCTTTTCTTTTTTTCTTTTGCAGATGAAAAATGGAACACCGGAGCGAAGTGAAGAATGAAGAGATTAGGGACTTAGCAAATGTTTAGAAAAAATAGGATAGTTTTTATTTTCAATTTGATTATTGTAAACTATTATTATTTTAAATACTTCGTAATAAATACTTGTATCCAAATAGTAATTGTAACAACTATTAAATATGAAATAAAAATTCCATTGATTCATTTAACTCTTTTCAATTCCTTTTCTTTAATTGTTTACTTGTTATTTATAATTCCTTAAATTAAATAAAATGAAAGTTTAAATTTCAAACATTTAATTCTTAGAACCATAAATAATCAACTAAACCTTGTTGATCAAAATAAATGAATTCGACGTCTCCATCATTCAAAGCAACGCACAGTCGAACACAAAAACTGATCAGACGCAATCCTCTTTTTCACTGATTCTTTGCCAAGCACTGTAATTCCAAACTGCATATTCTTTGACTGGCTCAAACAACATGAATTCAAACCACTGTCTCTTTCACTGATTAAATCAAAACAACGCGAATTTTAACCCGAATCTCGGAATAAACTGCAAAGTGCTGTGGAATTTAAATCCTTCTGAGAACATGCCCATAAAACCTTAATTCCTGATTAAATGCCAAATAACGTTCGCCTGATCAAAATTGAACCAAAAATCACCCAGAACCCTAAGCCAATTGTGAAACAATCCAGAGTCCTGAAAATCAGTAAAACCCTAATTTCGCTTGACTGACAAGAAAAGTCCGTTTGTCCGATTCTTGAGCCAGTTTAAAAAATCAGGAAAGGCTTGAAGCTGAGATTTCTTGGGGAAAAATGCGAGGGCAAATTTTGGGGTACAACAGTTGCCCCTGTTCAATCTTCTTGGACCTGAAGAGTTAGATTGGCAAGCTTGCCTTTCGCGACTTGAAGGTAAAAGAAGATTGGACACTAAAGTGCCCAGAAAATTTGCACTCGGCGATATGATGGTAGATGTGAATGGGCTTACAGATGCCATTTGGTGATGGGCTTAAAGATGCCATCTGGTGCGATAGAATTTTGTCGGGGGATGGGCTTAGAGATGCCATCTGAGACTGCTGGTAGGAGGATGGGCTTATAGATGCCATCTGGAAATGTTGAACTGTATGTCAATGGTGAGTGGACAAGTATCAGAAGGGCCTCCATGTTTCGGAACATCTCTGAATCGGGGTCCGAACAAGCAACAGATTGACGTCCATGTCTGGAGAATCTGTAAACTATTTTCGGGAGTTGGGATTGAATAAGCAATGGAGCAACATCCGTTGTTGGGAAGCGTCCGTAAACTATTTTCAGAAGTCTGAACAAGTTGGTAGATTGACATCCGTTGTGGGGAAGAATCCGTAAACTGTTTTCAAAAGTTGCACCTGAACAAGTTGGTAGATTGACATCCGTTGTTGGGAAGAATCTGTAAACTGTTTTCAAAAGTTGCACCTGAACAAGTTGGTAGATTGACATCCGTTGTTGGGAAGAATCTGTAAACTGTTTTCAGGAATTGAGAAGAGTCTGAACAAGTTGGTAGATTGACATCCGTTGTGGGGAAGAATCCGTAAACTGTTTTCAGAAGTCTTGAAGTTGAAGAGGAACCGGTGTAGGGTTTCCTGCTGATGCGTCTGAATGAATCTGGAATAGGTATCAGAATGTCGCCGTGTCCGGGTCACATCTGAACTTTTTCTGAATGAATCTTGGGAGATGATCTTTGTCTGTCGACTGATCTTACCTGAAAAGGCAAAGGGTTAGTTGTATGCGATGTTATGATGCATGATGCAATGCACGTGACAATATTTATGACATGAATGCGATGAATGTGCATGTAAGCTGACGAGCTAATCTTGCCGAGGATACATGAATCCGAGATGGCTGAAGATAAAAGCATCTTGACTGCTGCCGGGGAAAATAAATCCTTGGCTGCTGCTGGGGAAGAGAATTCCTGATGACCTCTACTGGGGGGTTCCAAACTAGTAGACTCATGCTGGGGAGGCCAAATTGAGAATCTTCAGCTTGATGGGAAGTAACTCTGGCGACTTCTCTGGGGAACTCAAGATTTGTCCTCCCAAAACTCCGTGGGAGAAGGTTCAATGGTCTGGCTCCGCTGGGGATACTGAAGCTTAAACTCTGAGGGGAATTGAATTCCAGAGGATTCTCTGGCTGGGGATTTGCAAAGATAAGTTACTGCTGGGGAATTTTGATGAACTCCGCTGGGGATAGGGAGAAATTTGGCGAGCGCGATCTTCCGTGGTGGTTAGCTTGAGAAGAATCTGAACAAGCGTTAGGTTAACATCCGTTACTTGGAGAACCCGTGAACTATTTTCAGAAATCTTGAAGTTGAATCAGCAATAGAGCCGCATCCGTTGTTGGGAAGCGTCCGTAAACTAATTTCAAAGGTTGCATTTGAACAAGCTGATAGATTAACATTCGTTACTTGGGAAGAATCCATGAACTGTTTTCAGAAGTCTAGAGAAGAATCTGAACAAGTGATAGGTTAACATCCGTTTACTTGGAGAACCCGTGAACTATTTTCAGAAATCTTGAAGTTGAATCAGCAATAGAGCCGCATCCGTTGTTGGGAAGCATCCGTAAACTAATTTCAAAGGTTGAGAAGAGTCTGAATAAGTTGGTAGATTAACATCCGTTGTTGGGAAGAATCCATAAACTTGTTTCAGAAGTCTTGAAGAGGAACTGGTGTAGGGCTTCCTGATGATGAGCTTGTGTAAAACTGCATTGGTTTTGAACACTTTTGACATTCGAATGCCCCAAGTGGTGATGTAGATAAATTCTTGGCTTATTACAGGTGTTGGTCTACAATTGGTCGTTCACAGATGTTTCCTGGGTTGTTACAGGTGTTGATCTGGAATTCTTCAGACATGCCCTGGCTGGATACAGGAGTCGAATCTGGAAATGTGGTCAACAGATATGCCCTGGCTGGATACAGGAATCGAATCTGGAAATAGTCGTCAACAGATATGCCCTGGCTGGATGCAGGAATCGAATCCTCGAACTCTTCAGACGTGCCCTGGCTAGATACAGGAATCGAGTCTGGAAATGTAATAGTTGATTGGTTGAACACTTTTGACATTCGAATGCCCCAAGTGGTGAAGAAGGAGTCTTGAATCAGATTACTCTGCATATTGAGAGATTTCTTGAAATCTTGACTGGACTGCCCCAGGTTAACTGAACTTTGAAAGATCTGTTGGACCTTGACTGGACTGCCCCAGGTTAATTGAATTGTGACAGGTCATGCCCCTTGTTGACAAGAGATTTGATGGAAGTGTCATCCTCTTGAAGTGATTTTGCTCACTGAGAGAGTTTTCGTTCCTCCAAACATTCGCTGTATGAATTTCTTCGTTGTCAAACAAAAGGGTCAAATGCAGACAGTGATATTCGAATAATGCAAAGTTTATGTTTGTCTCGAAGTTTTGAAAAATGCGTTTTTAGCAGAAAACTTTTCATAAGACAAGTCAACACAAGATTTAGAGTAAGCCCTACAGGAGTCAGGATACCTTCTGTAACAGTATGCTTTCGAAATAACCCATGCTTCAATTAGGACTTTTGAAGGGTTGTAACGTGGCCTGGTTCACGGTTTAAGAAACAAAGGATAAAGGCTCAAAGTATATTTGTACCCACCCGCTCTTCGTGATGTTCTTCAACCTAAGCTCAGTTAATTGTGCGTCACACTCTGTTTTGAGTTTGGAACGACTTTTGGGCGATGGTTCACCAGTTGAATTTGGGGAGACAGTCATCATCTCCTTTTTCTTTTTCAACACTTTTCATGTTGTTGAGGATTTTGTAATGACCTCACTATTTTGATTTTGATTTGTTATCCCTAACTTTTGCCTGACTGTTACCGTTTTCCGGGATTACTGTCAGCGGGATGCCCCAGCTTTCTTAAGCCTCCTTTACAGGTTTTGGCTTAGTGGGCTTTTCTCTTTTGAGAGATTGACTGTCTACGTGATAGGGAACCACCCTTGTTTTTTGATTCCGAAGGAATGCTTTCTTGTTTGACGTCGTTCTTTGTATTACGAACTGAGAGTTTGCGACTTCAATGCGCATTTTCCCTTGGATTAACTGAGAGACTACCCTGCCCCGGGTTTATATCAAAGGTTTTGACTGTTTAGAACAGAGAACTCCTACTTCTTTGGCTCGAAGGGGTTGACTAGGGATTAACTTCCTTATAACTCCAGTGTTTGGGATTTGAAAGAAATGCTTGTACATCATCAGCAAGGTCTGTTCAAAAGCATACTGTATAAGATCACGGTATTGTTTCGTCATCCTCCCTCTAAAGGCTCGCAGCTTTTTATCAAGAGTCAAATATCATAAAGAAAAGCATAAGAGTAGTGAAACGAATGGATGAATTCAAGACAAACATATGCAATGCATTAATGAAAACAGAGTTTAACATCAACAGATAATTGTTTGACAGCAAAAAGAAATTACAACTTTGAAAATTCAAAAAGAAGCAAAAGTCTTTCAGTTCGAGCTTCGTCGCTTCAAGTGGAGAACCCTTTAACGGAAGATCTTCATCTCGCCGTCTGGCATGAATTCCAGCACCCCAATGTCGATCAGATCTTGAATCTTGTTCTTTAAGGCCCAACAGTCGTTGGTGTCGTGTCCCGGGCTGTAGGAGTGGTAAACACAGAATGCGTCGGGATTATAGTGAGGAGAAGAGGTATTGAGCTTCTGAGGAGGGTCCTTTACAGTAAGTAAGTTGACCTCCAACAGGCGCTTCAGTATGAAAAATGATGGTATTTCAGTCTCCGTGAACTGTCTTCCCGACTTTTCTTGTTTACGCCGATTACCCCGTTGACGCTGGCGAGGTTGTTGATGGGTTTGTGACCCTGAAACTAGCAAAGGAGCTTTCCCCTTGTCTTCTTGAGTGGATGGAGGCTGAGCGGTGACTGGCTCTTCTACCTCAGATGTTTGCCCCAGTTGGTTGCTTGGAAGCAGTTGGCGGACAAGAACTCTGAGTTCCTCTTGTCTTTGAGATAGGTCTTGGATGAGAGCCATCTGGCCCACCAACTGTCCCATCACTTGGGTCCTCAGTGTTGTCAGATCAAACTGCAGCTCCGCAATCTGATCACTCCTGGCATTGTTGGAACTTTCCAAGCCCTTGGTGAGGAGAGCTTTCATTTCTTCCTGCCCCAGAGACAAGTTCAGGAACATCTCCTGCAGCTGAGCAGTCTGGTCTTGGATGTCTTTGACAGACCTTTCTAGAGCCATCTCTTACTGAAATAAACAGTATGAGAGTAAGGAAACCTGAAAAAGGAAAAACTGTTAAAATGCAATGCATGATATGTGGATGCATGCTTTCAAGGATCTCTTGGGGTAAACACAAGGAAACGTTAGAGGTTGAACTTGGATCGTTGATTGGAGAACTTTGCACCGGTGGATGTCTTTCCACGAGAATCAAGCTCACCATGTCGAGTGGGTCATAGCCACTGATTCAAGTTGTTGTTCTTGAACTTTGATTGGAGATCTTTTTATCGGTGGATATCCTTCCACGAGAATCAAGCTCACCATGTCGAGTGGGTCATAGCCACTGATTCAAGTTGTTGTACTTGATCTTTGACTGGATTGGTTAGAGGAGAAACCCCTTGCCCCTTGATAGACGTCTGGTTCAACGTAACCCTGCATCAAAAAGAACCCTCGAGATCCTTGAAATGGTTATTGAAAATGCTATGGTATGATGTCATGATGTTATGTACATGTATGCACAAGCAAGTGAGTGTATATACAGGCAAACATATTCACACAAAGCAGACAAGTCCTTAGGTTTAGGCTTGCATGAGGTTCAGGTATTACCCTCTTTCAGTTCGTTGGTTAAAACCTGTCTTATCAAAAGTAACCGGGTTCTAGAGGATCTCATATCATTGGCTACCCTCAATCGGTCATAACTCCAGCATCACAACCTTTTCTCGCGGCCGGAACCATCTCGAGAGTTTAGCCTCAATGAGTGTAGCATACTGCTACTGTTCTAATGGCCAAGTTGGTCAGTTTAAGGTTCTAAGGTCGGTTGGTGCTTAATGACTCCTTGGAAGACCCATATTCTCCCCGTCTTAACACGAGGGATATCGGTACAGACCAAGACGCCACACCAACGTAGCCACTGCTTCACCCATGTCGGTATACGCCGGACAGGTCCCTCACAGATTATGCTACCTAAAAGGGTTTCCCCAGATCCGGGTTAGGATCTATAAAACTCCAATACAAAGCCCACAAATGTAAAGTAAACAAAGCAATCAATTGAAAGTAAAGGTGATCTAAACCCTAAGGTAACCCCACTTTTAAGAATTCTCCCCAGCAGAGTCGCCAGTTCTGTGATACGGTGGGAGAACTGACTAGTGTTTTGCGTTCGTATTCGCACTTGTGCGGTTGAGCAAGAGTCGCCACCGACTTTTTATTTTATCCTAAAGGAAAGGTTAAAAAAGCACAACAAAAACCTTTTGAGATATTTCGTGGGTTCGGGGGGTAGATTATGAAAAGGGAAGGTATTAGCACCCTTTTCATCCATGGTTATCCATGGGCTCTTAGTTACTTGGTTTTTTTAGATCACTTGCCTTGTTTTTCGATTGCTTGAAAATGGTGTGTGTGTGGGTGCTTTTGAAAACGTTTTGGAAAAAGATGCCTTGTCTTAGGCAACTAATGTATTTGACTCATGATTGAGTGTTTTACAAAAGTGTAGATCTTTTCGAAAAGATGTTTCAAATGTTTTTGAGAGTTTGTTTGAAAGTGTTGTGGATTGTGGTTTTTGAAAAGAAGGCAAGTGTTTTTGCAAGTTTGATCTCAAGTAACTAAGAGTTTTGTCTACCCTATTGTACTAAAAGGTTTTTGTTATGTTTTAACCCCTTTTTACAATTTTGTTCTACCATTGAAATTGGTAGACAATCTTGCGTTTAGGAAGTTTATTCGGGACGGGCGTGGGTCATCGTATGGACCATGAATGCAATGGTGCCAAGTGACTTTGGCAATTTGCTTTGAAGGGACTATGATCATTCCGTTTTAGGCAACACTTTGAGACTTATGATCATTTGATTTGTTTTGCCAAAGAAACTCGACGTGCAAGCATGGCCCATTTTGGAAGGCAACATGTGGGATTACCCTAGAGGGTGCAAGTGTGATTGTGTATTGATTACATGTATTTGTCTTGTATTAGGTTATCTAGCGTTTGATTTTATGTACATGCAAACCCTAGGTCTAAAACATGGTATAATTGAAAGCGGTAAATTGCGAAAATGTAAAATCTACGCTATTACAAAACAGTATCCGGGATTAGGGGTACAAGTGTATGAATGGGGATGAGACTTATAGTATCCAATAAGTTACAACCAAATCGAATTCGCAATCAAATGTAAATATCGGATATACAAATATAAGATAAACAAATGTGTATAGGGCAATGTGAATGTATTTGTGTAAGTGTACATGTATATGAGTATGTGTAATTATATTGTAAGTGTGCAAGTATATGTGTATGTGGATATTTACAGGTACGAAAAGGTGAAATTAAGGCGAGATTAGGGTATTTGACCTAAATATGTGTTTTAAGGAATCTTTGATTTGTATATTTTTAATATGTATAAAAGAAAAAGTGTTTTAAATTAAATGCTCAAGTTTTAATTAAATTGTGAAATGATGTTTTGAGAAAAGAAAATATTATGTATAAAAAGTATATTTTCATGTGTTATGTACAAAGTATATTTTAATTAAAAGAAGATATTTTCAAATTTAATGATATTGTATAAAAATAAAATGTATCTTATGTGTATGTACAAAATTAATGTTTTAAAAATTATGTACAGAGTGTAAGTGAAAAGAAATGTTTTTAATTTAATCACATTATATATAAAAATGTATTAAATGTCAAAAATTGAATTATGCATGTTCAAAAGGGTGTTTTTTATTGTTATGCACAAAAATATTTCAAGAAATCAAATTATGCAAAAAATGCCTATTTACTTATTATGTGCAAAATATATTTTAATCAAAAGAATAGAAAGATATTTTCAATTCTAAATATATGAGGTAAAAAAATGTATTTTAATTAAGTTAGGATTTTGCAAAGAATAAAAAAGAAAGTATTGTTTATAATATAAAAAAGGGTTAGTGTTAATGTTTTGTTAAAAAGAATTAGAAAAGAAACATTTTAATGGGCTTCAGGGGGAATTTACAACGGGTCAGGCCCATGGTTTTGAAGCAACATTTTTAGGGTTAGGGATTCGGTTTGTTTGATAACGCGTTAGGGTTTGGGACAGCGCCGTTCGTACTTTTCGTTCAACGTTCTTCTTCATCTTCATCTTCCTGAGCGCTTCCTCCATCCGGCCACCAGCGTCACCCCCAAGGTCTCTCTTCCCTCTATGAGCTCAGTGGACTTGTGATTCAAGGTTCGATTTCAATGTTTATGTTTCCTTTTTCTTTTATGAATTGTACGCGTTTTCGATTTGAATCTTAACCTTAATCTTTTATTATGAGGTGAAGGAGAAGAAAAGAGGGAGAAGATTGTACTACCTGACCTTTGGAGAAGGAGGAGAGACGGGGGATGTGGCGCTCAGGAGGCCGGAACGAGCGGAGGGAACGTGACGAATCTTCACTTCTTGGTGACCCTGGTATCTTTTATCTGGTTGCTATTTTTTGCCTATGGTTTTGATGATGATTTTAACTGAAAAACCCTATCCTGAAATAGATTCACTTCTTTATCTTCTCTATTGTCCACTTTGCCTTTGGATGTGTTTGCCTGTGGATTATTGAGCTTGCCCCATGATGTGTTTCACTGAGGGCCTGATGGGTTTGCCTTGATGTTGCCTCTGAATGACTTGTCTATGAATGGTTGAGGTGCACGCTTGAATGCTGCTTTCTTTTTGAATATTTTCTCTCTTCTTCTCTTGTTGCCCTGAACTTCTGTTGAGTTTGCCTTCTGAGATGTTTATATTGCCCGATGATGTTACACTGAGGGCCTAAGGTTGGTTCTGAATGCTTGCTTAGTATGCTTGTTCCTTTTCTGGTTGGATTGACATGTTTTGGTGAACTGGCTTTTTGTTGCAAAGCTTCAGGCAAGTATGGTTGGTTTTAAGGTTTGACTGTTTTTTTGTTGCAGCAGGTATGGTTTGACAGGGGTTTTGGTGGTTAAGGCTTGACAGGCCTGTAGAGGCTTTTGTTCCTTCTTTTGAACTGTGTTGTGTTTAGTTTGGTTGGTACATGGCTTGAGGTTCTGGTTTAATACTTGACAGTAGGCAGGTTGTGGTCTTGAGGCTTCAACTGGTCATGATTTTTTCTGAGTTATTGACTGGTTGTGTTTCATCAGGCTCAGCAGGTGTTATGCTTAGGCTTTTATGTGTGTAGTTTGTATGTTTATGTGGTATGACAGTATGTGGGTTTGGAGGTTTCACAGGTTTGGATTTGTGAGGTCTCAGGCCAGTATGCTTGGGCTTTGCAGGTTATTGTTGTTTGATGTATGGTTTTAGCTTGCAGGTTATGCCTTGACAGTAATGTGTGGCTTCAGGCCTTTTGAGTTTGTATCTTTTTCTCCCTCTTTGAACTGTGTTGTACTTGTGTTATATCTTTTCTTGTTATGCTGAACTGTCTAAGCCTAAAGCCTGCCTCTTATCTCTCTTCCTTTTCTCTCTATAGTACAGTTTAAAGAATTTTTAAATGTTTTATTTCTGTACTTTCTGAAGGGGCTATTGATGGGAAATGATGATAAAGAGTTAAGTTGCTTGCATATAGGATTTCCTCTGCATCTTTATCTTTCTTTGACAGCTTTCTACACTTTGTGATATCTTCCATATCTTTGCCAAATCTTTTTTGACAGCCTTGAGTGGATTTTTCATTTTTGACAGTAAGTTGCACTTTTGGCTTTTGATAGAAAGTTGGAATTGGATTATGCAGTTTGAACTTTGGAATTTATGCATTTGACATTTTGCATTCATGAATAAAATTCTTCCCTCTTTGTGAACCGGGAGAAATCCCGTGATTTGCAGAGAGGGTCAACTGATCCCAGTCAGTGGCCCCTAATGATGAGTCTAATTTTATCTGTCTTTTCCAATTTAACTGCTTTTGACTTTTCCTTTTCTTTTTTTCTTTTGCAGATGAAAAATGGAACACCGGAGCGAAGTGAAGAATGAAGAGATTAGGGACTTAGAAAATGTTTAGAAAAAATAGGATAGTTTTTATTTTCAATTTGATTATTGTAAACTATTATTATTTTAAATACTTCGTAATAAATACTTGTATCCAAATAGTAATTGTAACAACTATTAAATATGAAATAAAAATTCCATTGATTCATTTAACTCTTTTCAATTCCTTTTCTTTAATTGTTTACTTGTTATTTATAATTCCTTAAATTAAATAAAATGAAAGTTTAAATTTCAAATATTTAATTCTTAGAACCATAAATAATCAACTAAACCTTGTTGATCAAAATAAATGAATTCGACGTCTCTATCATTCAAAGCAACGCACAGTCGAACACAAAAACTGATCAGACGCAATCCTCTTTTTCACTGATTCTTTGCCAAGCACTGTAATTCCAAACTGCATATTCTTTGACTGGCTCAAACAACATGAATTCAAACCACTGTCTCTTTCACTGATTAAATCAAAACAACGCGAATTTTAACCCGAATCTCGGAATAAACTGCAAAGTGCTGTGGAATTTAAATCCTTCTGAGAACATGCCCATAAAACCTTAATTCCTGATTAAATTCCAAATAACGTTCGCCTGATCAAAATTGAACCAAAAATCACCCAGAACCTTAAGCCAATTGTGAAACAATCCAGAGTCCTGAAAATCAGTAAAACCCTAATTTCGCTTGACTGACAAGAAAAGTCCGTTTGTCCGATTCTTGAGCCAGTTTAAAAAATCAGGAAAGGCTTGAAGCTGAGATTTCTTGGGGAAAAATGCGAGGGAAAATTTTGGGGTACAACAACAAGTAAAAAAAAAAGAACGATTCTGGTTCGTCTTCCTCTCTCTATATGCACACTGAAACGTTTCTAAAAAACCTTCTCCAATCCACCTCACAAGAAATCGCGCCTGAATCCCCTCCTTTTTCAGCTCGGTTAACACAACACGAAAAACTTTATCTCCTCATCATCCAACTACGAATTCGACGGTGGGAGAGTGAAACGGAGGATCCGGGGGGGGGGGGGGAGTCTGAAACTGTTGGTTTAGAGGTGAGTTCAAAACTATTGGTCTGGAGGTGAGTCTGAAACTGTTGGTCTGGAGGTGAGTCCGAAACTGTTGGTCTGGAGGTGAGTCTGAAACTGTTGGGTTTACATTTGGGTCGGGTTCTTTCTTGGAATATTGATAACAAAACAGTAGGTATTATCAAAAGTTGTTTTATTACAGTATTAATATTTATTAACAATCGATTTTTTTACAAGGAACCATAGCAGAGAATATAGAAGATGCTGGAATAAAATACTTATTGCTAATGTGTTGGATTGACAGCAAGTTCTGAGGTTTACTGGCTTTATGGTTTTGTGTTGTTTGACAGATTTCATGCTGGTACAAGGATTTTGGTACAACAAGTTTTTTTAGGATAGTTTGCAACAGATCTTGCGCTGGTTTTTTGAACAGACTCTAGGCGGTTTTTTTTGTTTTTTTGACAGGTTGAGCGTTTGGACAGCAAGCTTGTATGTTTTTGGATGGCAGATTCTAAGTTTGGACGATTTATATTGTTTTGGGGTTAACTGTTTTTTATGGTTTTTAACAGGTTGTAATGTTGGTTTTAAGTTTCAACACAGGTTTCAATTTGGTGACAATAGGTTCTAAGCCTTGGTAAAGGTTTTAACAACAAGTGTCTTTTTTGGATATTTGGTACAACAAATGGTTTTGGACAGCAAGCTGGACAACATGCTTTTGGACAGCAAGCTCTAAACTCTAAACGGGTGTTACGCGACGGAAGAAGTATACTTTTTTTATTACACTCGTTATTATTACCGATATTATGAATACTAAACATGTTTAAATGCTAACAATCATGCAACAACTCAACTCAAATACAGTATAACAAAGAAAGGAATGATGAGGCAAATATTGCACGGCAAAGAAAAAAAAGGTGTAGCAAGTGATTTAAACATGAGCATATGCAGCAGTATATAGGGAGGAGGAAAAAGTAATACCTATCGGAGCCTCTCCGATGGGGCTTCTAAAAAATAGTAAGTTTTCTTGAGTGCTATGTTTTCTTCCTTGCTGAATTTTTTAGAACAAAACCAATTTTTATGTTTTTCTCACTTGCTGAATTTTTGACTTCTCTCCTCCATTTTGTGTTGACAAAAGCCTCTTATTTATAGTGGAGTGTGTGGGGTTTTAGGGGGGAAAACAGTAGGGATTTAAACTGTTTTGGCAAGCTATTTTCATTCTTTGTTCACACGATTTATTTTAACCATTTTGATGCAATCTGTGGCTACTTTGATACAAGTTGGAGCAGATTTTGGCAGCATTTGGGGCTGCTGTATGTTGCTGTTTTTTCAGGCTATTGTAGCATTTTATAGCATCTTTTCTTTGCTGTTTTTTTTCAGGAAGTTGTAGCATTGTTGACCAGCAAAAATACAACAAAATTGGGCTTGAAAATGGGTTGCAAAATGGACTGCATTAGCAACTTTGCTGAATTTTTTTTTTAGTGTTGAAAATACATTTTGTACAAACTTGTATCTTCTTTGTAACTTTGTAATAATAACTCAAATAAATTGTAACATGAATAAACACGTATTCTTCAATATATTCTCAATTCCTTTGGTAATTATAAATAATCTTGAATCTTCATATAAACATGAATCTTGATATATCTTGATAAAATTCCAAGTCTTCCATTTGAATTTGGGAAATAATTGAATAATACTTGGATGAATTGTTGAATGATGAATAAATAATAATGCAAGTCTTGGACTTTAATCTTGCACTTTTTTAATAGAAATCTACATAAATCACATGGATTAATTTTGTAATCAAATAGAATTCCTCATGTAATTAAATAGAATTCCCCACTAACTTCTTGAAATAATGCTTCATGTATTTAAATAACCATGATGTAGATCCACCAAAATAATCACAAGAATAATCTTGAATAAATATTTCATGCGATAAATGATTATTCTTGGATGAGATCTCTTGAATAGTTCCTCTTTAATTATCACTTGGATTCAAATAAAGAAAATTCCAAATATTCCGAATAAATTCTTCTAGAACGGTTTTGAATTTAATTATCCCATTGTGATGAAATTCAACCCGCGTCATGAGAAAATTTGCAGATAACTTTTGGTCCAAGAAATCGAAAATGATGGTATAACTTGGTTTTTCTTGTATTTTAGAATAATGTGAAACACACATGAACCAAAGTCGGTAGAACTTCAACCGTTTTTTCTGAAGAAAAAAATTCGGAGAAACCAGAGACCATCTGCAGGACAGAGTGTGGAAATAAATGCATAATTCTCTGAAATTCTTTGACGAACCAGTCTTTTGGAAATTAACGAACAACAACATTTATGTCCCGAGACTCGAAACCCTAATCGACGTACAACGTCTGATGCTCTTCTTTCAGACCTATTTTCTGCACATGAAAACAAAACTGCAAAACATACACTTCGTGCTTGATTAGTGGTTAGTCATTCATAAGATAAAGTGCTCACAACACTCGATAATCTCTACACAGTCAAAGCTCGAAAGTGGAACATTCGATACCTACTGTATTCTGTGACCTTGATGTGTATATAAAATAATGCAGATGAAGCAAGAATCTTAGGTCAAAAATTGGGGTATGACACTACCGGAAAATAATCATAATAAATCATTGGTCGATTTAAACTGAACCAGTAGAGGTCTTGAATTGTCTTCAACTGGATAGGAAACAGAAAAATCTTAGTGTCGATTTAACTGAACCAGAGAAGGTATCTACCAGAAAAGAATCAGAATAAATCATTGATCGATTTAAACTGAACTAGTAGAGGTCTTGAATTTCTTCCACTAGTTAGGAATCAAAAATCTTAGTATCAATTTAACTGAACCAGAGAAGGTATCTACTAGAAAAGAATCAGAATAAATCATTGGGTCGATTTAAACTGAACCAGTAGAGGTCTTGAGAATGATCTTTCTAAGGAAAATGCTGAAATAGTCCTTCGTCAGACGTAGCCTTTGAGATGACTGTCAGGTCATATAAGTAGTCAATGATGTTTGTTTATTTGATCTTTCCTGTAAAGGTAAAGAGTTTGTCATGTGCAATGTCATGATATATGAAATGCATTGTGTAATAATGTTCTCAAAATAAATGAGATTATGTTGTATGTAATATGTATGCGCATGCCATGATGTGTGAATATGGAATGTTGTGGCGATATTTCCTAGTCTGGGAAAATAAATCCCTGATTGCTGTTGGAGAATACTGGGAAGCTGAATCCCGAACTGCTATTTGGTAGATGAGGAAAGTGAGTCTTTCATTTTCGCTGGGAGTGATGAATGGAGATGGTTTATTGGAGATTTCCTCTTTTCGTTTGAGGATATCCTGCCGGGGATCTTTGACTCCTGCTTGAGAATGACTCTAAGGGGAACAAGATTCTTTATTGAGAGATTTTACCCATGTAGAGAAATAAACTCTGTTGGGGATAAACTTCTGCAGCTAGAGAAATAAACTCTATCGGGGATAAGGCTTTATAAACTGTTCGAGATTATAAAAACTTAATTGGATTTCAGCTCTCTGAGGGAACTTTGCTGGAGGAGGTAATTTCTGCTTTGGGGAAGAATTCTCTAAAATACTCGATTTGCCTATATTGGAGCAGATACCCTTTCCAAATTTAGAACAAGATCTAACTGCTGAAGATGCCGCCATATCTTTGCACTTAAGGCCATCTGACATTGAGTCCAATTGGGAAAGAAGGAGTGGAGTTAAGGGCCTCCTCACAAATTTTCTGATGAAGAAAGCCCAGGTATTCCTAGATGCTATGAGTTACCATGCCTTTGAAGATATTCTAGCTCCTTTGATCTACGGGTTGGTTCTGTTCGCTAATTCAAACCAGTTTGTAAATGTCAGTGCCATCAACATTTTCCTTGCTCACAATTCAGTGCCCACATTGCTCAGAGATATTCTACACTCACTCCATACCCATACCATGAAGAAGCGAGGGACTCTTATGTGTTGTATACCTCTACTCTATAGGTGGTTTATTTTGCACATCCCTCGGTTAGTAATGAAGAATGAATTAGGTTTAAGATGGAACCAAAGATTAATGTCTTTTTCTCACTCTGACATATATTGGTGCCCTCGCTCCCGAGAAGGCATCTCTTTTATTGATTGTTGCAGAGAATTTCCTAATGTGCCACTCCTTGGCATTAAAGGAGGCATCACCTACAACCCCTCTTTCGCTTTATGTCATTTCGGTTACGCCCAGAGGGATGGTCCTCATGATATGCTCATTCATGGTATTGTGTTCGACTATTCAAATGACCTACAAGGTTATCATCATAGGTTCATCCGCGCTTGGGGAATGGTTAAGAAGACTGATAGCAGGACTCTAGGGAACAAGAACTTCATCCCTTTAGAGCCATACCTCAAATGGGTGTGAGCTCGTGCTCAAAATCTTATGATGTTGTATGCTGCTATCCTACCAGTGATATCAGAGCCTATTGTTCAAGGGGTCGACTCTCGCATCATTCTGCATCCTGATATGCCAACAAACTTCGAAGAATTGCAAAAATATTGGATATAGCTCAAAGAAGAACGAGATACCTTTGAGTCCCAATTCTATGCCAGTGAGAAAAATGTGTTGGAATTGACAAAGCGGATTCACGAAGAGCAGAGTCTCAATGCCTACATTAGCACCAAAAGGAAGCGTCCTTGGGAGACTTAGAAATTTTAGAAGTTTCTTATTTGTTATTCCTTTGTAAACTTTGGTTTCATTTGAGCTTAATAATAAAAAGTCTTCATTTCTATTTTGGTTAAAAGAGTTTAAATCCTATGAGGCCCTTGAAAACATTGCATACATATATCATACATATCATTGCATAAACAGGTTTCAGGACAGGCTTCTTATCTTCTTCGCTGTTTATTTCAGCAATGGCTCTTGAACAAATAGTGAAGGATATCCAAGCTCAAAACGTTCAGTTTCAGCAAATGTTCCTGGCTCTGACTAAGGGGCAGAAGGATCTGAAAACCCTGATCATCAAAGAGAAGACCAAGAAGCCAAAGAAACAGGCTGGCATCTTGAATATGGGAAGAAGACTTAGAGGACCAGTCAAGCAAGCACTAGATCTCATAACTTTATCAAATGAGGGGGATAATCATGAATATAATAACAACCCAGGGACTGATGAAGATGAAGCTGATTACTCTAAGGAGCAATATCCTCATAATGATTATAAATACAAACAGTTGGAGGATCGTCTCAATGCTATGGAGATTCAACAGATACCTGGCTTGTACTTTGAATAATTAGGGCTAGTTTTTGGCGTAATCATCCCACCAAAATTCAAGGCTCTCACATTTTCCAAATATGACAGGGTTTCTTGTCCTAAACTTCACTTGAGATCATATGTCACGAAGATCCAGCCGCACACTACCGACCGGAAGTTATGGTTCCATTTCTTCCCAGAAATTTTAGCTGACACGCACCTGGAGTGGTTCTATCAGTTAGAGGGAACTGACATTCATACCTGGGAAGACTTGGTCGCTGCTTTCTACAAGCAGTACCAATATAATGCCGACCTGGCGCTAACTCAAGTGCAATTGTAGAATATGTCCATGGGCTCAAGATAAGGGTTCAAGGAATATGCACAGAAATGGAGGGACCTAGCTGGCAGGGTGCAACCTCCTCTGACTGATCGGGAAATGGTAGACATGTTCATGGGCACTCTGACAAGTCTGTTCTTTAATTTATTAATTGGGAGTTCTTCATCCGGTTTTACAGATATGGTTCTGACTGGGGAAAAGATTGAAAGCGGTATCAAGAGTGGGAAGATTCTGATGGTTGCATCTTCTATTGCTGAGAAGAAGCCATTTGGTGGCAAAAAAGAAATTAATGTTGTCTATGGACAAAAGAGACATAGTAAAAATAACCACCATCAATTTGTGGGAGCGTGTTAATGTCTAATCCTACACCTGTTCAACATCAACGGAGCAATAGGCGTAGGATAAAGTATCAAGAGATGCATTACACTAATATTAATATGCCTTTGTCTCAAGTGTTACAACAATTGCTAAAAGCGGAGCTGATTACACTAAAGGATCCTCCTCAAAAACCTGATACCTCTTCTCCTAAGTACAATCCTAATGTAAAATGTGCTTACCATTCTGATAGTCTTGAGCATGACACCGACAGCTGTTGGACTTTGAAGAACAAGATTCAGGATTTGATCAATAACAAGGAGATCGAATTTGACTCTCCTAAGACCCTAGTGTGATCACTGCTCCCATGCCAAATCATGGTCAAAATTAAGAGTGTTTATTTCATTTAAATTATTAGTTGTAATTTCGTTGTTGCTTAAAACATTTATCTTTATGTCAAACTTTGGTTATTCATATTAATACATTGCATATGTTTGCCTTGAATTATTTCATTCGTATTCATTATATTTAAACTGCATTTTTACTTCCTTTTTGTGATATTCAACTCCTGATTAAAAAGCTCTAAGCCTTTAGAGGGAGGATGACGAAAAAGATACCATAACTTTACAATATGCTTTTGAACAAACTTGGATGAGGATGTATAGGCGTTGTTTCAAATCCTAAATAGTGGATTTATAAGGAAGATAATACCTAGTCAACCCCTTTGAGCCTAAGAAGTAAGAGTTTTCTTTTTCACACAAATTGAAACACTTAATCATAACCCGGGGCAGGGTAGTTTTATCAGTTAATTCAGTGGCGCATTCAATTGTAGACTTTCCCCTTCATGCACGAAGAATAGTATAGAAGATGCTCTCCAAAAGATGGTGATGGGTCCTGTGATACGGTGACAGAACTGACTGTTAATACTGTTTTTCGTTTTGTACTCACAAATTTCATGGTAAGCAAGAGTCACCACCGACTTTTCTTTTATCCAATAAAGGAAAGGATGAAAAGAACAGAAAAAGACCTTTTTCGAGATTTTGAGTAAGGAGGGTAGATTACGAAAAGGGAAGGCGTTAGCACCCTTTCGATCTTTGGTTTTCCATGGGCTCTTAGGTACTTGCTCATTTTGAAAACTATTTTCGTGCTTGTGTGTTTTAAAAGATCTTGTTAGCTTTATTATAACTCTTTTATCAGTCCTCGAGAGTGTGATAAAGCATTTTTTGAAAAGAAGTTTTGAAAGTGCATAAGTGTAAAAAGATTCAGATTTTGAGCAATTACTTAAGAGTCGTCTACCTACTCGAAAAAAAGGGTGTTCTTTTCCTCCTACCCTTTGGATAGTGCTATCCTACTATTAGTGAGTAGGTAGCCTTATCGTCGAATGTTAAGGGACTATCGAAAGGGACGTTACGGTCACGAAGGCAACTGGGGAAGAACTCTTAGTAACTATCCTAAAGCCCTAAGATCACTTTTTTAACCGAGGCAACAGTCGAGAGGGTCGTCGAGGGACTAGTGATCTCTTAGACTCAAGGACAGCCACTAAGGATTCTCACGTTTCGAGAATTGTAACTGTATTCGAAGGCAACTAAAGTGGGAGATACCCTAGGGGTGGGCATGTGCAAGTTTGCTTGATTCTGTTCATTTATCTTGCGCATTTAGGGTTATCGATGTTCAATTAATCGTTATATTTACATACAATACTATTAGCATACATCTAAGCAGTTTATCGTACGGAAAGTAAATTGCGGAAAAATAAAGTTCCTAACTATTATAGGGCCATGGGGCAGTTACATAATTATATACAGGAATTTAAATCTAATTTAATTATTACAAACCAGGAACAATTACATAATTGGAAAATAATACGGAAAAAATAATAAATACGCGAAGCGTTTAAATCCTAAAGCGCGCATAAGGTAAAAGAAAAGTATTTTTTATTGTTTTTCATTTGAAAAAGGTTAAATGATGAAAAAGTAATTAATTGGACAATTTAGGAATTAAATATGAATAAAAAAATATTTTTTTAGAAGAAAAAGATTTGAAATTTAAACCTAGATTCTAATTGATTTTATTTTAAAGAAACCAATCAAAATAATTGAGTCAAATTAATTTACAAAATTAATTTTAATAAAAAAACCTAAATCTTTTTTTTTGTGATTTTACTGATTTTATGATTAAATAATAAAACTTGATTTTTGAAATTAATTAAAGTTACAAAGAAATTAAATTAGAAAAAGTAGAATGAGCCTGATATTGAAGCATTATAGGGGGTGCAAAGTTGAATTTGCAGAGCTCAGATCAGTCAGCCCAATTGTCCTTTGCACGTGATTTGATGTTGCTGGCTCTTAGAGGTCCATGGTGGGGACTGCCTGTTGGGAGCATTGGATCTGGCACCATGCAGATCTGATGGCATGAATTGATGGTGCAAGGTGTACGCATGAGCAAGCAGGCGCATTTGATCTGAAAGAAACATGTGAGAAAACATAAAATGTTGGACCTGGGACTAGAACCCAGGTCCTTCCCCTTCCAGCGCACTTTGTTTACCGTCTGAGCCAATGAATTCATTCGTTATGTAAATAACAACAAAACAATATAACCCAAAAATAAATGATCAAAATTTATTTAAGAAAAATGTGCGCTACATTCAAATGGCCCAACCAGATCACTCCACGCCATCATCTTCTTCATTTGTCCGTCGTTTTAGCCCATCTTTTACCTACAGACAAATTTGTCACTAAAGCACCTGCAAATCTCTAAAATCCACGACAGGAAATATAAATTCAATTCAAATACATGAATCAATTGGGTTTGATCCCCTGAGCATGATGGTATCAATTGTTAGGTCCAATTTTTTCTGCATCTTAAAACCCTAAAATGAAGGTTAAAACCCTAACAATGGCAGTTTGTCATATATGTATCAAAAATGGAAATTAAGTATTAAAATACATTCTAAATTCTCATACAAACAGTTATGCATAATCAAAACCTATTTATAATGTGTGTATGATCAAAATCAAATTTAGAAAAATATGTGCAAACTGTGATGATGTATATGGTAATTCTTGATGCTTTTGATGTGTGAGAATGATGTTGTTAGCTTCAGAACGTCCCTAGGAATGGATTGCAAACGTCAAAGCTCCTTAAAACCTTCTGCAAATATCAATGTGATTGTCACTTTTTGTCAAAAATTTGGAACTTCTTATGTGTATTCTATGCGGAAAAAACCTCCTCTTTTGGTCTTGCAATGTTGGACATATATATGAGAATGCATTAGGTTAACAACATTGGATAGTATCTTGAAGATTTGTGAAAGGAAGATTTGATTTGTAATTTGGATTTTTTGTTTCTAAGCTTGACCAAAACATGATTTTTTTTCTTCCAATCAACCCTTTCACGAAATCTTGACTTGATCATCTGATTCTAGACCTATGATATGATCCTAAAACAAATCTTTGGATTTTATTTCATTATTTCACTATTTTATTTGATTTATTTTGATTTAAATGAATAAAAATTCAAATAAATAAAAACAAATCTCATAAAAATAAAATAATGGATTTAAATATCCTTAATAAGTTCATGGATATGCTTGAGATCCAAAACCCACGCCCATTAGTCCAAATGATCCAATTTGCTCACATTGACTTTTGTGCATTTTCATAAAATTGGTCAACTTTAGAAATGCATATCTTTCTCAATTTTAACCCTATAAGGGTGTTCTCTGACTTTTTAGAGATATTAGGATGTCCTCTAAACAACCCTTTTTGTTTCTCATCAATTAGATCTTCCATGTTCATGTAAGGAGCTTTGACCCAAAAGGTGTTTTGGTTGACTTTCTGAAAGGACCTATAATGTATGAACATGTATCTTTTGATTGAAGCATTTATGGAACTTGAGGGCTGAAGATAAGTTGTAAGGAATTGGATTCTCTTTAAAATGAGCCTTGGAGGAAAATTTTCTAATAAAGTATGAGAAAGTTATGCCTGGTGAAAGTTTGGTTGACTTTTCCTATAGAAACCCTAATTTGCCATTTTTGAATTTTGATAAATAGGAGAATTTGTTGAAGAATCATGATCAATTCTTGATCAAATTATGTATATTACTTCAAAATGTTAATGTTGACCAAAAATATTGAAGTTTGACTGTACTTGGGCCACAATTGACTTTTGACCTAGTATAGTTGATTTTCAGGCATTTGAGCAGTTGACTGAGCAAACTTATTGTTCAAGGCATGAAATTTGGAATGGATGATCTCGAGGGCATATTAAGACAAATTGAGACCATTTGGGGTCCTTGGGACTCACACCTCTTGCTTAAAATTGAAACCCTAGTTGAGGCTTGTTGCCTTAGGGAGAGAATTTGTCTGGTCTATTATTGGTCATCCTTGAGCAATTGAGGACCTCTAGAGGAATGCCTTGAGTTACAATGGGAGGGAAAATTTTGGGGTACAACGTCTTCCCCTATTCAATCTTCTTAAACCTGAGGATGTAGATTGGCTGGTCTGCCTTTCGTGATTTGAAGGTGAAAGATGTTTGAACACTAGAGTGCCCAGAAATTTGCACTCGTCTGAAATGATACTTGACTGAGTAGGTAATATTGGGAATGGCCTTATAGATTCCATTTGGAGAATATGACGGAAGATCGTTGGAGATGGGCTTAAATATGCCATCCAGAGAAGGTGACAGATGATCGTCGGAGATGGGCTTAAAGATGCCTTCCAGAACAATGTTAATGAGATACTCTTTTATGGGAATCCTTATTCCTATTATTGAGGAGGACTCTGCTGAGGAATGCTGGTCTCTGTTTGGGAAATAGAGTTCAGGAGCTTCGGTTGTCCATTACTCTACTAGGGAGTCATCTCTTGATTTAAGAGACGGGAGTGAACTGCTACTTGGTCAGGATCCAGGCTTCATAGTGACTTGCTGAGGATAATAAGGCTAACTGATATCGGGTCGTATTCCAGGTTTCGTAGCAACTTACTGGGGGAATGAGATTAAACTATTATCTGGTCGTCCTCTAGGCTTTGTAGTTTATTTAACTGGAATAGAAATTAGAGGAATCTTAGAGTCGATTCAACTGAACCATAGAAAAGTCTTAGAATATCTTCAACTGGAATATGAATCAGAGAGATCTTGGTGGCGATCTGACTGAACCAGAAAAAGGTCTTTAATTAACTTTGACTGGAACATAAATCAGAAGAATCTTAGGATCGATTCAACTGAACCAGACAAAAGTCTTGGGTCAATCTTCAACTGGAATAGGAATCAGAGAGATCTTAGTGGCAATCTGACTGAACCATAGAAGGTCTTTAATTAACTTTGACTGGAACGGAAATCAGAAGAATATTAGGGTCGATTCAACTGAACCAGATGAAAGTTTTGGAATATCTTCAACTGGGATAAGAATCAGAGAGATCTTAGTGGTGATCTGACTGAACCAGAGAAGGTCTTCTGAGAATGTCATTCTGAGGAAGATGATGAAATAACCTTTCATCAGGCGTAGCGTTTGAGAAAACTACCAGGTCACATAAGTAGTCGACGATGTTTATTGATTTGATCTTTTCCCTAGAAAAGGCAAAAAGTTAGTCATATGCAATGTCATGATGTATGAAAGGCATTGTGGTGATGTTCTCAAAATAAATGAGATTATAATGTATGCAACGTGTATGTGCATTCCATAATGTATGAATATGGAATGCTATTGTGATGTTTTAGTCTGGGAAAGTAAATCTTGTACTGCTGCTGAATAGTATAGGGAGGCTGAATCCTTCGTTTTCGCTGAGGATGATGAATGGATATAATTTGTCGGGGATTTCCTCTTCCTGTTTGAGGATGTTCTATCGGGGGTTGACTCTGCTTGAGAATAACTCTGTGGAGCGAGATTCTTTATTGGAAGATTTTTCCGTTGTAGAGAAATAAACTCTATTAGGGAATGAAACTTCTGTAGTTAGAGAAAAAAACTCTACTCGGGAAGAGATTTTATAACTATTTGAAATTATAAAACTCGGTTGGGGAATACAAGTTGCAGCTGGAGAAGTAACTTTGCTGGAGGAGATAATTCCTGCTTGGGGAAGGAGAGATTGAAACTTTGGTTGTTTCTACTCTATGGGGAACATAGACATCACGGGGTCATATGTAATGGTGTTTTCGTCTCAAAACCTCTCTGCCCTTGTACCTGCTGGGAGGAGTAACTGTCAGGACTAAAATGGTTTTTTAGACTTTGTCTCGTTCCTTAAAGTCATGAGAAACTGTCTTTCTATTTCTTATGCAAATATTTATGAATAGTAATCATATTCAAATGCATATGTCAAGAATAAGTCATTGGACGTTTTTTGCAAAACAAAACAAAAAAATAAAAACAAACGGTCTTATACTTTCAAAGAAGTGATTTGTATTGATTTTTTTGAAGTTTGCCTATAACAGGCATTTTGTACAAAGAGGCTGGCGTTCTAGTAGGAGAATGCAGCCGTAAAGTGTGAAAACTATACAAAATATTGTACAAAGAAAAGAAAATAGCTATGTGTAATAATCCCATCGGGTTTCAATTATGTTATTGCCCCTATGTCTTTGAGCGTCTCATCACTTTGCTACTCGTCCGAAGCTGACTGGATTGATTGGAACCATTTAAGCTTGGTAGTTGATACTGACATCTGGTCGTAAGGTGATCCAATGGGACATAGTGATACACTTTAACTCTCTAACTTTTTCCTGTACGTCCCTTTCGGGTTTTCAGTCCACCGGGATACCCTTTTTTGCCGAAGCCGCCTTTTCAAGTTTTCAACTTGCCGGGTGTACAGATTTTTTTTGTATTCATCCCTAATTTTTGCTCGAACCCTTTTGGTTCGCCGGGATGCCCTTATTTTTGTCTAGGCCAGTCAACCTAGCGGTTATTTATGCGTAGTATCTTTTCAATATGTCCGCATTAACAGGGTAAGGAAGGTCATCACCATCCGTGGTAGTTAGAACCATGGCTCCACCGGAAAATATGCTTTTGACCATAAATGGCCCTTCGTATGTTGGAGTCCCATTGCCCCTGGGATCACCTTGCGGCAATATGATACACTTGATTACTATATCACCCACTTGATACACTTAACGTCTGACCTTTTTATTGAAAGCCTTGATCATTCGTTTTTGAAACATTTGACCATGACAGACAACAGTAAGTCTTTTCTCATCAATCAGATTCAGGAGATCAAGTCGAGTCTGGATCCAATCGTCTTCATTTAAGCCCGCATCCTTCATGATCCTCAAAGAAGGGATCTGGACCTCAATAGGTAAGACAACCTCCATACCATATACTAGAGAATAAGGTGTTGCCCATGTCGACGTTTGTGCTGAGGTGCGATAACCATGAAGATCAAATGGTAACATCTCATGCCAATCTTTGTATGTCACCATCATCTTCTATATGATTTTCTTAATATTCTTATTAGTAGCCTCCACAATGCCATTCATCTTTGACCAGTAAGGGGAAGAATTATGATGCTGGATCTTGAATTGCTTACAGAGTTCAGTGATCATCGTATTGTTGAGATTTGTACCATTGTCTGTAATGATTCTCTTTGGAACACCATACTGACAAATCAGGTTATGCTTGATAAATCGCACCACAACATTCTTGGTAACAGTAGTAAAAGAGGCAGCCTCAACCCACTTCATGAAGTAATCAATAGCGACTAAGATGAAGGGTGCCCATTGGAAGCGGTAGGTCTGATCTCTCCGATCATGTCAATGCCCCACATTACAAAGGGCCAAGGAGCCGTCAAGACATTCAAGGGAACCAGGGGTACATGTACTTTATCAGCATAGATCTGGAATTTGTGACAAGTTTGGGAATGCTGATAGCAGTTTGCTTCCATAGTGGACCAATAGTATCCTGTCTATAGGATCTTTTTAGCCATGGTATGTCCACTAGAGTGGGTGCCAAAGGTACCTTCATGTAAATCTGCCATAATCCTCTCTGCTTCGCTCTTATCTACGCACCGAAGTAAAGTAGAGTCGTGGTTGCACTTGTAGAGGATTCCATTATTAAGGAAGAACTTTGCGGCGAACCTTCTCAGAAACTTCTTATCATTGACAGATGCCCCCTTAGGATATTCTTGAGCCTCGAGATACCTTTTTGCTTCATGGAACCAAGATTTGTCTGCTACTTCTTCAGTGACAATATCGTAGCAGTATGATGGTTCATCCAACCTCTCAATAGTGATCCAAGGAGCCTCATTGTCCAACTTGACCTTGAACATAGATGACATGGTAACTAGCGCGTCCGCTAACTGATTCTCTTCTCATGGAAAATGTTCAAAGATTACCTCTTTAAAGTGTGGAAGCAACGTCAGCACATTTTCTTTGTAAGGGATGAGGTCCGGGTGCTTCGTGTCCCACTCTCCTTTGATTTGACTTATAACCAAGGTTGAATCCCCGAAAATGCTCAAGAATTTGATCCTCAGGTCAATAGCAGCTTTGAGACCCATGATGCATCTTCATACTCTGCCATATTGTTGGTACAGTAGTATATTGCATGCTCTTTTCGACCGGACTCGTCATGTTTCCCCAGCACACACCCTATTGAATTATCTAAGACTGTTAAGTACATTATCAAAGGTCTTCCTTCAATAGGAGGCATCAGAAATAGAGGCTCTTGAAGGTATTCCTTGATTCTCTCGAAGGCAGTCTGGTATTCGTCATTCCACTTTACCACTTGATCTTTCTTCAGGAGTTTGAAGATCGGCTCACAAGTAGCAGTTAAATGGGAAATGAACCTGGAAATGTAATTTATGCGTCCCAAAAAGCATATGACTTCCTTCTCAGTGCGAGGATCCGGCATCTCTTATATAACCTTTACCTTTGCAGGGTCTACCTGAATGCCCTTGTCACTGGCAATGAATCCTAGAAGTTTACCAGACCTTACCCCGAAGGTGCACTTATTCGGATTTAACCTCAGCTTGTACGTCTTTAATCTATCAAATAGTTTTTGAAGATGATCAAGGTTTTCTTCCTCAGTTTGAGACCTGGCTATCATTTCATCCACATAGACCTCTATCTCATGGTGAATCATGTCATAAAACAAAGCTACCATGGCTCGCTAATAGGTTACCCCAGTATTCTTTAGTCCAAACGGCATCACTTTGTAGCAGAAAGTTCCCCATTACGGGACAAAGGTTTTCTTCTCCATATCTTCGGGTGACATCTTGATTTGATTCTAACCAGAGAAACCATCCATGAAGGAAAAGATCTTGTGCTTCACGGTGTTGTAAACCAAAACGTTAATGTGGGGAAGCGGAAAGTCATCTTTGGGGATTTCCCTGTTCAAATCTCTGTAGTCCACACACATCTGTACCTTGCCGTCCTTTTTAGGCACCGAAACTACGTTAGCAACCCATTGGGGATAAGAGGTGACAGCTAAGAAACCAGCGTTGAACTGTTTCATAACTTCTGATTTGATCTTCTCTGACATTTCAGGGCACACACGATGGACCTTCTGCTTTACCGGAGGGAAACCTTCTTTAGTTGGCAGACGGTGAACCACAATATTCGTATCTAGTCCTGGCATGTCTTCATATGACCAGGAGAATATATCGACATAATCATGCAACATCTGTATTAACCACTGTTTGACACCAAGTTCCAGATTCACACCGATCTTAACTTCTTTTTTGTCTTCCTCTGTGCCCAAGTTTATTGTCTCAACTGGCTCTTCATGAGGCTGTATATCCCTCTCTTCCTATTGTAACAGCCTAGCAAGTTCTCCAGGTACCTCACAATCTTCCTCACCTTTGTCCTCGGCTTGGTTGATCGTATTTTCAAAGTCATAACTGGCAATAGCAAAACTGTTATCAATGGGATCCATAGTGGATATGGATCTGTAGTTGATATATGAGTGTGTGTAAGAGCATAGTTGTATAGACAAATTAAAAGAAGAAAAGAAAAACAAAGAGCGCAAAATTTGTATGCATAAACATCCAATGTTTAATTAATGCCATATGATATTAGAACATGATAACCCTCACAAATGAACCATTATGCCCCGGGTAAGACACATGGCCAAAAAATTTATATTGCTTATTACATATCCAAAAACAAGAAAGACAATATCTTTTGAATAAAAGTAATTGGTACAAAGTCTTTTTTCGTCTAGTTACTGGGTCCACCGTTAGTAGTAGGGAAGATCCAGCTATCCATGTCATACTCATTATTAACATCTTCTGTGGAGGAGACAACATCAATAGCATTGATTCCTGAGCCGTGCTTGGGCCTGGGTGCAGTTATGACGTTGGGAGTCTTAGGGGGATCGAATTCAATCTCTTTTGCCTCGATCAGATCCTGCACCTTGTTCTTCAAAGCCCAACAGTCATTCGTGTCATGCCCCTGAGTCTCAGAATGGTAGGCGCATCGAGCATTTGGATTGTAGCGGGGAGAGGCAGTATTTGGATTCTTCGGGGCTTCTTTCAAAGTTACCAGATTGGACTTCAATAATTATGGTAAAACTTGAGACAGGGTCATATTTATCCAGGTAAATTGTCTTACAGGTTTTTCTGCTCTCGGTTGATTGTTCCTTTGTTGAGTAGGTGCAGGCTTATAGATCATGACAACCCCTACCACTGGATGGTGCTCAGTTCTGTCCTGATCCTTCTGATTGTACACAACACTAACCTCTTTCTTCCCAGAAATAGATTTCTTATTGTACTGGAGGATACATCCTTTTGGATCTTACCACTCCTAATTCTAGCTTCCATTATTTCCCTTGTCAAGATCAATTCAATAAAGCCAGCTGAGGAGCTTCTAATCAGGTGATTGAAAAATGGACCAGACAGGGTACCTAGAAACATATCCACTAGCTCCCTATCAGATAGGGGAGGCTGGACTCCTTCTGCTAAGTCCCTCCACTTCTGAGCATAGTCTTTAAAGCCCTCGCTCGAACCTATAGCCATACTTTGGAGTTGAGTACGGGTGGTGTAGCGATAAAAAATGTAGCGGGGTAAATCAGAGATCGAATTATTGATTAATTCGTCTCACAAAAGCAAGAGTCGCCACCGCGCTTTATTATTTCCAAGGGAAAAGGGGAAAGAGCGAAATAAAACCCTAAATATGCAATGTAAAATAATACTTTCTAAAAGTAATAAAAATACAAGGCGTTTTTGAAAAGAGATCTATGGTTCGGGGGTTGGTTATACAATGGGAAGGTATTAGCACCCAATGCATCTATAGTACTCTATAGGAACCTTTTGAAATATCTGTTTATTTAAAAATTGATTGCTTGATTAAAAAATGAATTGTTTTGGCCGAAAAAGGGGTACGGACGGTTTTTTTTGAAGATGCGACGATCTAATGTCGAAGTTTTTGCTTAAATGGTATGAGTTTTGAAGAAATTGGATATTTGGGGAAAAATTATCCTAAATTTTAATGAAATGCGAAAGTTCGCGCAATTAGACTTGAAGACATGAAGTCAACAAATTTACTGTTTTTCCCTTGGATTTAAACATAAACAGAATAAACAAATAAATATGAAAATGATAAACAGACAAAATATACGGATAATGATTAAATAACAATAATTAAATGATAGACTAAATGATGTGAATAATGCATTTTTTTATGATTTTTGATTAATATTAATAAAAAGAAAGTATTTTTAATAGTTTTCAATTTTTACGCGTTTTTTAATATGGATAAAAACAAAAAATGAGAATTAATTAAAGGAGTCAAAATATATTTTTTAGTTTTTTAAGTCTCTATATTTTATATATTTTGTATTAATACGAGTGAATTAAAATATTTTTATTTCCATATGTTCTACATTTAATATGTTTTCTTTTTTTTAATAAAAGATATTATTACAAAAATGACTTAATGGCCTACACTAATTGAGCATTTTTTATAAAAAGGCCTTAATTAATATAACAAAGTTGTTTATTAGTAATTAATACTATTAAGAATAAATATATTTAATTAACTATATAAAAGGTTGTTTATTATTACTAATTAGAAATAAAAAATGAATTAAGCTAATTTATCAAACTAAAGGAAATAATGAAATGGGCTAAAAGGGGGATTTTAGGAGGCCCAAGCTTAAGTATCAGAAACAGGATAGGGGGGTGGACGAAGCAAAACGTTGGGCTAAAGGCAGCAACATGGGGCGAGGCCCATTTCAAAACTTGTTTCTTTTAGGGGGTTAAACGAAATTAGGGAAATCACATTAGGGTTAAGGGTTTTGGCCGAACGGCGCTCCTTGTGTGTCATCTTCTTCATCTTCGCTCCATCTTTCTATGCTTTTGCTTCTGAGTCCCTGAGTTCGTTCTAAATTCTTTGCCATGGCCACCAGCTCCCACTGTCTTCTTCCCTCTAGCCACACGAAAAGGGGGCGACGGATTTACGGTAAAACGTGTTTATTCGTTAGGTTTTGTTATATTTGCATGCATTGATTTTGATTATGTTGATTCTGATTCTTATGATTGTTTGTTGGAGGTTTTATGGAAGTGAGAAGGGGAAAGGAAATTGTTACCTAGAGGCGGAGACGGAGGAGGACGGTTGAACGAGCTAGGAGGCCAGGCGGCGAGGAAAAGAGGCGTGTCACGGGCTTGCTTCGGTGGCCGGTACTTTGTATCTTCTCTTCTTCTTTTGCCTTGGTACTGTATGCCTTATTATGCGCTTCGAATGCTTGCTTGCTACTGTTGAAAAATCTTTTTGACTAGCTTCTCCTTCGTTCTCACCTCTGTACGCTTTGTTACTGTGGCCTTATGATAGCCTATGATGACAAGTTCTGAGGCTTCGGCACTTGAGTGAGTTGCCTTCGAATGATGCTTCTTCTTGGTAGCCTTTATGTGTTTTACTGTGTTGCCTTGAACATGCTACTGTTGGGACATTTGTTTTGATTAGCCTCTTCTCTTCTTCTTCTGTAGTATGCTACTGTTGCCTTAATGTTGCTTTGATGCCTATGATGACATGCGTATGAGGCTTTTTGTGGATTTGGACATAGTTTCAATGGTTTATGCTTTGCTGGTTTGAAATGGTGATGGGGTTTGTTGGTTTACGATTCTAATGGTTTTTTGAAATGCAGTTGGTTGAAATGGTGATGGTGTTTGTTGTAGTTGATGCAGGTTTATGACAGTAGGCAGGTTTAGCCTTGAATTTATTGGTTTGACTGGTTTTAGGCCATGACAAGTTTTGACATGGTTTTGGTTTATGCCATAGACTATATGGTGAATGGTTTCTGATATATGGTTTTGATGATATGGTAGGCAGGTTTAGGCCAAGGTTCAGGACATGTCGTTTTTTTGACAGGTTTATGGTGATATTGGCTTGAAGGCTCAATCAATCTTGGTGAGGTTTTCTATGGTTCAAACAAGCTATTGAAGTTTAGGCCATGTTATAGTTTTGTTCTGTAATGGTTTATGCAGTAGCAGGTGTATGCAGTATAGGCTTAGGGGACTTGAAGAAAGAAGTTTTGCTTTTTGATAGTTTTTCTTGCTTGGAGATGGATCCCTAATATGTGTGATTTTGTTATGTTATAACAGTCTCTCTTCCCTCAGGTTTACGTTGAGGGCTTGGTATATTTTAATATTTCTTTACTTCTGCACCCTTACTGCTCCATATGGTTTGTCTCTATTCCTATTTCATGTTTTTACTTCCTACTGGCTGTGTTACTGCAGTTTGTCTTGTATCTCTTCCTGCCTAAACCAAAACTGCAAAACCACACTTCTATCTCTCTTCTCTCTCATAAGTACCATTTTGACATTTAAATGATGTACTGCTTTATTTCTGAAATTGTAACAGAGCTGGAATATGATGAAAAAAAAGGAAATATTATTGCTTGCAAAGTTGTTTAAACTGCATACTTTGACTTCCAATGCAACAGTAGAGCCTATTGTTTTGGCTTCTACTATGTGGCTGCATGTAGGTTTACGTTGGCATTTGCTTTGTTCTTGCATGTGCTGTGTATATTTGAAATGTGCATGGGACTTTGAAAAAATGCAATGGATTTTTAATTATGCAGTCTTTTAAAAATGAAATGAATTTTGTGCATGTTTCACAATTGTGCATTCATTTATGAAATAAAAATTCCTCCCTTTTTTGTGAACCGGGAGAAATTCCGTGATTTGCAAAAAAGGTAAACTGATTCCAGCCGTTACTTTTAATGATGAACATTAAATAATTTTTGCTTTTAATTATTTGTTCGATTCTAATTTCTTTTAATCGTTTTGCAGGTAAAATCAAGTGAGCAGACAAAAATGCATTGGATCAGAAGATTTAGAATTAGGAATATTAGATTAATTTTTTATTTCATTTTAACTTTGTAAAATTATTATTACAATTTTGTTGTAATAAATACAATATTTACCACAATAATTGTACAATTAGAAAAAATGAATAAAATTCTAATATTCGCCAATTAATTTCCTCTCTCTCTCTAATTATTTACTTTATTATTTACAATTCTTTAAATTGTATAATAATTGAAAATAAATCTCAATTACCTAAATTCAGAATAGTAAACAAATAAATAAATAACATCATTGATCAATTAATAGTTTCAATTATTTAATTCATTATTCATGACTTTCCAAGTTATAATAATTAAAATAGAATTTCAATTATTTTTAACTTAGAATGATAAATAATTAAACAATTATTATCGACCAATTAATGAACTTTTTTGAATATTTATTATATTATTCATAAATCTTTGAATTATGTAATAACCGAAAATAAATTCCAGTTACTCAAACTTAAGATAGTGCATAATAAATAAATACTGTCTGCACGATTAATGCGCCTCTTTTCTAATGTTTATTTTATTATCTCTACATCTTTAAATTACATAATAATCGAAAACAAATTCCAATTATTTAAATTTAAGACAATAAATAATTAATAAACATTATTTTAGCACGAATCGATTAAATAATTTAGTGTTCAAAATAAATAGCTCTCGGCCTGAAAAAAGTTATGAATTTTAAAATCAATGGATCAAAACACTTGTAATGTAATGATGCAGATGGGAGATGATATCTTAGGTCAAAATTTGGGGTACAACAGCTGCCCCTATTTAAGTTTCTTCTATCCGGAGGTATGAAGATTAAGAATCTTCGTCTCGACGAGATTGAAGGTACTTAAATACATAATCACGCAAATTTTGTCCTAAGATGCCGCCCTTATGTTTGGCATGAATGCAGTGATTGGATTCACAGTGAAAGATATTGTATGAAACAAGACAATGTTGGAGGAATCGGACACCAACAAAACACAGAGACATGGATTATATATTACTGGGGAAATAAGCCCTCGACTTCGAACGACAGACTCTTGACAGCGAATAAAATCGAGGGAATACGAACTCCGACCCTAACAAAGAGAGCATCTTGCATAGGCCATAGAAGATTATTGACCCAAAACAGTAAGTTCGCAACTCAAGGTCAATGATAGACAGAGGGTATCAAATTGCTGATAACAGATTACCAATTTCTGAAGGTAATGATTCCTGACAAACTTCTCTGCGAGATTTTCGGAGATATACTTATTAATGCTAGTATAATAATATTGTAGATACGCAAGTTGTTCAAATAAAGAAACCGCCGCTTGTCGTCGTCCAAGGAAAATACCAATAACATACAAGTTGCTCAAATAAAGAGGCTGCCACTTGCTGTTGTCCAAAGAAAATACCAATAATATACAAGTTGCTCAAATAAAGAAGTTGCCGCTTGCTGTTGTCCAAAGAAAATACCAATAACATACAAGTTGCTCAAATAAAGAAGTTGCCGCTTGCTGTATTCCAGAAAAGTAATAACGTACAAGTTGCTTGTGAAGAGCTGCTGCTTTTCGTTTTCCAAAAGATAATAACGCACTAGTAGCTCGTGAAGAGCTGCTGCTTGTCGTTTTCCGAAGATGATAACGCACTAGTAGCTCCTGAAGAGCTGCTGCTTGTCGTTTTCCAAAAGATAATAATAACGCGCAAGTTGCTCGTGAAGAGCTGCCGCTTGTCGTCTTTCACAAAATAAAAACGTACAAGTTGCTCATGAAGAGCTGCCGCTTGACGTCTTCCCGAAATAATGACGTACAAGTTGCTCATGAAGAGCTGCCGCTTGCCGTCTTCCCAAAATCATAATGAAGGAAATTGCGATGACAATGGCAGAGAATAACATCTTCGTCAGAAAGAAAACGTGAATCAATCCTTCCCGAGGAGATCACATACTCAAAGGTGCAAAATAAATGCACCGTCCATCTAGGTCGCGACTTCACTGGGAAAAATCATGAGATAGCCTATGCAAGAGGCAACAACTCCCTCCAGGAATAAACCAGAGAGAAAACAGTCAAACAAGACTCCACCCAATGAGAAAGTAACTTGATTGGGGGATTCATCCTATCCAGAAATGGACAAGGTAAGCTGAATCAAAAATCATCCACGAGGATTAGCTCAGTTGGGGAATTTAGAAAGGAAACACATTTTCTGCCTAAGCTAACCTTCTACTTGGAAAGAACATGTACATTGTTTTTTTTTAATAAAAAAAAACAAAGTAAACAACCCAATATCAACGGCAAATGTGAATATGCATGCTGATATAAGTGTAAATGAATAAATGAATGTTATGCTGACAGAACGAACAGATGGAATATCCTGAAGACGATAAGATGTCACGAAAAGATAGATACTCGGCCAATCTTAAAAAGACGGAAAATAACTGGAACTGGAACCACAGAGCAACGTCGGAGCGTACCACGCTACAAGGCTTAAGTCTTCTGAGGAGAAAAGTATTCAAATCCAATCTTCTAATCTCCAATAGACTACTGGCATGAGACAAAGCGTACCACACTTCAGAAATCGCCCAAACAAAGGTAGCCAAAACAACGCTTAACTGGAACACCCGGGGAGTCACCAACTTAGCACCACTATAACCAAGCGCGCACACAGCCAACACTTCATGACGATTCGAAAGAAAACAGGTTCATCATGCAAGTATAACTTACTGCACTATTTTGCATTTCATGGCTTGACCATCCTCGGAACAACTGTTAATATTCCTTTCATTACACATTTTTTAAAAAATAAGAATATTTTAAATGACTTTGTTTCAAATATTTCCATAAAATTAAAATTTTGCCCACAAAAGGTAAATGCTAAAATTTCATTAATAAGATGGTAGTTCGCTAACAACGCGACTCCAACGGTTTACAAAAGTTTGGGAAATAGTACATGAAAGAAAGGGTTACACAAAAACAATGATCGCTATTCTCCCTAACAACTTCGAATTCCAAAATGTGCTTAAATGCCAAGACTAGTCTGACCAAAAGCCTGCCTAAGCGAAATACTTCTTGATTGCATCGGCGTTCATGGGACGCGGGAGTTCTTCACCGTCCATATTGGTGAGAATCAAAGCACCTCCAGAGAAAACTTTCTTAACGACATACGGTCCTTCATAATTCGGAGCCCACTTGCCCCTAGAATCAGGTTGGAAAGATAAAATCTTCCTGAGCACAAGGTCACCTTCTCTGAACTCGCGCGGTCGAACCTTCTTATCAAAAGCCTTCTTCATCCTCTGCTGATACAATTGACCGTGACACAATGCTGTCAATCTCTTCTCTTCAATTAAATTCAACTGATCATATCTACTTTGACACCATTCAGCCTCAGAAAGTTTAGCTTCCATCAACACTCTCAGAGACGGAATCTCAACCTCCACGGGGAGTACAGCTTCCATACCATAAACTAGGGAAAATGGGGTTGCGCCTGTTGAAGTTCGAACTGAGGTACGGTATCCGTGTAAAGCAAATGGAAGCATTTCATGCCAATCTTTATAAGTTACCACCATCTTCTGGACGATCTTCTTGATGTTCTTGTTAGCAGCTTCAACAGCCCCATTCATCTTCGGTCTGTAAGGAGAAGAGTTATGATGTTCGATCTTGAACTCTTCACAAAGCTCTCTCATCATCTTGTTATTCAAATTCGAACCATTATCAGTGATGATCTTGTTCGGGATACCGTATCGATAAATGATCTGATTCTTGATAAATCTGACTACCACCTGTCTGGTTACATTAGCATAAGATGCTGCTTCCACCCATTTAGTAAAATAATCGATCGCTACCAAGATGAAACGATGACCATTTGAAGCTTTGGGTTCAATCATTCCAATCATATCAATGCCCCACATAGAGAAAGGCTAAGGTGAAGAGATAACATTGAGGAGGGTCGGCGGCACATGTATCTTGTCCGCATAAATCTGGCATTTATGACACTTCTTCACATACTTGCAGCAATCAGATTCCATTGTCATCCAATAGTAACCAGCTCTCAACATCTTTCTAGCCATTGCATGTCCATTGGCATGAGTGCCAAAGGACCCTTCGTGTACCTCTTGCATCAGCATGTCCACTTCACGTCTGTCTACACATCTGAGCAAGACCATGTCATAATTCCTCTTATACAACACTTCTTCATTGAGAAAGAAACTGCTTGCTAATCTTCTCAACGTCTTCCTATCTTTACTGGATGCCCCAGGCGGGTACTCTTGGGTTTGAAGAACACGTTTAATGTCATAGAACCACTGTTTGTCGTCGGTAACCTCTTCTACTGAGAACACATGAGCAGGTCTGTCGAGACGCATAACTCGGATCGTAGGCACATCGTTCCAACCATTCACTTGAAACATTAAAGACAAAGTAGCTAAAGCGTCAGCCATTTGGTTCTCATCTCTAGGGATATGATGTAATTCCACTTTGTTGAAGAAAGTTAACAATCTTCTAGCATAGTCTCTGTAAGGGATCAAACCAGGATGACGAGTCTCCCATTCTCCTTTGATTTGATTAATTACCAACGCCGAGTCTCCGTAAATATCAAGAATCTTGATCCTTAGATCCACTGCTTCTTCGAGACCCATAATACATGCCTCATATTCAACCATGTTGTTCGTGCAGTCAAACTTCAATCTTGCCGTGAACGGGATATGAGTACCTCAGGGAGTGACGATGATTGCCCCAATTCCATTTCCATAAGAATTCACAGCTCCGTCAAATATCAAACCCCAACGGGATTCGGGATCAGGTCCTTCTTCAGGTAACGGCTCTCCACAATCTTTAGCTTTCAAGTACATAACATCTTCATATGGGAAATCAAACTTGATGGATTGATAATCGTCAATTGGTTGGTGAGCCAAATGGTCGGCTAAAATACTCCCTTTGATTGCTTTCTGAGTGTGATACTCAATGTCATATTCAGATAACAACATCTGCCAACGGGCTATTCTTCCAGATAAGGCGGGCTTCTCAAAGATATACTTGATCGGATCCATTTTGGAGATCAACCAAGTGGTGTGATTAATCATATATTGGCGCAGACGGCGAGCAGCCCAAGCTAGAGCACAACAGGTTTTCTCAAGCAATGAGTATCGAGACTCACAATCTGTGAATTTCTTACTCAGATAATATACAGCATGTTCCTTTCTTCCAGTCTCATCTTGTTGACCAAGCACACATCCTATGGAATCTTCCAATATAGTCAGGTACATAATCAAAGGTCTTCCTTCCACCAGAGGAATCAAAATGGGAGGTTCAAGCAAATATTCTTTGATGCTGTCAAAAGCTCTCTGACAATCTTCTGTCCACACACATCCTTGGTTCTTTCTGAGGAGCTTGAAAATCGGCCCACAGGTAGCAGTCATATGAGATATAAACCTAGAAATGTAGTTCAGTCTCCCAAGGAAACCTCTTACTTGTTTTTCCGTCCTGGGTGCGGGCATTTCCCGAATAGCTCTGACTTTATCAGGGTCTACCTCAATACCTTTCTGGCTAACAATGAAGCCCAGAAGTCTTCCAGAATGAACGCCAAAAGTGCACTTGTTGGGATTCAGACGGAGTTTGTACTTTCTCAAACGCTGGAATAACTTCAACAAATGTTCCAAGTGATCCTCCTCAGTCTGTGATTTGGCAATCATGTCATCTACATACACTTCGATCTCCTTATGCATCATGTCATGGAACAAAGCAGTCATTGCCCTTTGGTATGTTGCGCCGGCATTCCTCAAACCAAACGGCATAACCCGATAACAGAAGGTTCCCCAAGGTGTAATGAACGCGGTCTTCTCCATATCTTCCGGTGCCATCTTGATTTGATTGTAACCAGAGAAACCATCCATGAAAGAAAATACTTTGAACTTAGCGGTACTGTCGACCAATACGTCAATATGAGGTAATGGGAAGTCATCCTTCAGACTAGCTCTATTCAGATCTCTGTAGTCTACACACATCCGAACTTTTCCATCTTTCTTAGCAACAGGCACTATACTGGCTAACCATTGAGGATAGACCGATGTAACAAGGAAACCTGCGTTGATCTGTTTCTGAACCTCCTCTTTGATCTTGTCAGCCATGTCGGGACGAGTTCTTCTCAACTTCTGCTTGATCGGCGGACATTCAGGTTTCAACGGTAAACGATGTTCCACAATGTCATTGTCCAAACCTGGCATATCTTGGTAGGACCAAGCAAACACGTCAACATACTCTTTGAGAAGCTCCAACATTTTCTCTTTAACCTCCGGGATAAGCAATGCTCCGACTTTGACTTCCTTTCTAACTTCTTCATCACCCAAGTTGACCGACTCTAAAGGTTCTTCAAATGGTTGAATAATCTTCTCATCATGCTCAAGCAAACGGGAAATCTCAACAGGAATCTCTTCGTCATCCTCTTCTTCGGCTCTGAACACAGGGAATTCAAAGTTGGGAGAGGGCATAGGATCATTGTTTTTGATGGTTAAGTCATGGATTAATCTGCACATATGATTATGCTTTATTTTAGAAATTGATTTGTGCAAATAAAATAAAAGGTTATTAATTAATTTTCATTACTATTTCCCCAAAAGTGAAAAATAAAACAGTAGTGGACAAAATAACATTTTCATTCATTAAAGGGAAATACTTGAAACAAAGAGCCCAGACATCTCTCTTTTGCCTTGGGCAGAGCAAAAGGAATTATTTTTCATAGCCCGACACAAAATACGTTTCGCCTTGGGCAGAGCGAATTTTTTCAAAGGAAAATAAACAAAACATTACTCGGAAATATGCATAACCATAGGAACATCAACAACTATCCAGTTTTGGCAAGCCAATCCAGGCGTCACAAAAACGGGCAAATCTTCCTCGGAATCATCATCTATGATAACATCAACCTCAGGATGTACAAACCCTGCACTTCGGAAAACCTCTTGAATCGGACGAACAACCACCTCTTTCTTGACTCTTGCAGATACTGGATGAAAACCCAGACCTTCCCCAGACTTGTTCTCGGGTAACGTCAACACCTGGCCCCATCCTTCGGCCGAACCACTTTCCACCACTCGCCGCATCCTCAAAAGAAGAGATGGATGCCCCTTGCTTCTTCACTGTACTCTTAGCAACAGAAAGACCTTGGAACTGGGTTCCAACATCTTCATCTGCATCAATAAAAGAGAATGATGATAAATGGCTTACCACCATAGCTTGCTCTCCCCCAATCATCACTAGCTTCCCATGCCTCACAAACTTTAGTCTCTGATGGAGCGTAGAGGTGACTGCCCCGACATCATGGATCCAGGGACGACCCAATAAACAGCTGTAGGCAGCACGGATATCCATCACTTGGAAAGTGATTTGAAAAGTATAGGGACCAATCACTATAGGAAGATCCACTTCACCAATAACTGTCTTCCTAGAGCCATCAAACGCTTTAACAATTACTCCACTAGGCCTCATAGGGGCACCTGGATATGAAAGCCGAGATAATGTAGTCTTGGGCATCACATTCAACGACGAACCTGTATCCACCAACACACTTGATAAGGTATCGTTTCCACAACTTACTGAGATGTGCAAAGCCATATTATGGTTTCTCCCCTCCTCCGGGAGCTCTTCATCACTGAAACCAAGATTGTTACACGAAGTTATATTTCCCACAATTCCATCGAATTGGTCAACCGTCACATCATGGTCCATGAACGCCTGGTCCAAGACCTTCATCAAGGCTTCCCTATGTGCACCAGAATCTCTCAATAAGGAAAGCAAGGAAATCTTGGAAGGTGTTTGCAAAAGCTGGTCCACAATCTTATATTCACTTCTCTTGATAAGCTTCAGGATCTCATCATCCTCAGGGTGAGGGATAGGTTTACTGGATCGGCCTATCTCAACCCTTGGTTCAACATTTCTTACTGGAATCTCTGCCGGTATGGGCCTTCTAACTTGAACTTCTGGTCTCTTCAAAGGTACTGCTGCAAAAACACGTCCACTTCTCGTAACTCTACTCACATCAGCAATGTTAACAAAAGATGGTCTCGTTGGTATAGGGACTTCTGCCCCATTCTCAATCATTGTGGCATTATACTTGTACGGTACAACTTGGTCTGAGCTGTAAGGCACAGGGCCAGGTGGGTAAATAATCAAAGGATCAACAGGCACAGTCTGACTATTGTAAGCAATCTCTACTGATTCAGGCAAATTGAATTATGGTATGATAACATTCACTTCATCCTCCGGATTTCGGTCATAGGTAATAGTGATAACTCTCTGATCTAGCAACCTCTGAATATCCTCCTTCACAATAGGACAATCATCCTTTCTTGAACAAAACTCACAAACATCATAATCATGCTGGTGCCTAACAAGGGCAAGTCTTCTCAAACTCTGATGTAACCTGACCAACGACTCTCTTATGTGTTCAACTTGGAAAACTCGAAACTTCCCCGGACAACCTTCCACCATATTTACTGAAGCTGCCCCATGTCGAGGCAAAGGATTATCTCTAACATTCGGATTAACATCCTTGAAAGACAAGATACCATTCTTAATTAATCTCTGTACGTCCGCCTTCAGAGCAAAGCAATTCTCAAGGTTGTGCCCCGGCGACCCTTGATGATATTCACAAAACTGATCCGCCTTGTACCACAGAGAAGTACTGTTTGATGCAGCAGGAGGAGGCTTTGTCGTGATGAGATTCTTTCTGATAAGAGCAGGGAACAATTCAGTATAAGTCATAGGAATAGCATCGAACTGCGGTTTTCTGGGTGAACGGTTCTGATTGTTGAATGGATAAGCCTGTTGTCGAGGCTGCTGCTGAAAAGGCCGTTGTTGAGTTGATGGAGTTTGATGAGCTGGGGTCATCAAAGTTGGGCGGACAGCCGGAGTGACTGCCGCAACGTGAGAGTAACCTCTCCTAGGTCTACCTGGAAACAAAGCGCTAACGTCCTGCTCTTTTCTTTTCGGGAAAACACTTCCGAACTTCTTCGCACTGCTAGACGGACTCCCTTCTTTAACCAAACGCCCTTCACGAATCCCTTCCTCTAACCGCATGCCCATGCTTACCATTTTGGTGAAGTCACTGGGTGCGCTGGCTATCATTCTTTCATAGTAAAAGGATCCTAAAGTCTTCAAAAATATATTAGTCATCTCTTTCTCCTCAAGAGATGGGTAGATTTGAGCAGCGATTTCACGCCACCTCTGGGCGTACTCCTTAAAAGATTCCCGGTCTCTCTGCGACATCGCCCGGAGTTAATCCCGGTCCGGCGCCATGTCAACGTTGTACTTGTATTGATGGATAAAGGCTTCACTAAGATCGTTAAAGTTACGGATCCGAATACTGTCTAAACCCATATACCACTTTAGAGCAGCACCCGTCAAACTATCCTGAAAATAATGAATCAACAAGTCATGATCATCGGAATGCGTAGACATCTTCCTCACGTACATTGTCAAATGACTTCTAGGACACGAATCACCCTTATATCTCTCAAAGTCTGGCACTTTGAATTTTGCTGGAATCTTGACATTCGGAACTAAACAAAGGTCATGCGTATTCTTCCCAAAATCCTTCCCTTTCAATGCTCTAAGCTCCTTCTGCATTTCCTGGAACTGATCCTGAAATTCCTCCATTCTATCAAAGAGACCCAAACTTTCAGCAGGCTCGGCAGGATAAGTAGGTTCATTCAAGTAAGGCACGGAGTGGACCACAGGAGCAACGGTTGTCATAATCGGTTGCGGAAAAGGTGTTATAGACGGAATTACTGGCGGTATGGCAGTTGTCTCTGGTTGAGGAAGAGACAAAGCAGGTTGAAATAAAGGTTGTACGGCAGGCTGATACCCCTCTGGCACAAAGTTGTAAGGCATTCCCCACGGGAAACCTTTCGGCATCTAATGTTGAAGCGGAGAGTTGATTTGAGTCACGGAGGCAGGAACTGTGACAATCTCGGAAACCACTGGAGTTGAAGTCTGAATCTCGGCAGCTGTAGTTGATGGCTGATTCTGAACAGCCATTAAGCTTTCTACTAACGCTGTTAACTTTTCCATCTCGACACGAAGTGTAGCAACTTCCCCACGAAGCTCATGATTTTCCTGTTCCAAATCTTCCATTTTCCTTTGACGATTGGCCCGAGTGTCGTATCGGTGAGACAACTTGACAACCTTGAGTGGAAAAAGAACAAGGATGAGACTCTAGAAAACATGTGAGGTGGAATGTGGGATGATGCATGATGTGCGATGCAAATGATGACTCATTTTAAAAGTTTTTCAAGGAACTTTGATAATTTTGCATACATCAATGGTAAAGGAATTTGGAACAACAAAAACTCAATCCATTAATCGAAAGCGATAAATTACAACTTACAATTTGGAATATCAAAATAGTAAATTACAACTTTGGGATAACAAATCCAATAATGAAAGCAATAAATTACAACTTCGAAACATGGAATCCATAATGAAGTGATAAATTACAATTTTACAACATGAAATCTAAAATAAAGCAATAAATTACAACTTTGGAGCATGAAGCCCATAATAAAACAACAAATTACAACTTCGGAGCATGAAGCCCTTTTACATAGTTTTACAAAATGACATCAATAAAACAAACTAAAAGCTAAAGGTCACTCGGAATCCTCAGATGAAGGACCAAACACCAACTGTAACTGGAGCTTCTTGATCTTCTCTTCATAAAAGTCTTCCATCTCCCTCCTCTCAACTATCAGTCGGTTAATGACTTCCTCCTGCGGATTAGGAACGAGAGCCACGCTTACTGAACCTTCCCTTTTTCTTTTCCTTTCACTCGCATACTTCTTCAGCAAGGCATCCTTCTGACGAAGCTTCTCGTCGTGATCGATGAACCGGCCGTCTTGAATAAGCAACAACTCCTCCTTTTCCCTTAACTGTCGGGTCAGGACTCGATTCTCATACTCAGACATATGGTACTTTTCCTTTCAAGCATCCCTCTCGGACTTCATCCTAGCCAGATTTCCTTGATATTCTCCTACATCCGCGATAGGGATAACAACAGATGATGGTGCAATGGCAGGGAATAAAGGCTTCTCAAGTTTATAGGGCATCTTGAGAGCACAAGCCCTAGCACGGACCCACTGCAGGTAAGGCTCCAAAGAAACGGCACCTCTATGTCCCAGCATATCTCTCCCTTTCCTGTGGATGTGGCGCCAAGCTCCTTCGATCTCCCTCTTAGCAGCCTGATGATCTTGTCCTTCCTGAAGAAAGAAACCACTCACATGGATGTTGTTTGGTTTATCTCTCATCGGGTACCCGAACTGACGGCGCGCTAGAACAGGGTTGTAGTTGATTCCACCCCTCGTACCGAGAAGAGGTACGTTAGGGAAAGCACCACAGCTATCAATGATCTCCACGTCGTGGTAAACTCGATTGTACCAGTCAATGTCGAAATGAGTGAGAGCCATAATCTTTGGCGCCCAACGCGGTTCCTTCTCGAGATCCCAGAAAGCATCAGACCCAGGTAGATGCGAGACGTACCACTGATATAGCAACGGTACACAACAAATAATCATCCCTCCTTGATAAGAGTTTCGCAGGTGGATGGAGTAGTATGTATCCCCTAGCAGCGTAGGGACCGGATTTCCAATCAGGAAAATTCTGATGGCGTTGATATCCACAAACTTATCAACGTTAGGGAATAAGAAAAGACCATATGCGAGTAAGGAAAATACGTCTTCGAAGGCAACAGTATCCTTTGTCTCAGCAAAGTGGCGAGCTTTCTTCAACAAAAACTGCGCCGACAAACCCCGGATTCCCCCTTTCGTAGTCATGTTCTCCTCTACCTCTGACTTCCTTAAGTGGGTGATAGCTGCTATCTCGTGAGATTTGGGCTCTTCTTCTAATCCAGAGAAGGGAACATGGTCGGCGATCGGCAAACCAAGAATATAAGAGTACTCCTCTAAAGTGGGCATCAACTGGTAATCCAGAAAGGTGAAACATCGGTACAAGGGATCATAGAACTGAACCAACGTGTTGAGGATGCCTTTCTTCATCTTGCGCTTCATGAGCGGTACGATGGACCCATACTTCTTCTGAAAATCTGTCGGACTCTCGATCTTCGGAATCAAACTCTTCAGTTCTTCAATCTCGGGCTCCTTGAAACTAAAGCTTCGAGTATTTCTCCTTCCAAGTTCCATAATAACCTAAGATGTCTGCAAAAATCATTCTGAAGTTCCTTGAAAAACAAGTTTTTTACAAAGATGTTGATGAATGCATGAATGAATGATAATGCAACAGTCACACACAAGCTTGCAAACATGGGGTTCAAGGGTTCAATGTTCAGCATGGAGTCGAGGGTAAAGCCCACCCAAAGGTATGTACTAACGGTTCAATCACACCTGTAAGACATGGTTCTAAGAGTTCCCAGAGTCTACATTCCTCCTTCGGATATTACCAACGTCTTGATTACTCAATAATTTGCAATATTCTCAAGAGAAACTCGTTTGAGCGTAGCATCGCGTAACAACTACTTCCGAATTACTCCGTTATAGTCTCCGCGCTACACCTAAAATGGCCGAGAGGGGTTAGGGTTCTACGGTCCTCAACTTCTCGGGCTCCTAGGTCGAAAATAATAATGTCTTCCCGATTACTCGGTAAACAAATATTAAGTTCAAGAGGGCCTTCCATTGAGTGGGGGATCTCATGCCTCCTTCTTCGGGATTACTCCCTCAAAGTTGACATGACTATGCCGCCCGTCCTATTTCTTAAGTGTAACTTAGTCCGGGTATAAGACTTGTCCTTTGTAAATATTATCAACACCCAAATAATCACAATATATACATATAATTAAACAATCAAATAATGATAAAACAGATAAAATAAATTAGGCTTAACCCACTTAAGGATGGACCAGCAAGAGGTCAATCTTTCCCCAGCAGAGTCGCCAATTCTGTAGCAATAAAAAATGTAGCGGGGTAAATCGGAGATCGAATTATTGATTAATTCGTCTCACAAAAGCAAGAGTCGCCACCGCGCTTTATTATTTCCAAGGGAAAAGGGGAAAAAGCGAAATAAAACCCTAAATTTGCAATGTAAAATAATACTTTCTAAAAGTAATAAAAATACAAGGCGTTTTTGAAAAGAGATCTATGGTTCGGGGGTTGGTTATACAATGGGAAGGTATTAGCACCCAATGCATCTATAGTACTCTATAGGAACCTTTTGAAATATCTGTTTATTTAAAAATTGATTGCTTGATTAAAAAATGAATTGTTTTGGCCGAAAAAGGGGTACGGACGGTTTTTTTTGAAGATGCGACGATCTAATGTCGAAGTTTTTGCTTAAATGGTATGAGTTTTGAAGAAATTGGATATTTGGGGAAAAATTATCCTAAATTTTAATGAAATGCGAAAGTTCGCGCAATTAGACTTGAAGACATGAAGTCAACAAATTTACTGTTTTTCCCTTGGATTTAAACATAAACAGAATAAATAAATAAATAAATATGAAAATAATAAACAGACAAAATATACGGATAATGATTAAATAACAATAATTAAATGATAGACTAAATGATGTGAATAATGCATTTTTTATGATTTTTGATTAATATTAATAAAAAGAAAGTATTTTTAATAGTTTTCAATTTTTACGCGTTTTTTAATATGGATAAAAACAAAAAATGAGAATTAATTAAAGGAGTCAAAATATATTTTTTAGTTTTTTAAGTCTCTATATTTTATATATTTTGTATTAATACGAGTGAATTAAAATATTTTTATTTCCATATGTTCTACATTTAATATGTTTTCTTTTTTTTAATAAAAGATATTATTACAAAAATGACTTAATGGCCTACACTAAATTGAGCATTTTTTATAAATAGGCCTTAATTAATATAACAAAGTTGTTTATTAGTAATTAATACTATTAAGAATAAATATATTTAATTAACTATATAAAAGGTTGATTATTATTACTAATTAGAAATAAAAAATGAATTAAGCTAATTTATCAAACTAAAGGAAATAATGAAATGGGCCAAAAGGGGGATTTTAGGAGGCCCAAGCTTAAGTATCAGAAGCAGGATCGGGGGGTGGACGAAGCAAAACGTTGGGCTAAAGGCAGCAACATGGGGCGAGGCCCATTTCAAAACTTGTTTCTTTTAGGGGGTTAAACAAAATTAGGGAAATCACATTAGGGTTAAGGGTTTTGGCCGAACGGCGCTCCTTGTGTGTCATCTTCTTCATCTTCGCTCCATATTTCTATGCTTTTGCTTTTGAGTCCCTGAGTTCGTTCTAAATTCTTTGCCATGGCCACCAGCTCCCACTGTCTTCTTCCCTCTAGCCACACGAAAAGGGGGCGACGGATTTACGGTAAAACGTGTTTATTCGTTAGGTTTTGTTATATTTGCATGTATTGATTTTGATTATGTTGATTCTGATTCTTAAGATTGTTTGTTGGAGGTTTTATGGAAGTGAGAAGGGGAAAGGAAATTGTTACCTAGAGGCGGAGACGGAGGAGGACGGTTGAACGAGCTAGGAGGCCAGGCGGCGAGGAAAAGAGGCGTGTCACGGGCTTGCTTCGGTGGCCGGTACTTTGTATCTTCTCTTCTTCTTTTGCCTTGGTACTGTATGCCTTGTTATGCGCTTCGAATGCTTGCTTGCTACTGTTGAAAAATCTTTTTGACTAGCTTCTCCTTCGTTCTCACCTCTGTACGCTTTGTTACTGTGGCCTTATGATAGCCTATGATGACAAGTTCTGAGGCTTCGACACTTGAGTGAGTTGCCTTCGAATGATGCTTCTTCTTGGTAGCCTTTATGTGTTTTACTGTGTTGCTTGCTACTGTTGGGACATTTGTTTTGATTAGCCTCTTCTCTTCTTCTTCTGTAGTATGCTACTGTTGCCTTAATGTTGCTTTGATGCCTATGATGACATGCGTCTGAGGCTTTTTATGGATTTGGACATAGTTTCAATGGTTTATGCTTTGCTGGTTTGAAATGGTGATGGGGTTTGTTGGTTTACGATTCTAATGGTTTTTTGAAATGCAGTTGGTTGAAATGGTGATGGTGTTTGTTGTAGTTGATGTAGGTTTATGACAGTAGGCAGGTTTAGCCTTGAATTTATTGGTTTGACTGGTTTTAGGCCATGACAAGTTTTGACATGGTTTTGGTTTATGCCATAGACTATATGGTGAATGGTTTCTGATATATGGTTTTGATGATATGGTAGGCAGGTTTAGGCCAAGGTTCAGGACATGTCGTTTTTTTGACAGGTTTATGGTGATATTGGCTTGAAGGCTCAATCAATCTTGGTGAGGTTTTCTATGGTTCAAACAAGCTATTGAAGTTTAGGCCATGTTATAGTTTTGTTCTGTAATGGTTTATGCAGTAGCAGGTGTATGCAGTACAGGCTTAGGGGACTTGAAGAAAGAAGTTTTGCTTTTTGATAGTTTTTCTTGCTTGGAGATGGATCCCTAATATGTGTGATTTTGTTATGTTATAACAGTCTCTCTTCCCTCAGGTTTACGTTGAGGGCTTGGTATATTTTAATATTTCTTTACTTCTGCACCCTTACTGCTCCATATGGTTTGTCTCTATTCCTATTTCATGTTTTTACTTCCTACTGGCTGTGTTACTGCAGTTTGTCTTGTATCTCTTCATGCCTAAACCAAAACTGCAAAACCACACTTCTATCTCTCTTCTCTCTCATAAGTACCATTTTGACATTTAAATGATGTACTGCTTTATTTCTGAAATTGTAACAGAGCTGGAATATGATGAAAAAAAAGGAAATATTATTGCTTGCAAAGTTGTTTAAACTGCATACTTTGACTTCCAATGCAACAGTAGAGCCTATTGTTTTGGCTTCTACTATGTGGCTGCATGTAGGTTTACGTTGGCATTTGCTTTGTTCTTGCATGTGCTGTGTATATTTGAAATGTGCATGGGACTTTGAAAAAATGCAATGGATTTTTAATTATGCAGTCTTTTAAAAATGAAATGAATTTTGTGCATGTTTCACAATTGTGCATTCATTTATGAAATAAAAATTTCTCCCTTTTTTGTGAACTGGGAGAAATCCCGTGATTTGCAAAAAAGGTAAACTGATTCCAGCCGTTACTTTTAATGATGAACATTAAATAATTTTTGCTTTTAATTATTTGTTCGATTCTAATTTCTTTTAATCGTTTTGCAGGTAAAATCAAGTGAGCAGACAAAAATGCATTGGATCAGAAGATTTAGAATTAGGAACATTAGATTAATTTTTTATTTCATTTTAACTTTGTAAAATTATTATTGCAATTTTGTTGTAATAAATACAATATTTACCACAATAATTGTACAATTAGAAAAAATGAATAAAATTCTAATATTCGCCAATTAATTTCCTCTCTCTCTCTAATTATTTACTTTATTGTTTACAATTCTTTAAATTGTATAATAATTGAAAATAAATCTCAATTACCTAAATTCAGAATAGTAAACAAATAAATAAATAACATCATTGATCAATTAATAGTTTCAATTATTTAATTCATTATTCATGACTTTCCAAGTTATAATAATTAAAATAGAATTTCAATTATTTTTAACTTAGAATGATAAATAATTAAACAATTATTATCGACCAATTAATGAACTTTTTCGAATATTTATTATATTATTCATAAATCTTTGAATTATGTAATAACCGAAAATAAATTCCAGTTACTCAAACTTAAGATAGTGCATAATAAATAAATAATGTCTGCACGATTAATGCGCCTCTTTTCTAATGTTTATTTTATTATCTATACATCTTTAAATTACATAATAATCGAAAACAAATTCCAATTATTTAAATTTAAGACAATAAATAATTAATAAACATTATTTTAGCACGAATCGATTAAATAATTTAGTGTTCAAAATAAATAGCTCTCGGCCTGAAAAAGTTATGAATTTTAAAATCAATGGATCAAAACACTTGTAATATAATGATGCAGATGGGAGATGATATCTTAGGTCAAAATTTGGGGTACAACAGGTGGGAGCAACGTCTATGTTGCACTGATACTGCTTGTAGAAAGCAGCAGCCAGGTCTTCCCAATTATGAATGTCGGTCCTTTCCAGCTGGTAGAACCATTCTAGTTAAGTTCCGGACAGACTATCTTGAAAGAAGTGGACCCATAAGTCCTTGTCAGCAGTGTGAGGCTGGATCTTCCTCACATATGATCGGAGGTGCATTTTGGGACATGAAACCCCATCATATTTGGAAAACGCTGGCACCTTGAACTTTTGTGGGATGACAACCCCAGACACCAAACCCAGCTCTTCAAAGTCCAACCCAGGCACTTTCTGGATTTCCATTGCACTCAGATGCTCTTCCAGCTGTTTGTACTTTTCATCGGTCGGAGGATACTGCTCTTCATTGTAATCAGTCTCATTGTCAGATTCCCTCAGACTAGGGTCTTCCTCTCTTGTCTCCCCTTCTTGATTATCTCCTTCTTTGGAGGAAGATGTCAGCTCAACCACTTACCTTAAAGGTCCTTTGAATCTCCTTCCCAAATTTACCACACCAGCTGTCTTCCTTGGCTTCTTAGTCTTGTCTTTAACAATCAGGGCTTTCAGTTCCTCTTTCCCCTTGGCCAGTGCCATGATCATCTGTTGAAACTGTGCATTCTGAGTTTGTAGATCCTTCAATGTTTGTTCTAGAGCCATTACTGAAATAAATATCGAAGAGGATGAGAAACCTGCTATGACACCTATTTATGCAATGATATGTATGATATATGTATGCAATGTTTTCAAGGATCTCGTGGGGTAAACAAGAAAATGTTAGAATTTGCAGCTTCGATCGAAGAACTTCGTATCATTGAGTGTCCTTCTACGAGAGTCAACCTCACCATATCAAGTGGGTCATAGCGCCTGACTCAAGTTGTTGAGTTTTGATCTTTTGACGACATTTGCTAGAGGAAAATAAATCCCTTTTGCCCCTTGCTAGGCGTATTATTTACCATAACCTACATCACAAACCCTTGATATCCTTGAAATGGTTAAGAAAATGTTGTGGCATGATGCTATGATGTGTATGATTATGCTAAGAAATCACATGTATAGCAAGCACAAGCAAATCACACAAAGACCTTAGGTTTAAGGCTTGCATGGGTTTTAAGGTAATACCCTCTTGAAGTTGGATTTGTTCAACCTGTCCTATAAATAATAACCGGGTTCTAAGGGATCTCAATATCACCGACCTTTCCCACAAGCTTCGTTCGATAGGCAGCTGACTCCCAACCAAATAAAACTCAGGAGTCAAGTCTCAATGAGTGTAGCATCGAGTATCTGCCGACTTTGGGAATACACCAAATACGACCATCTCACTATGTCCTAATTGTCAAGTTGTTCATTTAAAGGTTCTAAGGTCAGTTGACTCTTCATGACACCACGTGGCGGCCCCGTATTCTCCTTGATTAACTCAAGGGTTACCGGTACCAACCAAAGTGTCGCATAAACATAGCCATCTCTTCAACCGTGTCAGTATACCCCACACAGTTTCCATAATTTATTTCTACTTACCTAACAGGTTTCCCCAGATCCGGGTGTAGGATCTATAGCAACCCAAACAAATACCTTTAAAAGTAAAGCAATCAAACAGACAAAGAAGCAAGTTTAAAATGATCTAGACCCTAAGGTAAACCCCACTTTTTATTTTCCCCAACAGAATCTCCAGTTCTGTGATACGATGGTAGAACTGACTATTAATACTGGTTTGCATTTTGTATTTTCAAATGTCGCGGTAAGCAAGAGTCGTCACCGACTTTTCTTTTATCCAACAAAGGAAAGGGTTAAAAGAACAAAAAATACATTTTTAGAGATTTTCTAAGTAAGGGGGTAGATTATGGAAAGGGAAGGTGTTAGCACCCTTTCCATCCATGGTTTTTCACGGGCTCTTAGGTACTTGCTCATTTTGAAAACTGTTTTCGTGCTTGTGTGTTTTGAAAGATTTTGTTAGCTTTATGTTAACTCTTGTATCAATCTTCAAGAGTGTGATAAAGCGTTTTTGAAAAGAAGTTTTGAAAGTGCGTAAGTGTAAAAAGATTCAGATTTTGAGCAAGTACTTAAGAGTCATCTACCTACTCGAAAAAAGGGTGTTCTTTTCCTCCTACCCTTTAGATAGTGCTATCCTACTATTAGTGAGTAGGTATCCCTATCGTTGGATGTTGAGGGACTATCGAAAGGGATGTTACTGTCACTAAGGCAACTGGGCAAGAACTCTTAGTAACTATCCTAAAGCCCTAAGATCACTTTTTTAACCGAGGCAACAGTCGAGAGGGTCATCAAGGGACTAGTGATCTCTTAGACTCAAGGACAGCCACTAAGGATTCTCACGTTTCAAGAATTGTGACCGTATTCGAAGGAAACCAAAGTGGGAGATACCCTAGGGATGAGCATGTGCAAGTGTTCTTGATTCTGTTAATTTATCTTGCGCATTTAGGGTTATCTATGTTCAATTAATCGTTATCTTTCCATACAATCCTATTAGCACATATCTAAGCAGTTTATCGTACGAAAAGTAAATTGTGGAAAAATGAAGTTCCTAACTATTACAGGTCCATGGGGAAGTTACATAATTATAGACAGGAATTTAAATCTAATTTAATTATTACAAACCAGGAACAATTACATAATTGGAAAATAATACGGCAAAAATAATAAATACGTGAAGCATCTAAATCCTAAAGTGCGCATAAGTTAAAAGAAAAGTATTTTTTATTGTTTTTTTATTTGAAAAAGGTTAAATGATGAAAAAGAAATTAATTGGACAAATTAGGAATTAAAAAAAAATTAAATCTGAATAAAAAAATACTTTTTGATATTTTTTTAAGAAAAAAAAGATTTGAAATTTAAACCTAGATTCTAATTGATTTTATTTTAAAGAAACCAATCAAAATAATTAAGTCAAATTAATTTACAAAATTAATTTTAATAAAAAAACCTAAATCCTATTTTCTTGTGATTTTACTGATTTTATGATTAAATAATAAAAATTGATTTTTGAAATTAATTAAAATAACAAAGAAATTAAATTAGAAAAAATAGTAAAAAGAAAAAGAAGAATGGTCCTGATATTGAAGCATTTTAGGGGGTTCAAGTTGAATTTGCAAAGCCCAGATCAGTCAGCCCAATTTTCCTTTGCACGTGATTTGGTGCTGCTGCCTCTTGGAGGTCCATGGTGAGGACTACCTGTTGGGAGCATTGGATCTTGCGCCATGCATATCTGATGGCATGAATTGATGGTGCAAGGTGTACGCATGGGCAAGCAGGCGCTTTGGATCTGAAAGAAACATGTGAGAAAACATAAAATGTTGGACCTGGGACTCGAACCCAGGTCCTTCCCCTTCCAGCGTGCTTTGTTTACCGTCTGAGCCAATGTATTCATTCGTTATGTAAACAACAACAAAACAATATAACCCAAAAATAAATGATCAAAATTTATTTAAGAAAAACGTGCGCTGCATTCAAATGGCCCAACCAGATCACTCCACGCCATCATCTTCTTCATATGTAAGTCGTTTAGCCTAGCACCTTTTACCTACGGACAAATATGTCACTAAAGCACCTGCAAATCTCTAAAATCCATGACAGGCAATATAAATTCAATTCAAATACATAAATTAATTGGATTTGATCCCCTTAGCATGATGGTATCCATTGTAAGGTCCAATTTTGCATGCATCTTAAAACCCTAAAACGAAGGTTAAAACCCTAACAATGGAAGTTTGTCATATATGTATAAAAACTGGAAATTAAGTATTCAAATACATTCTAAATGCTCATACAAACAGTAATGCATAATCAAAACCTATTTATAATGGTCAAAATCTAATTTAGAAAAATATGTGCAAACTGTGATGATGTATATGGTGATTCTGGATGCTTTTGATGCGTGAGAATGATGTTGTTAGCTTCAGAACGTCCCCATGAATGGATTACAAATGTCAAAGCTCCATGAAACCTTCTGCAAATATCAATCCAATTGTCACTTTTTGCCAAAAATTTGGAACTTCTTATGTGTATTCTATGCAGAAAAAACCTCCTCTTTTGGTCTGGAAATGTTGTACATATATATGAGAATGCATTAGGTTAACAAAATTGGATAGAATCTTGAAGATTTGTGAAAGGAAGATTTTATTTGCAATTTGGATTTTTTGTTTCTAAACTTGGCCAAAACATACTTTTTTTTCTTCCAATCAACGCTTGTACGAAATCTTGATTTGATCATCTGATTCTAGACCTATGATATGATCCTAATACAAATCTTTGGATTTTATTTCATTATTTCACTATTTTATTTGATTTATTTTGATTTAAATGAATAAAAATTCAAATAAATAAAAACAAATCTCATAAAAATAAAATAATGGATTTAAATATCCTAAATAAGTTCATGGATATGCTTGATATCCAAAACCCACGCCCATTAGTCCAAAGGATTCAATTTGCTCACATTGACTTTTGTGCATTTTCATAAAATTGGTCAACTTTAGCAATATATATCTTTCTCAGTTTTAACTCCATGAGGGTGTTCTTTGACTTTTTAGAGATCTTAGGATGTCCTCTAAACAACCATTTTGGTTTCACCTCAATTGGATCTTCCATGTTCATGTAAGGAGCTTTGACCCAAAAGGTGTTTTTGTTGACTTTTTGAATAGACCTATAATGTATGAACTTGTATCTTTTGATTAAGGCATTTCTGGAACTTGAGGGATGAAGATAAGTTGTAGGGAATTGGATTCTCTTTAAAATAAGCCTTGGAGGAAAAATTTCTAATAAAGTATGAGAAAGTTATGCCTGGTCAAAATTTGGTTGACTTTTCCTATAGAAATCCTAATTTGCCATTTTTGACTTTTGATGAGTTAGGAGCATTTCTTGAGGAATCATGATAAATTCTTGATCAAATTATGGATATTACTTCAAAATGTTGATGTTGACCAAAAATATTGAAGTTTGACTGTACTTGGGCCACAATTGACTTTTGTCCTAGTACGATTGATTTCCAGGCATTTGAGCAGTTGACTGAGCAAACTTATTGTTCAAGGCATGAAATTTGGCATGGATGATCTTGAGTACATATTAAGACAAATAGAGACCATTTGGGATCCTTGGGACTCACACATCTTGCTTAAAATTGAAACCCTAGCTAAGGCTTATTGCCTTAGGGAGAGAATTTGTCTGGTTCATTCTTGGTCATCCTTGAGCAATTGAGGACCCCTAGAGGCATGTCTTGAGTGACAATGGGAGGGAAAATTTTGGGGTACAACAGTCGCCCATGTTCAATCTTCTTAAACTTGAGGATGTAGATTGGCTGGTCTGCCTTTCGTGATCTGAAGGTGGAAGATGATTGAACACTAGAGTGCCCAGAAATTTGCACTCGTCTGAAACGATACTTGACTGTGTAGGTAATATTAGGAATGGACTTATAGATGCCATTTGGAGAAGATGACAGAAGATCGTTAGATATGGGCTTAAAGATTCCATCCAGATAAGGTGACGGAGGATCGTCGGAGATGGGCTTAAAGATGCCATCCATAACAATGTTGATGAGATACTCTTTTGTGGGAATCCTTATTCCTATTATTGGGGAGGACTACGCTGAGGAATGCTAATATCCGTTTGGGAAATAGAGTTTAGGAGCTTCGGTTGTCCATTAATCTACTGGGGAGTCATCTCTTGATTGAAGAGATGGAAGTGAACTGCTATCTGGTCAGGATTCAGGCTTCACGATGACTTGCTGAGGATAATAAGCCTAACTTCTATATGGTCGTATTCCAGGCTTTGCAACAACTTACTGGGGGAATGAGATTAAACTGTTATCTGGTCATGCTCTAGGCTTTGTAGTTTCTTTAACTGGAATAGAAATCAGAAGAATCTTAGGGTCGATTCAATTGAACCAGAGAAAAGTCTTGGAATATCTTTAACTGGAATAGGAATCAGAGAGATCTTGGTGGCGATCTGACTGAACCAGAGAAGGTCTTTAATTAAATTTGACTGGAACGAAAATCAAAAGAAACTTAGGATCGATTCAAATGAACCAGACAAAAGTCTTGGTTCAATCTTCAACTGGAATAGGAATCAGAGAGATCTTAGTGGCGATCTGACAGAACCATAGAAGGTATTTAATTAACTTTGACTGGAACGGAAATCAGAAGAATATTAGGATCGATTCAACTAAACCAGACAAAAGTCTTGGGATAACTTCAACTGGAATAAGAATCAGGGAGATCTTAGTGGCGATCTGACTGAACCATATAAGGGTCTTTAATTAACTTTAACTGGAACAGAAATCAGAATAATCTTAGGATCGATTCAACTAAACCAGACAAAAGTCTCGGGTCAATATTCAATTGGAATAGGAATCAGAGAGATATTAGTGGCGATCTGACTGAACCAGAGAAGGTCTTTAATTAACTTTTACTAGAATGGAAATCAGAAGAATCTTAGGTTCGATTCAACTGAACCATATGAAAGTTTTGGAATATCTTCAACTGGAATAGGAATCTGAGAGATCTTAGTGGCGATCTGACTGAACCAGAGAAGGTCTTCTAAGAATGTTGTTCTCAGGAAGATGATGAAATGACCTTTCATTAGGCATAGTGTTGTACCCCAAAATTAGCCCTCCTATATTCTCCAAGGTTTGTCAAGAATCACCTTCAAGTGGTTCAAGACTACTCAGAGATTGCACAGTCCAAATGCCTCCTAAGCCAGTCAAAATTAGGGTTTTGGTTCTCTCAAGGAATTTGAGGTTTTCAATAGCTCAATCAAGTCCCATAGGCCTATACATGTTCTCAAGCATCTATATGTCAAATCTCAAGGCTCACAATGCCAGTTTGCACAATCAAAAGCTCCATTTGCTCCACAACCAACTGCAAGGGTAAAATGGTCATTTCACAGTCAAAAGTCAAAATTTTTGGTCAACATCTTATTTTGAGTCAACAATCATCATTTGATCAAGTCTTGATCATGATTCCACAAGAATGGCTCAAAAATCATCAAAGATGCAAAAGTTACTATTTTTGGACAGTAGAAAAGTCAACTGTATCTTGACCAGGGCATAACTTTTTCATGGTTCATCAGAAAAATCCCATCCAATGCTCATTTTGAAGGGGATGACATTTCCTACAACTCATCTTCACATTCCAAGTCCAAGAAATGCTCTCGCAAAAAGTTATCAATTTCTACATTATAGGTCAATTTCAAAAGTCAACAAAAATGCACTTTAAGTCAAAGACCATAACTTGAGATTGGTAAATCCAAATGACACGAGACCAAAGGCATTGGTTAGAGGACTTCAAGACCTTTACAAAATGTCCAAGAACATGTTCATATGATCCAAATTGAGCAAGATATGCATTGGAGAAGTTGGGAAATTTTTGTGAATTTGCAAAAGTCAACTTTGCTCAAAACACCTTGTTTTTGCTAATGGGCCTCAAATTCCTTCTTGAAACTTTGTCCAAGGCTTATGCACGACCCATCAAGCCTATTTGAATTTATTTTCTTATTTTTATTAATTAATTGGATTTTTAATTTATTTTAATTCATTTAATTAATTTAAAATGTAGGAAAATATCAAGATATGGTTTTTCAATCTTTTCATGAAGCAAATATGACCTACAAGAGCTGGAAAATTCGTGTGCACATCAAGGGGACAAGAATCTCCAAGTTTGGGAAGTTTTTCCAATCAAAAAGATTGAAAAATATTTGATTTTCAATCAAATATACAAATCATTATTCCATGGATTTCTTGTCAAGAATTTAACCTAATTCCATTCTACTATAAGTACTCAAGCTAAACCTAATGCCATGGACGGGAGAATTGCTGCAGAAAGCCATAACCAATATTGAAAAAGAATCAAGAAAACTTGAAAATTGTTTTACAGGTTCCAACGTGATTCAAAGCATTATAGTGATTCAAATACGTTGCTGGGAGTGTGAGGAACCTATTGCAATCAAAACCAGGCGTTGAAGCTCAAGAAATCGTTGCAAACAGGCTCACGGTTTGACACTTTTATTCAAAATCGTAACATCCAATTCATGAGCATTTAACGTGATTTTTTGTTTGTTTTGTGTTGTTAGCAATCATATGAAGCTTTTGGCATAGGTTAATTGGATTAAGATGTCCTAAATCAGAAGTTGCCATGAACGAATCCTAGGGTTTCTAAGCTTCCAAATTGGGGCTTTATTATTCAAGCAAAATTAGAACCCCTAACGCATATGGTTGAAATCGTTGCATCAAGACGAATCAAAATTCACCCTCGCGAAATATTTATCTTGCTCACACGCCTATTCGCTATTTTTCATTGATACAGGTTGTGGGGGTTAAAAACCCCCGCTATCTAACATGTATTTTACAGGTTCAGCGAAGAAGATGAGTACGTGGTGTTATGCCATTGGACGATTCAAAAGGAGCGCGCGTTTTTTATGTTTGTGTACATCATATTTACTTATTTCATATATTATATTTACTCATTATTATTCTAACAAATGCAAGCGAGTGGCTTGGTGGTGGATGCGTTGTCCAAGAATCATTGGGACCTGGGTTCGATTCCCAGGTCCCCCCAAAACAATTATTTGTTTTTTTCTTATGCATGTTCACGTGCAGTTTTCCAAGGGTGGTACACCATGTGCCTCCAGACATCCAAGCGCCATGTGGCTCCAGGCATAAATCCAGTGGTCAGAATTGAATGACCATGGTATTCTCAGGTCAATGCATGTGTAGACGAACCAGAAAGTCAACAAGGCTTGGAGTTAATAGGCCTGAGAAATTGCTAACAAACCTCCAGAATTTGGCCTTCACCCCCCCTGGTTTATTATTTTTATTTTTATTTTCTTTTTCTTTTAATTTCTTTTAATAACTATTAATATTATTATTATTTAATTAACTTAACTATTATTTTCATAATAAATTCAGACCATTAAAAAATGTAAATATTTTATTTATTACTATTATTATTAATTTCACCCTTTTATTTTGTAAATAAATGTAAATTAATCAATTTAGTCTTTTTTTTAGGTTAAATTTAAATATTTTTTGCAATAAATAAAACAATCTAGAATTAGGTTTTTCCTTTGACAATTTTAAATCTTTTTTTTTATTTTTTCATAAAGACCTAAAAAACTAAAAAATACTTTTTCTTGTAATTATTTAATTCATTAGAATTAGGTTTAATATTTAATTAAATGCAAAGGACAAAATTCCATTCTTTTCTCAAAAAAGGGTCAAAACTCTAAGGACGTCCCGATTTAATTTCTTTTCGCGCATATTTATTTTTAATTCCTATTTTGATTATATTTATGTATCTGCTCCGAGAATGTAATAGATAATTAGGATTTTATCGCTTTCTTTATTTTCTCGCATTTATTTTCCAAAGGGTTATGTTTTTGGCGATGTAAATACCCGACGCCTTGTAATAACGTAGATTCAGTTTCCGCAATTTATTTTCCGCACAATTATTAACTGTTAATTATGCATGACAAGACTTGTATGAAAAATAAAATCAACCTGTAGCTCACAATGATGCATGCAAAGACAATTTAACATGAAACCTGACACACATGCACATGCCACTCCTAGGGTACGCCTCACTTGGTTGCCTCGACATGGTCATTAAGTATAGGGTGTTTTAGAGGTCGCCCTCCTGTCTAAAGATCCAGTTGCCTCGAAACGGTTGCCTCGGATAAAAAGGATCTAGGACATTAGGGTTACCGCTAAGGCGTCCTACTATTGCTTTGGTGACCACACATGTCTCTATAATCGAATTGACCCGAAAAACTCCAACGACGGTGCTACCTACTTCTCAATAGTGGGATAGTACTGTCTAAAGGACTCTTACACAGCTTAATTCCTTAGAGTAGGTAGATTTCTCCTGGGTACTTTCTCTTTTCAAAAAAAAAAAAAACTTTTCGCACTTACACTTTCAAAAAGTTTTCAAACAAATAATTCATACACTCTTGAGGACTGATACAAGAGTTACCTAGAAGTTTTCAAAACGAAACTTTTTTTCAAAACCCACATACACAACAAAAGCAAACAATTTTTGAAAACATAATGAGCAAGTACCTAAGAGCCCATGGATAACCATGGATAGAAAGGGTGCTAACACCTTCCCTTTCTATAATCTACCTCCCGAACCGAGAAACATCTCGAAAAGGAATTTTGCTGTGCTTTTGTCCTTTCCTTGTTGGAGAACATAAAAGACGGTGGCGACTCTTGCTTACCGCAACATTTCGCGAACCAGCATTTCAAAACAATTAGTTCTATTTCCACCGATCACACATAGCTTTTGAGAAAATTACCAGGTCACATAAGTAACCGACGGTGTTTATTGATTTGATCTTTTCCCTGGATAAGGCAAAGAGTTAGTCATATGCAATGCCATGATGTATGAAAGGCATTGTGGTGATGTTCTCAAAATAAATGAGATTATAATGTATGCAACATGTATGTGCATGCCATAATGTATGAATATGTAATGCTATTGTGATGTTTCTTAGTCTGGGAAAGAAAATCTCGGACTGCTGTTGAAGAGTATAGGGAGGCTGAATCCTTCGTTTCCGCTGGGGATGATGAATGGATATAATTTGTCGGGGATTTCCTCTTCCTGTTTGAGGATGTTCTTTTGGGGATTGACTCTTCTTGAGAATAACTCTATGGAGGGAGATGCTTTATTGGAAGATTTTGCCGTTGTAGAGAAATAAACTCTATTAGGGAATGAGACTTCCGTAGTTAGAGAAATAAACTCTACTCGGGAGTAGATTTTATAATTGTTTGAAATTATAAAACTCGATTGAGGAATACAAGTTGCAGCTGGAGAAGGAACTTTGCTGGAGGAGATAATTACTGCTTGGGGAAGGAGAGATTGAAACTTTGGTTGTTTCTACTCTGTGGGGAACATAGACGTCACTGGGTTATATGTAATGGTGACTTTGTCTCAAAAATGTCTCTACCCCTGTACCTGCTGGAAGGAGTAACTGTCGGGACTAAAATGGTTTTTAAGACTTTATCCTTTGTTTCTTAAAACCGTGAACAAGGCCACACTATAACCCTTAAAAGTCCTAACTGAAGCATGGGTTAGTTCGGAAGCCTACTGTTACAAAACGTATCCCGACTCCTGTAAGGTTTGCTATTAAATCCTAAGCTAATATCACACTCCTACAAATTTGTTTGTTTTACTAAAAAATGAATTTTCAAACTTCAAGATAGACATAAGCTTTGCATATTTAGAATACCATTGCTTGCATATGACTATTTGTTCAACAACAGAGAAATTCGCACGACGGATATTCGATGAACAAAAATCCTCTCAGTGGACAGAATAACCTCAGATGGAAAGACATTCTAGGGATAGGCCTTTCATTATCAAGGGGCATAGCTTGGTTTCCAGCTGATCTGGGGCTGTCAAGTCAAGGTTCAAGGAATCTCTCAAAAATGCTAAATAGCCAGGGGCAGATCTCCATCTGAATAACTTAGGGAATTGGACATGAATCCCAGCAACGAATCTTGTACTATCAAACAAACACCTTCTGGCAGTGTGATAACCCTTACTACTATGGACAGTGACAATTATCCGTACTCGGTGTACATGGACATAGTCGGAAAATACTACGCATGAACAAAGACCCGCTAGGTTGACTGGCCTAGGAAAAAATAAGTGCATCCCGGCGAACCAAAAGGAGTTCGGGCAAAAATTAGGGATATACGTATGAAAAAATCTGTACACCCGACAAGTCGAAAACCTGAAAAAGAGGCTTGGGCAAAAAAGGGTATCTTGACAGACTGAAAATCTGAAAGGACCGTCCAGGCAAAACTTAGGGATTAAAGCATACGACTACGTCCCGTCATCTCGTCACTAGTCTATCGGTAGAATACTTATCACCCTGATCAACATCTACTCGAGACTCCAAGAGTTTGGATAACATTCAAGCCATCCACAAAATCCCAGCAGAAACCTTAACCAACAGGTACAAAGGAAGAGACATCTACTACAAGGTTACTGCCATATTCTCAATATAAAATCTAATAATGTCAGGTTCTCATATCCCCGGTCAAGCAAGAATCTCCAATTACTGCTCCAACACCTAAAGATCCCCCAGTGAAGTCGCCAAAGTTTCTCAGGACTCCCCAACAGGATTTCAACAAAATCCCCAAACAGTTCACGGAGTTTACCTTCCCCAACAGAGTTTATTTCTCTAACAACGGAAGTTCATCTCCCAACGTTTCAACTTCAATAAATCTGAAGACCTACATTCTTCACCCCCAGCAACAATTAGGGATTTATTTTCCCTAATTCAATAATAAAGTAATGGAATGAATGACACGTTCATACATTGCATTCATACATCATTTCTACAAACATCATAGCATATGCAGCACAAATGCATATATCACAATCTCATTTATTTTGAGAGCATCATGCAATTCACACATCATGATATCGCATGAAACTAACTTTACCTTTCCAGGTTGAGTTCGCAGAAAGACAAGCATTGTCAACCTATATAGCAAGTCAAAGGTTAATGCCCGGAACCAGACGGGGAAACTATCTACACGACCAAGTGGTATAAACTCCCGAAGCAAGATGGGTTTACCAACAAATACATCAGGATACAGATTAATTCCCAAAACCGGGCGGGGAAACTATCTATGTGACCAATGAAACAAGTCCCAGATTAACACCTATAGCAAGCCTGGATAACTATCTGTGGACAGCTGATTGTAGATTAACACCTGAAACAAGCCAGGAGAATTATCTACATGAGGAGATTGAAGATTAACACCTGTAACAAGCCGGGAAAACTATATTTCTTTCTCAGGTTAGAGATTAATACCTGTAACCAGCCAGGACAACTATCTCAATGACCGACAATTTTCAAGTTCCAGATTAATACCTGAAACCAGCCATGAGAACTATCTGTGGATGACCAACTGTGAATTAACACTTATAACAAGCCAGGACAACTATCTGCGAACAGATATTTATAGATTAACACCTGAAACCAGACAGAAAAATATCTACATGACCATAAGAATTTCTGCTACTCTGATGAGATAGCAATCGTCAAAGATTCCTTCATTATCTGTTGAGGTAGCAATCGCCAAAGATTCCTTCATTATCTATTGAGGTAGAAACCGTCAAAGATTCCTTCATTATCTGTTGAGGTAGTAATCGTCCAAGATTCGTTCATTATCTATTGAGGTAGAGATCGTCAAAGATTCCTTCATTATCTGTTGAGGTAGAAATCGTTAAAGATTCCTCCATTATCTGTTGAGGTAGCAATCGTCAAAGATTCCTTCATTATCTGTCGAGGTATCAATCATCCAAGATCCTTCTTTATCTATCGAGGTAGCAATCGTCCGAGATTCCTTCATCATCTACTGAGCTAGCAATCATTAAAGATTCCTTTATTATCTATTGAGGTAGCAATCATCAAAGATTCCTTCATTATCTGTTGAGGTAGAAATCGTCAAAGATTCCTTCATTATCTATTGAGGTAGAAATCGTTAAATATTCCTTCATTATCTGTTGAGGTAGCAATCGTCAAAGATTCCTTCATTATTTGTTGAGGTAGCAATCGTTAAAGATTCCTTCATTATCTGTTGACGTAGAAACCGTTAAAGATTGCTTCATTATCTGTTGAGGCAGCAATCATCCAAGATTCCTTCATTATCTGTTGAGGTAGCAATCGTCAAAGATTCCTTCATTATCTATTGAGGTAGCAATCATAAAAGATTCTTTCATTATCTATTGAGGTAGCAATCATCAAAGATTCCTTCATTATCTGTTGAGGTAGCAATCATCAAAGATTACTCCGTATAACCCTCCAGAGGCAGTCCAACACGGACTCATCCTGAAACAGCCCTACACAGGCTCTTTCTAATACATTTTCAGGTAACGGTTAATTCCATTATCCCCAGAAAGTTACTGTGGATCCTGGATTTCAACCAGAAAATAACAAACTTTCATCTCTCCAGAGATAACTTTTCAGCAGAGCCTTGAACAACTGAAATTCCTAGACTATATTCCCCACAGAGTTTTCTCAAGCGGGAGAACAACAGAAACCCACATTCCTCAGAAGATTCCTCCTCAGACACCAGGAACAGGAATCCCCCTAAAAGGGACCATTTATGAAATCAGCATCAACTTTGGATGGCATCTTTAAGCCCATCTCTGGCAACCCCCTGTCATATTCTCCAAATGGCATCTTTAAGCCCATTCCCTACATAATCAACCGACACATCATCAAGTGCAAATTTTTGGGCACTCTAGTGTTCAATCATCTTCCACCTTCAGATCACGAAAGGCAGACAAGCCAATCTAAATCTTCAGGTATAAGAAGATTAAACAGGGGCAGTTGTTGTACCCTAAAATTTGCCCTCTCATGTTTTCCAAGATATTTTCTTACATGGTTGGTTACAAACACTTGCCAAAAGAAAATGAAATTTTTAGAAGATAAACAAGGGTTTTTCGATTGGCATCCTGACAAGCTTTGATTGGGCATCTAAACCCTTCGAGCAATCTTTGTTTCAAAGTCTTCGATTAGGCATTTGGCACTCTTTGATGCAGTTATGATTCACAAGCTTCAAATGGGCGATGGGTCCCCCTTCGATCACGTTCAAATTACAAAGCTTCGACTGTGCATTGGCTACTTTAGGCTTGCCTTCAATTCACAAGGCTAACGACATCTACAAGTTCCTTCCGATTCACAAGGTTTAAGGCCTCTTCAAGTTCCCTTCGATTCACTAGGCCAAAATCCCCTTCATGCTTGCTTTGGATTCACAAGGGAAAAGGTTTCTTCTATGATTACCTTTAATGCATAAGGCAAAGACTTCCTTTTGTCTTGCTCTCAAGGCCAAGACCCCTCAACATATTTTCTGCACTATGACACATAATATGACCCCTTTGAAAGAGCACTCTAAATCCCATTCGAAGGACACATATTGCTAGCCATTCGAAAGAGACACATAATCACTTAATGCAATTTTATCTTATGATGAGTCTTGGTCCTACATGTGGCCAGGCCCAGGCTTCCTGTGCAATGGCATTCGAAGGAAGTGACAAAGGAGGCTTCGATTGACAGACTGAAGTTCTCACTTGGGGGTATCTGAATCAAACAGCTAAGGCAAATAGATGGGTCCAATCTAAAGTCATTCGAAGGACACGTAAATAATCCATTCAAAGAAGCAATTTAAAGGCCCATTCGAAGGACACTTTGTGTTGTCTGAAAGAAAGGGTTTGGTAAAAGATTATATCTAGTTGGCCAAAAGGAAAGAGAAATATGCAAAGATGTTGGCTGGCCCAAAATCCTACATATTGCCATACTCAAGCTTCCTGCACAAGCATTCATGCTGAAGGAATCTTTGATTAGCCAAGAAAGAGTTTTCGTTAGGGCTAGATGAGTAGGAGCTCAATCGAAGAGGCCCCAATGATGAGACTTGAGCCATTCGAAGGAGACAATTCTGGCCCAATCGAAGAGCAAGGATAAGGGGTACTTCGAAAGCATGATTAACAAGTGTCCTTCGATTGGCATATCAGAACAAGATCAAGTAATCAATGCAGGAGCTGACTGATCGAAGAAGCTCTAATAGAGAGGTTTCTGAACACTTCAAATCAAGACTCTAGGCCATTCGAAGGAGGAAATTAGAGTCATTCGAAGGAGGGAATTCGAAAGTCAAATGTGTCCAGGTTCATAGCAAATTCAAAAATGGACAAGAAACCATGATTTTGGCAAAGTTTCAAAGTCATATTTATGGCCTTAAAACACCAACTTAATGGCTGTTTTTTTCTTTTCCATCTTGTCCCCTCCATCCCCTCTATATAATAAGCACACTAGCAAGCTCCAAAGGAGGACGGAAAAAAGAGGAGACTACATACACACACGTATTGGAGACACGCTATCTCATAAGCCATACTAAAAATATCAAAATCCTCATAAGTAATCCTAATTGAAGGAGTCTCCAGCAAACACTTTATTCACTCCCTAAATTCTGTAGGAAGTGTTCCCAATTACCAGCCCCTAAGAAAGCACCTCTACGTCCAGAAGTCCCAAATCAAAGCTTCCAACTATTGGTAAGAATGGGAAAGAGATAATACTTTACATTTGCATGATATATTAATATTTGTATTGCATTCGATTTGTATTCAAGATTAAGGATCTGGGTTTGACACCCAGGTATACATCTTGCTTTGTTTCTAACACTTGCTGCAGATCTAGCCTGAATAGACCAAACACATACAGGACCGAAGGACCTGGGTTCGATACCCAGGTCATGCATATTTGTTTTGCTAACATATCTTTGCAGATTCAGAGCACTCATAGATGATCCATCAGGCCCTTTCAACAATGCCCTCTGGATCGAAAGCCATATCCTTTCACTGGATTAAAGGGTAGCATCCATTCACTGGATCGAAGGATAGCCATCTTCTCCTGGATCGAAGAAGACAGCTCCTTCTCTGGATCGGAGGAGACATTTCCTTCTCTGGATCGAAGCCTCCCATTTTCCCCCTAGATCGAAAGACACCTTCTCTAGATCGAAGCCTTCCATTTTTCTCCCTGGATCGAAGGATGCCCCTTTGTATTTTTATTTTTGTTTTCGTTATTTCTTTATTGACTTTATCATTTGAATCAACTTTAAATCAAAAAATCACAAAAAAACATTAGATTAGTTTTTATTAATCAAATTAATTTGTAAATTAATTAATTAATCATTTTAACCTTTTCTTGAAATTAAAATTAAATAGACTTAAGTTTTATTTTCTTTTATAAATAAAAACAAAACAAAAATATTTCCTCTTACCTTAGGATTTTTAGACGTTATTCTCAATTCGCGCGCATTTATTTATCCTCACAATTTTCATATTATTGTAACTGCTCATGGATTGTAATAGAATAATTAGGGCTTTATTATCTGCTTTATTACCCTTATTCTTGCACATGTAATTAATCCCTAAATCCATGTAATAGCGTAGGATTTACATTCCCGTACTTTACATTTTTGCACTTTAAATTATTGTATATACTACTGCTAGTAATTAGGATTGCATGACAAGACTGAAAAATTAAAACGTTAGTAAACCTAAATGTGCAAGATAAATATCTGAACTAAACACAATTGCACAAGCGTACCTCTAGGGTATCCCACTTCGGTTGCCTTCGGAAAACAGTCACAATTCTCGAAACGTGAGAAGTTTTAGTTGTTGTCCTCTAGTTTGAAAAGATCACAAGTCCCTCGAAGACCCTCTCGATGTTGCCTCGGTAATAAGTGATTTGAGAACTTTAGGACAGTTACTAAAACTCCTTGCCAAGTTTCCTTCGTGACCGTAACGTCCCTTCAAATGTCCCTCTTACATCCAACGACTAGGGCTACCTACTCACTAATAGTAGGATAGCACTGTCTAAAGGATAGGAGGAAAAGAACAACCTTTTCGAGTACAAGTAGATAGTTGTTAGATGTTATTCTCAAAATAAACTATTTGAACTTACACATTTCAAAAAAACTTTCAAAAATATTTGCTTTGTCAACACTCTTGAGGACTTATACAAGAGTTATCACAAAGCGAATCGCCGCACTAAGGCATTTCAATAAATTTTTCAAAACATACAAAGCACAAGCAATTTTCAAAACATGAGCTAGCATCTAAGAGCCTGTAGATAACTATGGATGGAAAGGGTTCTAACACCTTCCCTTTCCATAATCTACCCCCCTTACTCAAAAAAATCTCGAAAGGTCTTTTTCTGTTCTTTTCACCCTTTCCTTTGTTGGATAAAAGAAAAGTAGGTGGTGACTCTTTCTTACCAAAACATTTGCAAACAAAAATGCAAAACCAGTAAAATAGTCGGTTCTGCCACCGTATCACAGGTAGTCTCGTCATTATGAGAGATAGTTCATTGTTGAGGTTTGTACTCCTATGGATGGTAGTCTCGTCATTATGGGAGATAGTTCGTTGTCGAGATTTTACTTTGATGAATGGTAGTCTTGTCATTATGGAAGATAGTTTGTTGTTGAGATCTTTTATTTTGATGGATGGTAGTCTCGTTATTATGGGAGATAGTTCATCATTGAGATTCACTTTGCTCTAAAAGAGTTTATATGTTTCTAGTCATAAGTACTGATGTCAATTATTTTTTACCTACTCTAATTTTGGTATTTACAAGTATTATCTAACCATTTGTTTTTGTATCCTTCAGGTTATTAATTTTCTATTCCCTGTGAGTCGACGCTACTTTTTCTCTACCTCCTCTGAGAGTGGATAGTTTGCAGTTATCTATCGATCGTTGTCACCCATTTCCTTTTTCCTCATTATTTGAGTTGATGATGCCTTATCTCCTCCTTGGGCTTTACCCCATTAGAGTTAAGACTTCTCTTCCCCAATAATTTATTTTCCTGCTCAAACTTTTTTTCATGCCTTGTTTAATTTCTCGCTTCCCCAATGGTGTTCTGTGTCACCTTTGGAGTTGTTTGTTTGCATGCACAATCATAAGCATTGCATGGCACCTTAGAGCCAAAAATAGGGCTTGTTTTGTATTTAAGTATCTTCAATCACATCGAGATAAAGATTTTAACCTTCATATCTCAGGATAGAAGACACTTAAATAAGGGCAGCTGTTATACCCCAATTATTTCCCCTAAGATTTCTCATCATCTCACTTTTATCAATACAACAAGATCACACATTAGGGTTTGTTCTTCTTATCTTCATCCTATCTTTAAGTTTTCTCTTGAGGGATCACCAAGCACCTTAAAGTGTGTATCTTGTACATGTGTTCTTTAAACTAACATTGAAATATGTATATATGTTTCTTTAAATGTTCATATTGTAGGTGGTGATACAATTGCATTCATCTCACCATTTAACTTAGGGTTTGAGGGTTGGTTCTCAATAAAATGACTCTTCAATGGATTTAAAGAGCTCAATTTTTAAGGCTATGTCCATGATATCAAATATTTGTGGTTCAAATAATTCTCTTACCTTATTTAGGTTAAACTTTCCTCAAAGTTGGTGTTGACATTCATCAAAGAGATAGGTTCATGTGTTTATTTCCATGCATTCTTCAACAAGATTCATTGAGACTTAAGCTCCACATTTGAGTGTGCTTTAAGAAAATATCATTTCAAGACCTATTATGATTCATCATGCTTTATCTTGACAATAAAGATCAAAAGATTCAAGGTTGGTTCAACAAGTTTGACCTAATTGAGCAAATGCTTGATTCAGTGATCACAAGTTCATAACTCTCTCAATTTTCAACATTTTGAGTTGGTTATTTTTTCTGTGGATTCTTATCATCATCAAAAACAACCTCTATTCACATGACAAGATCCAATTGTGCAAGAAAAATCATCAAAAGTTGAAAGGGGTTTCAAGTCATTTTTTACACTCTCTGAGCTAGGGTTTGTTGACTTCCGACCATATCTTGCTCATTTTTAGAGATTTTTGAGTGACTCTGAATCCAAGATTCTCTTTAAAGGGTCCTTAACAAGCTATATTCATAAATATACGTCTAATTTTGAATGGAATATCATTAATGATTGATAAATATTACAAGTCCCTTTGAAAGGCTTTTGAATTCTTAGGGCTTGACTTTAAATGATCATAACTTGGTCAATTGTTATCTCCTTGATCCTATATTTTTTTTCAAAATTATCTTAAGAGCGTGAAATTCAACTAATATTTTATTTGCAAAGCTTGAAAATGGTTAGAAGATACCATAAGAGCTCAAAAGATTATAGGTCACTTCATGGATTTTCATCAACTTCACAAAGGCATAACTCTCTCAATTTTTGGAGTTTTCTGATGATTCAAGTTTTACAATGTTCTTTAAGAAGTCTACTTCATGCTATTTTCATTTTACCAAGACAAAATTTTAAATGGAAGGCCATGTTTGAATGCAAGAGATTATGAGTCACTTTTGAACTCAAAACATGGAATTTTTCAAAGTCCACAAGTCAGTGTGTTTTTCACAAGTCCAAAAGTTTTTGATTCAATTTTTTCACTTTTGATCATAAATTTTTACACAAGCATCCAAAATGTTGCCTTTCTTGGCACATTGTGAAATTTAAGGTGAGATATTTCCATTGCAAAAATAATGAGATCATAAAGTCCCTTTAGCTGTGTGCACCATGGATTTAAAGTTGGCATCGTGAAATTGAGTTTTTGCTTGCAGTCAGTTTGCAATTTCCATGTTGTGGCTTCTAATGACCATTTTGTTACGTGTTTTTATTTAAACATGTTTAACAAAGTTCAAAAGTATGATTAGAGCATTGAAACGCAAGAATTAGCTGAGTTTTGATAACTTGCAAGTCACACTTTTATCATGATCAGGGTGTGCACGAATTAAACTTGAATTGCATCATTCACCCCCACTTTCTATCCCATTCACTTCCCTATAAATAGAGGGACTTATTTCACTCATTTCCTCAAGCTTGGACAACCAGAATTACCCTACTAAACTCTCTTTGTAACTCACTTTTTTTAGTTTTCGAATTCATGTTTTCTCCACTTCTCCATCCAATTTATTTGTTCATTCTCATATCTTGAACTTCCCTAAACCTAACGCAACAAGAATCAATCCTTGAGAAGTCCTAAATCGTGCTGTAGAAGTCCAATTTCAGAGAAATTTTCTCATACTTCATTCAGGCAGATTACTCATTCATTTTTCCTCAAATAAGATCCTAACCTACTCTCCTAATCTCTCTGAATCTCACACTTTTTACACTTTTCGTTTTCGTTGAGAATTGACCATGTAATCTTGAAAACTCAGTGCTCGCTATTTTTTTTTCTATTTTTTTCAAAATAAACATTGTACAATTTATATAAATTTTTTACAAGGCCATGGTTGAATTCGTCTCATTGAGACGCTTCAAATGGTATCAATTTGGCTTGCTAATTTTACAGTTTTGAAGTTCACGATTTGAGGTTGGCTGGAGGTTGAAGACGATGACATGTCCTTCTTCAACCAATGACATTTATCCATGTTATTTTTTTTAAACAGATTTGGTGTTTCTCTTTACCATGCGCGTGTTTCGTGAGCCCTTGGATCTGATTAATTAAGTGAGTCAGACTTCATCCAACGCGCCACATTTAAAGTTGCTTTTTATTTTATAAATATTGATCATGTGTAATATTCAAAAGTGTCCACATCAAGCACAACGTGCCAGGTCCTTTAGATCTGTTTACTAACACGTTTTGACTATGATCAAATGGTCTACATTATTTTGAAATTATTTTTATTTTCTACTTTTTATGATTTAATTATTTTTAACTTCAAAAATTCATTTCAACTTCTAAAATTCTGGAAAAAAATTCTTAAAAAAACTTTTGATTTTTCTCTTTCTGATTTTTATTCTTTCTGACTTTAAAAAATTCTAAAAAAATTTGTCAACACTTATTAACTCATGTTTGACTTCTGACTGTTTTTTTGGGATTTCTGATTAGTGTTTTAATATACTTTGTGTATTTTACCAATTATTTTCCTTTTATTAATCATTTAGATATTGTTTTGTTGAATTTTATTTTATTATTTTAATTTTTTCTTGATTTGGGTGTTATTTTAGGACAAGTTCCTGAACCTCATTGGATCTTGGGTGTTGATAGGTTAAAAAACCAAATCCACCAAAATGGATGAATGTTGTTGGCGATATTTGAGACCCTATTTCATCTGATACATCCCCTCCCTCTTCATCTTATCCCTTTCTTGCTTGTGCTACATATTATTGGAGAATGATTAACATATCAACTCTCTAACATGTGGCACACAAATTTCTATTGACCGACCTCAAAATAGGTGTGACTTCTACATAAGTCCATTTACGATTGATTAACATAGCGCTAAATTGGTCCCGATTCGAAAAATGACCATTCATGGCCCAAACATATGTTTGCAAGCCCAGGTATGTTAATTTGAAATCTTTGATCCAATAACCTTGAGGTTCATTGTTAGTAGGCTTTGATCTTAATAATCCTCTAATGAACCTTCATGAACTTTGGTATTAGTGAATCATTTAAACATCGTTGATCAGATGTAGTTGCTTTTAGCATATGGAATGAATGATATACTTGTCAAAAAAGCAAATGAGACTTGTTTTTTAGAAGTTTTGATTTTATCAATCTTTTAATAAGTCTTCAAATTCAAGTTTCAAGATGGTCATTCAACTAACCTTTAACTTCTAATCCACTAACAATTGACTTTACTTTGTGCTTTTACTTTATGCCCTTTTATTTCATGCCTTTACTTTTATGTACCATTTACTTTAGAATTTATATTCCATGCTATTTTTATCTTTGTTCACTTGAGCATTTATCTTTATGTCATTTTATCTTTGCTCATTTGAGCATTTATCTTTATGTCATTTTCATCTTTGCTCACTTGAGCTTTCATTTTCTTTTTGAAGACACTTAATAATCAACTTGAACATAAAAAAAGCTTTAAGTCTACTTGAACTATTTGGTTACTATCCTTGGCATAATGGAGTTATGGATCTCTTGGACTTATGATTAGAAGCCTTGATTACCCTTGGGACCTTTTGACTCTGTTTTAATTTTGTTTGGAGCTCTTGGGGTTTACCCCCAAGACATTGGATTAATTTTCTTTGTGTGCAGGTTATTATGATTATATATTTTGTCTATGATTGAAAATTCCTCTGTATACAGCCGTTACTCTGCCAATTTTTGAACACATAATGCATCGGAAGCTTTGTATCCTTAAGAGGTTTAGTATCTTTGCTTGATTGGTTTCAATCTAAAGGATGGGAATTCTACATTGACTCTTCAAGTCAAGTGTTGACTTCTTGTTGGTTAGAACGTTCTTTTCCTTAACTTTTACCTTATGCTTTAGGATAGTCCCTTCATCGCATCCCATCTTCTTTAATGTCAAAGATCTTCTCCCTCCTTTTCAAAACTCTTATTGTTTTTCTAACTTGAACCACTTTCATAATAAACTTGGACTTAGGTCCATGCATTTTCAAAATCATTTTCTTAATTAAACTTTAACCAACTTAACCATACTTTGACATTTTTGGGAGAATACTAAAAGTCAATCGACCTCATTCAAACCATTTTTTCCACTGTGGATTTTTACTTTAAAATTTTCTCAAAAGATTAGACTGTTGTCAATCCTTATAGTGATGCGAGCTACTATACTTCTACGATATGCAGTGAAGTGAGATATATTCCACTTTGGTGGTGAGTGAGGCTTTATTGATTTTAAAATCTAAGCTATATCTTCCACTTTGAGATGATGCAAATTCTCCTTTCTCATAATTGTGGGTGGTAAGTATGTTTTCCACTCGGATATGATGATGGTGTCTCTTCTCTTAAAATTAACCTACACACTTGTGTTTTAAAATTTTTAAAGGTGAAATACGAATTCCCCTATCTCTTATTGCACAAAAGGTGGTATGTAGGCATTAAAGGTTCACAACCACGGCGGGTGCAAAATTGTAACAAAATACTTCTTTTCTCATATACACCATCTATTTTTGTATACAACATTTATAGCCAAAATACACTAATTTTCAAAGAGGTTCCTTCGGAGTACCATAGATGTTTAGGGTGCTAATACCTTCCCTTTGCATAACTAACCCCCGTACCTAGATTCTCTCCCCCTCTCTTTTGTGTTTATTCTCACTTTTCCCATTTCCTTTGGAAATAATAAAGCACGGTGGCGATTTTTATTTAATTTGTGCGAGTTAAGTCAATCCAATGGCTTAGTCTCGACATTTCTACCGCTACACATTCAAGCCATTTTTCTTCTATCTATGATTTTAGCTAGAAAGTGTTGAAAAGCTCTATCAAATTTGATTACTTTATCAGTAACATATGTACTAGGATAATCTCTTCTTCTAATCTAGACACTTTAATTTTCAGAGCAATATTTGATTTTTCTAAAACAAATAATTTTTAATTTAAATCAGAAAGGTATTGCTTATCTTTAGTAGAGTTCTCAAAAGTAACTACAAAATTCTTTTTCAGAGTTTTGTTTTTACTTAGAAGAGGTTGATACCTTTTCATTAGTTATGATAAACCAATTTCAAGTTCAAAACGAGATAAGGAAGAAAGTACTTCTTTGTTGTCATCAGAGTCTGACTCGTCCTCAAGTGTCAGTTCGTCCTCTGATACTACTTCCCTCGTGCTGGTCTTTGCCATGAATGCTACATTAGCATGTTCTTTATCAGAATCTTCTTCTTCTGACTCTGAATCATCCCATGTTTCCATGAGACCTTTCTTGGCTTTGTAGGCCTTCTTAGGTTTCTTTTCTTTCTTGAGCTTTGGGCATTCATTCTTATAATGTTCAGGCTCCTTGCATTTATAACAGGTAACTTCTTTTCCAGAAGATTTCTTTTGACCAGATGTAGATTTGGATATATCGTTTGTTCTTCTTGATCCTCTGAACTTGCTCTATCTGTGTTTCCATATCTGACTTATTCTTCTGGATATCAGAGAAAGTTCATCTTCATCTGAATTTTCTTTAGATCCTTCTAATTCTTCTTCTACTTAAAAAGCTTTGGTCTTTCCAGACTTAGACTTCAAAGCCACACATTTAACTCTTTTTTTGAGGTTCATCTTCCTCAAGCTCTATATCATGACTTCTTAAATAACTAATTAGTTCCTCAAGAATATTGTTGTTCTGATCCTTTGATAACTTCAAAGTAGTTACCATTGGTCTTAATTTCTTAGGCAGACTTCTGATAATCTTCTTAACATGATTTGTCGTAGAATATCATTTATTCAGAACTTTGAGTCCTGATACAAGAGTCTGAAATCTTGAAAACATCATTTCCATAAATTCTTCATCTTCCATTCTGAAGGCTTCATATTTTTGGATTAGGTCTAGAGCCTTTGTCTCCCTAACTTGAGTGTTGCCTTCATGAATCATCTGAAGAGAGTCAAAAATAGACTGCGTAGTCTCTTTATCTGTGATCTTCTCATACTCATTATAAGAAATAACACTTAGAAGAATTGTTCTTGCTTTTAAATGATTTCTATGAACCTTCTTCTGAGCGTCTGTCATAGCACTTTTGGAAATCTTTAGACCTTTATCATCTATTGGGTGAGTGTAGCCATCAACAACCAAATCCCATAGATCCAAGTCATATCCCAGAAACTAAATTTCAATTATGTCCTTCCAATAGTCAAACTTTTCTCCATCAAACATATGAGGTTTAGCACTATACTAATCTCTATCGTTATGCCTATTATCACCAGTTACAGTAGCATAGTTACCTTTATCTGCCATTGTTTTTCACACAATCTGGATCGGTACTCAACATTGTTAGGTGCTTGATAAAAATCCACTTTTTATCAACTCCTCAGAACTGGAGCTCTGATTCCAGCTGAAGGTGTGAAAAACACAAGAAAGGGGGGTTTAAATTGGGTTTTAAATAAAAAACTTTTCCTTTTAAAATCCCCTTTAAGCCGTAACAAGTTACTTCACTCAGTGATAATAGTTATAATATGCAAGAAGGAAAGTACAAGTTATGTTTATACTAGTTCACTTAAAAACTATCAAACTAGTCTAGTCCATCCGCCACGGTGATTTAGCCTTTCTCAATAAGAACTTAATCCAATAATCAAACAGATCATTACAATGCATAAGCTAACTGCAAGTGACTAACGTTACAACCTCTAAGACACACTAATCTTAGACTTCTCAAGGGTTCTGACCAACTAGTCTCTTAAGGAAAATCAAACAACTTTTTGAACAAAGTTTGTTTACAAGAAATTATGCTTCTACACAAGCGGATATGTAAATAGTAATTTTAGAATATAGACTAGAGAAATATGAAAGTGTATGAACAGTCTTAATAGAAAGTGTATCAACGTGAATTAACATCCTTCTCTCATAGTCTTCAAGCCTTTATATAGCCAATAAAATATTATAACCGTTGAAGGGTATTTCTAGAATTTCCATAAAGCTAGAAGCTTGAGCAATCACGTGGGAGATAAGATCGTATGCAATATCCATCCTACATGGTAGTGGAATGGAACTTTTTTTTGTACCATGTAGTTTTTGTACCATGCAATCTTATCATCTTTTTCTTTTAACGTCAGAGGCTTCTAATCAAGCATGCGTTGGAAGAATGAGAATAACACTTGGGTCTTCAGAACTTCAAGTCTTCAGAGTCTTCAAAACTGTGTCTTCAGAATCTTCAGCATTTGGTCTTTAGAACCCATTGTAGAACCTTGGGTCACCAGAACTTCAAGTATTTAGAATCTTCAGAACTTCGTCCATCAGAATCTTCAGCACTTGGTCTTAAGAACCCTTTGTCTTCAGAAACACAAGTCTTCAGCATTTGGACTACAGTTAGAACTTTTGTCTTCAGATCTTCAGAACTTCGTTTCTTGGACATGTATCAAAGTCACAACTTCAGAGTCTTCTGAAGATTTTGCTACTATTCATCAGAACTTGTGTAGCTAGAAGTGTAACTTATTCTCTTCTAATGTCTTGGAAACATCTTTCATCAGAAGCAGAACTTGATTGTTCAATACTCAAAATAACAAACACTAGAGTACCAAAATTGTTCATACAAACATACTCATTTGTTATCATCAAAACTCGGAGATTAAGTTACATAACCGAATCTTGTTCTAACAGAAGAGGGAACATGTTTAGAGGGTGATGAAACACATTAGTCAGTAGAAAATTATCTCTAAGATCTCATATTCAAATATCACAAGCATGGGAAAAGGAATGCATAAATATCACACAAAGAGAATAGTCAAAGGATGCAAGCAAATAATGTTCAATTTAAGAATTTAAGATCAAAAGAAGAGAGAGCATAATTGAAGAATTATTCAATGTGTGACTTATATAGCAAGTTAACTCAAGATAAGACTCAAGAATAACTAGTAAGAAGATGAAACTTCTTACACAAGAAAAGTCACCTAGTTGATGAACAAAATCATCTAAAGATAGATAAAACTTGTCTTAAATCAAATGAGATTGATAAAGCTCAAGTAAGAGTACAATGACATCTTGTATATCGTAGGGTGATGATGAAACCATCACAAGATATAAATCATGAACTTTAAAGACTCAAGACATGTCAACAAGATAACATACTTAAGTGTCATGATATATGGCAAAGTATAGTCAATTTGATGCATAAAAGAAATATGATCTAAATAAATCAAAGTCTATGTTCTTAGATGTTGTGGGAAGTAGACAACATCAAGATATATTCATGGGACATGGCACAAAAGCTCATGAGACAATCATTAGACAATGATGCTCAAAACACAAGTAGAAAAGAGAATATAGCTTCTTATGTATCATCAGGTTGGTTAGAAAGTGAGTGCTTAACCAAGGATCAAAGAAGTATGAGAAATTATATGAGGAGAGAGTTTAATATAAAAGCTTAAACACAAAAATATTGGACTCAAAGTCCTCAAGAAAGATACATCACACATTAATTAGGTCAAAACAAAGAATGTGGCTCCTAACTTGTCATCATGATGAATTGACAATGAAATGTCAATTAAAGAATCAAAGGAGAATTGATTTATAGATTATAAGACATGGGGTTAGAAGTATAAGTAAAGCAATTTCAATATTTTTGGATCAATGATACTCAATTGGAAATGTACAAACACATTCTCCTAAACCATTATCACAAAAGATAAACAAAAGACCTCTAAGAAAATGTGAGATGTTAGAGAACTTGAATGGTTTATAGACATGAACTAAAGGCTCTACATATGCTAATGAGAATAAGATAAAGAAGAAGGAACTTGGTTCTTTATAGGTTGCACAAGTGCATACCTTGTATCTCAAGCAACTAAGAAATAGGTTCAAAATAGTAAGGAAAAAGTTCAACATGAAATATATGGATAAAGATTGATCTAATGAGGTCAATTGATTATAAAACCTCAAAGGGTTTATCCTTGAACTTGTCATTTCCCAATCATGGATCAATTTACAAATAAATTCAACAAAGTGGCTCAAAATGTTAACCAAAATGACAATGATCACATATAATGTTTAAATCAAAGGAAAATAGGAAAAGGATCAATATACTCAAAAAAATATTTCAAGCATCTTAAGACCATCACAAACCAGAATCAAGTGTTACCACACATTCAAAGTTGAAAAAATAGAAAATGGTATTAAAAGATGGAAACTAGCTCCACAAGATATCCAAACAAACACACTTAACAAACAATTTTCAAATGAAAGAAAATTGATCAATAAAAATGGGAAAAATTATCCAAGCATAACAATACATCTCTGAGTATCATATTTTTTTAACATTTTTTTTACATCAAGGAAAAGTTGAAAATAACATTCAAATAGCAAGACTAATTATAAACAAAAGCCAAACTAGACACATTACACCATAAAATGGAGAAAAATACCAAAACAGAAAATAAAAATAAGCAAAAATTATCATGATACTCACAACATACATAAGTATGTCAAACATATTTTTCCATATTTTTTATGTCACTGAAATATTCAAAATTAAATCAAACTTTGGAAACTAGCCATTAAAGGCACTCAATGAAGCACACTTGATAAGAAATTTTCAAACTGTGACAAAATTAACGTGCAAAATTATGGAAAAATCATTTTTAGTATTTTAACACATCCACAAACGTGCATGAATTAATTTGGAGTTTTCAGATTAAGAAAAGATAGGAAATGAAGATGAAACTTCTAACCTGTATAAGAAAAAGACCAAAATATATGTTCATCTTCAACAATTTTTAAAATCAAACAAACTATCAAATGAAAATGAACAAAAAATATCATAATCATATCTGGACATCAAAAGACATGAAAAATATTTTTGTATATTTTTTAGGTTAAGGACTCTATTTTAATAAAAAAATTTAAAGAAAATGATGCATTCAACTAATTGATTTAATTAATACACCACGAAAATTATAAAAATAAAATAAAAATTATTTTCATAAAGTAGAGATAAAAAGAGTCATGACATATTTTTTTGATAATTTTGGATGAGGAAAAGTATTAAAATCAAAACTAATAAACAAATGCAAATTAAAGTAAAATTTGAAATAAATCAAATCTACTACAACTGTTATTTATCAAAAGTGATGTAAAATAACTTTTAAGCATGCTAAATCAAAAAAAGACATGTGGTCATCCCTGTCAAGATAAACCCTAAAACAATTTTATCAAACCAACTTCAGAGCAACATATCTCTCTCGTTTCTCAACAAAATCAAATGATATAAACACCAAAATTGAAGATCAAACTTCAAGGAACACGATGACATCAAAAATTTTCATAATCCATACACGAAACATAGAGAAAACTGAGCACGAGAGTCACGGTTCAACATTTTTTCAGAAATTCAAAAATGACAACACATGTTCATAAATCAAGAATCCATATACTTCACACCTATTATGCGGCTAGCTAATGCACATGAACATGATTATATCATTTTGCAAAACCTAAATCTATAGTGGAAAGCATGAGAAGAAGAGTTTGGAGTTCTTACTTGGTGAAGTAGGATCCGCAACTGTTTGAGCTCAACTAAAAGAGCAAGAAACTCAGAGATACTTGGCTTGAATCTTCAGATGTTATCTAATAGAAGGAAAAATCAAGAGAGCTTGTAGAAAAGAAATCAAAAATGAAGGAAGCTTTCTTGAAGAAGTAGATAATTCTCAGATCTATTTTCTCTCTCTTAAATCCTTCTCTCTTTTCTTCTGTCTGTATCCAGGAAATGAGTGAGAATGAGGGAGGGGTGAGGTTGTTTTTATAGAATTGAGGTGGGGTATAAAGTGAGGTCAGATTTAACTATGGTTAATCTCAAACTTGTTGAGAAAGTTTTGAGTGAGGGAAAAATGGTTGTGTTTCATGTTGTTTCAAGTGGTCATATGGTGCGTTTTAAGTGAGAAAATGAGCATAAAAGTAGTGGGGTGGATGATGTCACGTGAGAGTGGAGGTGAAATAAGTTTGTAGAGAGAAAAGTTTCTCTTTTTGGCCAAGGATGAAAAATGCATGTACATGCAATATATCCATGTTGTCTGGCCACTTTGTGTAATTAAAAGGACTGAAAAGAGTGATGTGTGGTGTGTGAAGCAACCGGCAAAAAAGACAGAGCCGCCACCAAACTTTATTTATCCCGAAGGAAGGGGAAATATCGAGAAAACCTCAAGAGGATGGATAAGATGGTATTGCAACCAAAAGAGAGGGTACGAAAGTCGATTATATGAGGGGAAGGTATTAGCACCCCTCACATCCGTTGTACTCAACATGATCTATTTTGATTGTTTGCTTCTAAGGGTGCATCTATCTAAAACTGTACTTGCTAAGGGAAATGAAACGGTTTTTATTAGTGCGTTGTGAGGGTCTCGCAACTCTTTGTCTATGTATCTCGTGAAGGAATCAGAACAACGTAGTTCTTCTAGAAAATGTTGGTTTGTTGGTGTTTTTAATGGGCAATGTTAACACACACATTCTAGTAGTAGGCACGACCGATATCCCGGTAGAACGGAGATAACATGCCCTTTTGAGGATATCTTTGATTTGTTGAGTGTTTTTGTTAAGTGTGGAATGGGTTTGAATAATGATTAAGTGTTTTTTTGAGTATTTTTAATAAGGGTAAGAAAGAATTAATTATAAACTTAACCTAATATTTTTTTGTATTTTTATATGGATTTTAAATAAAATAAGACTAAAAACTTGAAAGTTTGAATTTAAAGAGAGAGAAAATTAAAGTCAGGATTTAAACTCATGTCCCCTAGGCTACAACTCTTTTGCCTTGCCACTAAACCAAGTTCATTTTCCTGTTATATCTACCATTTAATAAAAATAAAATGGGGAATATAAAACAGAAATCATTGGGCTAAAATTGAGATAAAAGTGCCAAATAATGGTAAAAGGGACTCAAACTCAAGACCTCAAGCATAACATACTCACGTTCCAACCACTACACCAAGTTGTTCATTCGTTATATTTATCTAATCAAAAACTATAAAAAAATAAAACTTATGAGATAGGTTGGGATAAAGAAATAAGCCCATTAAAATTCCAATAGGGATAGAAAACCCTAAATCTAATGAATGAATCCGCTCAAGCGCTCTCTTTTCCCCTGTTCACTCAACCTTCTCTTTCCCATTTTCTTCTCGAAAACACAACAACAATAACACCCTTTAATTCCCTCAATCTCTTCTCTCTCTCTCTCTCTCACAATATTTCACAGCAAAGAGAAGAGAAAAAACAAGATCCATTCCAACAAAACATCATCATCAACAAACCCGATTTTCAATCAACATGAGCAAAGGGGAAAAATCGAACTTTAAACAGATCGGTAACCCTTCCGACGTGGTGGTTTTGGTTTCAGGTTTGAGACTTCCTTCATTTATTTCAATTTCCCAAATGCTCACGCATAATATCCTTTTAGGTTCACACTTTTGTGGCTATGTATCGGTTTATAACAAAATAATGAGACTCTCATGCGGTTTTCTCTACTTCTTCACGGTCTCACAGTTTAGTTCCAACAACCATGTACTCACTTCCAATCTTTCTTATGCAAATGGTTTCTCTCACGTTTACGGTAAATAAACAAATGACACTATTTTTATTTTATTTAAAATCTCAGTTTTTCGAATGAAAGGACAAACAACACATTTTCAATGCAAGGATACAATAATGATAATATCAATATGCCCACAAGTGACTCACAAGTGATAATATGGAAAACAATACTAAAGAGATCATTTATTCAACAACAAAGTATTATGACAACATTAATGATCTGAAAGTTATCGGAGAGACGATTCCCCGAGTTAAGCTCTTCTTCTCGAGTTAAGCTCTTCTTCTCTTTGTCTAGTTCTCTGTTGCTCATGTCATTGTAAACATATGCAAAGTTGTTATGAATCGCGTCATTGTTTTGATAATTTACTTCTATTTTATTGGAATAGGTGGATGATGTCGAAACTCAACCGAAGTGATACCTGAAGGTTGTTGAAATTGTTATTGAGCTTCTGAATGTAGCTGTTGTGATGAAGGTTATTGAGTGTAACTGAGGAAGATTCAATTTCTGCATAATTTCGTGTATACTTTTCTTCTAGTTAGTGAATGGTTAGAAATTTTGTTCTTGCTGTGAGTTTGTGATAATATATATATGGAATTTTAAAGTGTGCAAAATTTTTAGATGGATGTTTCTGTTTGTTTGAGAAGAAATTTGAGAAGAATTTTTTGTGGTGTTTTTGGAGATTTTTCTGTGTATTGTTGGTGTATGAAAGCAGAGGTTTGGTTGGTGAAGTAGGGAGTTATGATAGAATTTTGAGTAAGCTTTTTTATTGATTTTTTCTATGTTGTGATGAGAGAGTTTGGACAGAATTTCTGAATGAGTTTCTTGTTGAAATTTTTCTCTTTTTTCCGTCCCTTTTTAGTGTATGCAGGGTTGTTTCTTATAGTGAATGAGAGTGGGGTTTTGGGGGGAAACTTTGGTAAATTTGAACACTTGTAGTATGCTGATTTGTAGCTTTTGGATGCAGTGTTTTGTATTGCCATTTTGATGTAATTTTGGACTGTCTTGATAGGTTTCGAAGGCTTGTGAGTAGCAGGTTTGGACTATTTGCACAGGGCTGTTTTTTCTGATTTTTGGAGTGGAGTAGCAGCTAGTCTTGGCGGGTTTGACAGCAATATGCATGGCTTTTTTTTACTTATTGTGGACAGGTTTGAAAATATGTAACAGCAAGTCCAAATTTGGCGTATTGATGTGCTGGTTTTTGGACAGTAGCAAGTTGCAAAGTGTATTGGCAACCGGTGATTAAAGTGATAGCATTGCAAAGATTGATTCAAGAATCATAAAATGTGGAACTTGAAACTTAGCACTAAGAGTTTTGGAATTGCTCCTAATCTATAATTTAGGAACTTGAAACTTTCTTGTAACTCTTGAATTTACTTGAAACTTTAAACATGATGAAATTGCTTGAAGCCTTTTTGAATTCGTGTATGAATGTACCTTGAAAATTTTAGGCCAAAAGAAGCTTGAATTGTCTTGTATGGCATTGAATTTTTTGTTATCATGAAGGCAACTCAAAAATTAAGAAAGTTTTCCTTGAACTTGAAATGAACTTTGCAAAATTAAGCATTATCTTGAAATATGCTTAAATATTTTTTGATGGATTCCTTTTGATGAACTCATGCCATTAGGAACTTGAATTCATAAATAAAAATTGAGTCTTGAATCCTTGAAAAGGATTGAAATAATTGATGGATGCCTTGAAATTTTGAAGTACAAATATTGACTTCTAATTTCCAAACTCATGAAAACAAAGAAATTTCCTCCATCTCTTGAATTTGAAAGTCTTTGAATAAAACTTGTACCACTTCATGATCCCACAAGAAAATGAAACCAAACAAAACTATAGATCATGCTTGTATCTTGAAGAAATCCTAATTGAAAACCTAAATTCCTTATCCTAACTTGTATTTGAAACAACCATTGATTGAACCAACCCTTATGATTGAAAAATGACTGCTCAGGTGAGTTCTCAATGCACACTTTGTCTTGACCAAACCTTAACCACTTGGAGGTTCAAACATAGGAACAATAAGCTTTAATCGCAAGCCACAAAGCAACCCCTAACTCAATGATCCTTAATTAAAGCACCATAAATGAAGAAAAACCTAATTCTTAATCCCTGAAGAAGGAAATCTTGCAACTTGATGTAGAGAAGAAACTCATACGCAACCATAGTCATGCACACCATAATCTTGAAGAAGATCGACATAAGAAAGCCCTTCATGCTGGGAGAGATCTCAAACCCTAATTAACCCCCATACTTAAAAGATTGCAACCCCAATCTTCTGAGAAATATAGAGACGTACACTCTGATTCATGACCTTGGTGAATGTGGATGGAGAAACAAGTCCATAATAAAGAATCAAAATCCTAGCTCACACTTCATTGCTCAAACAAGAAAAATTAGAAGGACTAGTCTTATTGATGTAGAATCCTCAAACCAAAATTAAACCGTAGTTAGCACAACCATTGATGCTTTGAATAACTGCCTTATTGAATGAAGGAATGATGGGTGATCTACCTAATGAAAATGATGCAAATGAAATGCAAAGCCTAAGCCAGATAAAAGTGAAAAGGGTAGGACAAATTTGGGGTATGACAGGGTGTGAACAAAAGAAATGACTTGTAATTCATGATAGCTCAAAAATTGTAAAAATTTTACAGCTCAAAACGGTGTCCACTTGACCTACTTTGAGAACTCATATCTTGACCTACAAACCTCCTCCAAGTGAGAGCAGTCATTGAAAAGCTTGAACACCAAACTTCATCTTTCATGTTGAGAGTGAATTAAGATAGACCTCTACACTCCATTTAATTTATTCTTAAAATCATGGCATCACTAATGATTTAGATTCTTTAGGAACTTCTAAAATTTGAGCAATAATATCTATTTCATGTGCACGACTTTTTGAGCCTTTAACTTTTTTGATAGTGCACCCAATGATACATTTCTTCCACATGATAAAGAGCGTACATCATAGAACATCTTTGATGTTGTGTTGATGTTGATATTAAACCTTTATCACCAAGTAAAATAGCCATGAAACTGCTCACTTGAACCTAATTGCAAAAATCCAGAATTTTATTAAGTGTTGACTAGTCACTTGTCCACTTTGAAACCTTGAAATCAAAACACAATATCTCATTCAATAATGCACCAAATGAATAAAGGTTTGAATCAAAGTTTCAAAGGTAAGTTCAAACTTCAACTTTGATGTTGATCATTCATCCAAACATGGCCTTGATCATGGCGAAATTTCATCATGAACCTATTCCTTGCAGGTGTTTGATAAAAATCCAGGCCTGGCGCGCACATGGGCTTCTCATGTTGGGCAATTTTGCAGCTTTAAGACACCAAAGCCTAATCACTATATCTCTTTCCACAATGCACCAAATGAGATGATCCTTGAATCAAAGTTGAATAATAATTTCTAAAATTCATCTTTCATGTTTGGAAGTTTTTGATTTGCGTCCAAATGAAATCCTAAAAATGGCCATGAAGTTTTCACATTTTGAGCTCATAACTTGAAAATTTGTTAAGTGTTTTGTGGCCATAACTTCTAAGCATCATAATTCCTTTTCTCTTCATTTTTTGGGCATGAGACCTCATTGTCAAAGTTGTATAATTTTTCTCCCTCTCTCCAAGCATGTAAGGTTTGCATTTTTTCAATAAAAATGAAGAAGTTGTGAATTTTTGAATTTCAGCCTAATGAGTTTCCATACTTAAAATTTTTTCAAATTTCATCAAGATACCTTCACGAACAAGTTAACTTCAAAATCCATCATTCTGTTGAACTTCTTCAACCATAGGACATGTGATGTTGAAACATGATCATTGACCTCAACTTTGACCATAAGTCTATTTGGTCAACAATTGACTTTTGTTGACTTTTGGTCAGATGACTGTTTTACCCCCAATTGATCAATTGAACCCCTTTCAACAAAATTGATGAGCAGTACTTCAATCATAGTTGCTCATGAACATGTAAAGAAGCATGGAATTAAGTCTTTCCAAAAAAGTCATAGATTTCCTGATTAAATCTAAAACCCTATTTTGGCCCTTTGTGTTAAGAAATGATGATCAAGCTTTAAAATCCTAATTCTTAGGAACATGATGATAGATTCTTTGAACAAAGATGTCTCATATAAAAATGAGAGGATATTACTTCATAAATTTGGAACACACAAGCATCAAACACTCCATCTGGCCAAAAACCTAATCTCAAGAGATGAATAGGAGAATAGTGATTCAAAATCAACACATGTAATTTTTAATCTCCTGATGAATCAAAGAGACAATTGAGATGTCTTGAGGCATGAGAAGTATTGGTAGCTCGAGTGACTCAAAGATTAGGGGCATGAGATCCTTCTTGCATTGGTTGATAACACAACCATCTTTCATAGCTTGCAAAGGAACTTGGGGAACCAGGATACCTTGATCCTATCACAATGTATGAATGCATATGATGAAACATAAGCCTTTAAAGTTATAAAAACAAGAGGGTAAATTTTGGGGTGCAACACTATTCACCCCCTCTAGATAAGTTTCCTTCGTCTAACAAGTGGTATCAGAAGCTCCAGTTTATTTCTCGTCCTTCAAAAATGCTTATTAGATTATGGCTTCCAAACCTAAAGAGGCACACAATAGAGCATTTATTTTTATCAATGAAAACTATGATTATTCGAAAGCTTATATGCATATCTATATCAACTTGGTTGATAAGGGAGTATGGAACGCCATCATCAATGGTCCTAACCAAGTTATGATAACATATGTTAAAGGTGTTGTCATACCTAAACTGGAAGCTCAATGGGATGAAAATGATAAGATACTATGGTAACATGATTGGAAGGAACAAAATATTCTCATATCCACACTAGGAGTTGATGAATATTATCATGTTTCTCATTGTGAGACCTCCAAATTTATGTGGGACTAATTACAAGTTTCCCATGACGGAACTAATAAAGTCAAATAGGCTAGATTCAATACATTGAATCAATATTTTAAACTATTTTGCATGAAGCATGGTGAAACCATTGCCAATGGAAAAATATGTTCTCTCATCTTGTAAAACGTTTGAATGAACTTGGCAATCCGGTTTCCAATGAAATTGCTACTAAATAAAGTGTTACGATGTCTTAATAGAGAATGACAACCAAAGGTTACCGCAATCAAGGAAGCTAATGATCTTTTGACATTGGATACTACTACTTTTTTTGGCAAGCTTAAAGAACATGAACAAGAGCTCATTTTCTTAGAGAAGAATAAGAAGAAGATTAAGAAGGAAAAGGAGGTGCACAAGAAGTCTATTGCTTTTATGGCTTCTAGCTCTAAGTACTTTACTATAAAGCAAGATGATAGTGGAACAAGTGATGATGATTGTTCGGATGATGAAGTAATGAGAATGTTTGTTAGAAGATACAATAGGTATCTCAAGAAGAATGAAATGAATAATTCTAACAAAGGTCTCATCAACCATAGAAGGCAATCAAATTCCTAAAGACAAGATGAGAATAAGAAAGAAAAATAAAAAAGTTCATGCTATAATTGTGGAAAGGTCGGTCACGACAAATCAGATTGTCCTTTACTTAAGAAAGACATAAGAAAGGGTTAATACAAGAATTCTATCAAGGCTAGAAGAGCATACATTGTTTGAGAGAGTGATAGTGAATCCTCAAGTGAAGATATCTCAAGTGATGATAATGAATTGGCCAATTTTTTTCTCTCAGATCACTATAAGAAAAAGAAGGTTAGCAAGCCTAGAAGAGCATATATTACTTAGGAAAGTGATAATTAATCCTCAAGTAAATATAGCTCAAACAAATGTGATGCAAAGATAAATCTTTGCCTCTAGGCCCATCAAAAGAAAAAGAAATTAAGTCACTCTAAACATGAAACTATTGATAATATGTCTTATTCCAAATTGCAAGTTTCTTTTGAAAAACTACATGGAGAAGTCATAGATGATTTTAAGAGGTTAGCTTCAAATAAGATATTACTTTCATACTTAGAAGCTAAAGTTTTAGAAACCTAAAAACAAATGGAAGCTCCTAAATATTCCATGTTATATATATATATATATATATATATATATATATATATATATATATATATATATATATATATATATATATATATATATATATATATATATATATATATATATATATATATATATATATATATATATATATATATATATTTCAAAAGATAAAAATGATGAGGAGGAGCTTTCTTGGTTTGTTGTGAAACTTGTCACGTTTGAAAAAAAAAAGAAGGTTAATACCTTAAAATCCAAATTGAACAAGGCTTCAGAACCAAAAGTCACTTGTGATATTGATTCTACCAAATTTAAAAGATCTTTGAATGTATTATACCAGAGGTGTAAACTTGTTGAAAAATAATCAAATAGCAAAAGTTTGTCTCACCATCATTTGAATTCTCGCTATTGTAGCAAGAAAGGTCACATCATTTCCAAATGCAAAATTAGGAGATCTTTTATTCCTAAAGGTGCTTTTCAATGGCTGCCTAAATGCGACATGATTTCCTCTCACCCTTAAGGACCCGATGAAAATTAGGTACCCAGCAGTCTTAATTGACTTTGTAGGATAAATGTCTTGTCTCCATCGGAATAATATGGGTTCTTAATAGTGGATTTTAAAGGCATGTGACGGGTAACACTTCCCTTATTCATTGACTTTGTGGCAATGAATAAGGGGTTTGTGACCTATGAATACAAAAATAAGGGTGTCATACCTGGTAAAGGTAGTATAAGTAAATGTTTCTTCTACTACTATCTTTATTGTTACTTATTGTTGATGAGCCCGTGCTTGTCATTTGTAATGCATCTTATCCTAGATAAGTCGGGAAAGTTATTTCTTTTTATGATGTAGGTATATCTTAAGAAAACATACTCAAAGACACTAAAGAAGGAATTGATCATCCTAAAATGGTGAAATCTGAGGAGGAGTAAGATGATCCTAAATATGAGAATGGTATCAAATTGATAATATTCTTGGAGACATCACCATTAGTGACCACACTCTCCAATACTACTCTAAGAAGGGATATTTATGTGACAAACAATGCTATATCAAAAAAGGTTGATGAAAAGTCTCTTGATAACCCAATTCCCATAAATGTAAATTTTGGCAAAGATAAATGGGTTATAAGTGTTTAATTCTAAAAGTTTTAAGGTATTCTTTATAGCTATTTCAACTTTCATTAGAAAGTTCCTTATTCTATAAGTGCATCCTTCATCTTTCGTCTGGTGAGGTAATATTGTTTCACTTATCTCTTTGCTAGTAAGTTTTTATTTCTTGCATTGTTTATCTATATCACTTGCATTTTGATTTTGTGTTTATGTGATATATTTAATGTGTAATGCAATCCCATGAATCTCCTCTTTCAAAAAAAATTGTGAACCAATGAGTGTTTTCAATCCATATGTTTATAGTGACTTCATGTTTTAATCTTTTGTGTTTCATCATCATTTGTATTTCATGGTATAATATCTTATAATTTGAAATATCTTTTGATAGTATGCTTGAGCATGTTATTAATCATTATTCCTTACATTATATATGTAAGCTTGTTATCTATCAATTCTTGCACAAATTAATTTGAGCATGTTATAGTGCAAATGAAATTCTTGAACAAGTCATGTCATATTTTATGGAAGCATCTTTATTTTTTGGTTTTAGTGGTGATGTATTTACATTTTTCACCAAGCTAGAAACATACGTGTGTAGCATCATGAGCACCAATATAAAGAGTTCCGTAAACATGGCATTTTTAAGCGAATCAAGAGTTTTTGATTGCATTATATCCATCATCTTTCATGCTATTGTATTTGTTATTGAGATGATTTGTGGAAAGAATATCATAATGTTATTTGAAATGCCTTTCTATTTATGTTTATTCATTTCTTTGCAAAAAGCCTATGTATGATTTAATTAGTATATGTATTTTGTTGTATCTATGTGATACTTTTCATGGCTTGTTTTGTCTCTTTTTGATGTTATAAAAGTGGGAGAAGCATATTGATAAGTGCAAATTGTAGCTATTTTTATATATATGTTTTGTTGCACTTACCGACTCTTTGTTGTTAATATCGTTGAATAAACCCGACTTTTGTGTAAATACACTTAGTTTGGGTAGGTGTTTTCGTGTACATAGTGTATCGATTGACATTTTTGTATTCATTTTGTAGGTATTTGTTGTATTATTGGAGCATTGAGGAGTAAAGTCCAAATGGAGCTCCAAGATGTGCATTTGACCAATAAAGGAATACGGCAAAAGAGAGAGCCAAGTGAAGTTGTGTAGAGAAAGCAACAAAAGTTGTTGAACTGGTGTGTGTCGTCGGGCGATGGCCAGGCGAAGGCCATCGCGTCTGCATCGCCGGGCAACAGTGGAGCGAGAAGAGTCAATGTATTAATTGAGTCAACCTTGCTTCTCTACTGTGTCGCTGGGCGAGGAAGTGTAGTGTCATCGGGCGAGGCTTTTCTATTGTCGGGCGGTGGAATATATTTTCCCTAGTTGCGTACATGGAACAACCTGGGCCAAGTGTATTAGAGTTGTCACCGGGCGACGTGTGTTGTGTCTCCAGGCAATGGTCGCGGAACATATTTTCCTTTATACTTTTGTTTTGTTTCATTTGTTTGGTTTTGGTTTTGGGGGTGGTTTTTGTTCTCCTAATTCCATCAACCTCATTTTATACTGGGTTAGCTTAGTTAACAACTATGGAGCTTTCCCACGGATGATCCGGGGTGGATTTCTCTTTGATCGGCTCTGATAATCCGGAAGATTTGTGGTTCATTACTCTTCTTCTTTGTGTATTTTATTTTGGTTGGGTTTGTTTATGTATTTACTTTGACATCATGTATATTTTTCGCCCATGACGTTATATTTAATTCGCCTTACAAATCTTTATGGATTGTTATCCTTGATTTTTGCTCTTAGCTAGGGATTTTGGTTGTTATAGACATATACTGCTCAAATTCTTATCTAGGAAGATTGTCTAATAGTGTCTAGATTCTAGAGATAGATTTAGTGTTATTATTCACTGAAGGTGTTTGTGATTAATTCCTTTGTGTTGGTTGTGTTGGCTGAGAGATCATTAACATGAGCGACACAATTGACTCCTGTGTTATTGAGGTGGTTGAGAGATTGCTACCGAGGTGATACAATGGGTGTTGTATTTGACATGTGATGACATTGACGAGTACTGTATGTTAAGTATAACTTGTCAATAGGTTTAAGTTTGTGAGGAGTGGATTATATGCATGCTTGATAAATTTCTCCTATCAAGAATGAATTTTTTTTTTGTCAATAGTTTTCACCCTTTCTTTACAAACAACCCTTTTTCCCCCAAACTCATTAACGAATGCTTTGTCAAATGAATAATCAATACCAATATTTGCGGACACGATACGATATAACATATATCACCCAATAAAATTAATACTTTACTTTTTGTTAGCCTCTTTACTGCTCCAATGAAATGGCATCGTTGTTGGGGATTGGTTTATTGTTTCACATCATGATAATTCCTTTGTTTTTGAGTTTTGTAATTAATGTATATGTTGTATAGAATTTGTAAATGAACGTTTTTATGTTTAATTTTACATATTTTTGTATATGTTTACCAAACTTGTAAATAGTTACATGTGTACTATACTTGTATATTTTTATTTCTTTTCACGTTTGCCAAAAGTGTGGTTAGATGTGTAGTTCTTGTTAGAGTTCGAAGAGATGAGAGAAAAGGCGGGAGTGAATCATTTGACTCATTTAAAGAAACATGTGAGTTGTAAAATCAAGCGTCGAGCTTACGACGTAAAACAAGCATGTTTTATTATTTTTCATTTTTGTTACATTTGGTAGTTGAATGCAATTTTTTAAATAAATTTAACTCGGACTAGTTCTTAAATTTCATATCTTCACTTTTAAATTTGTTTAGACAATTTCATTTTATCTTTTAGTATGTGTATATTATATGTGTTCACTCTTGTGTTTGTCTTTGAGCTTGTTGTGAATAGCTTGAGGATATTGAGGTGATTTGTCAAGTTTGATCATTTTAACTTGCAAATACGTGGTAATGATTTTGTTAAGGTTTTGTACATGTTCAAGGTATGTGTTTATAGCTTTCCATACTTTAGAATATTCATGATACTTAGACTTTTTATAATTTTTATGCCATTTATTCTTTTGTATACTTGTTCGTTTGTGAATCACTTTAGTTCCTACCTTTTTTGTGAGGTAGCTTTCCATTGTTCACATATGCTGGACGTCATAATTCTTGTTTTAATTGGATTTTATTATGCTTAATATTTTGTTTGTGTTGATTGTATGAATGCATGAAAGTGATCAAGACATTTTGTTTCACTTTGAGCATAACTACCTAGCCAAATAGTCAATTCACCTTGTGAGTGTGTGAACTTTTGTAACCCCCTTTGAGCCTTTTTATCGATATCCATGTTGATTTTGTCAAATGCTTGTCTATGAGTGTTTAACTGATCTTTTTGTAAGGACATTGATTCTTTATTTTCTTGAACCCTTAACTATGATTTATAGTTTGAGTTTTTGTCTTGCCTTATAAAGTAGGGAGTATTCATATTATGACGATGGTTGAATTCAAGTTGAGGAGAGGAATGTTTATGTTCTCTTGTGTGTATTACTATGAGGTTGTGAAAAAGAAGGAAAAAAAAGAAGAAAAAAAAGAGAAAAAGAAAAGAAAAGAAAAGAAAATGTGAAAAAGAAGTGATAAGAAAAAGAAAGAAAGAAAAAGAGAAAAAAGCTTTGAAAAAGAAAAACAAAAAGAGTATGGAATAATATTTTGATAATAAATGATGTGTGTTGGTTTGAGAAATTTGGAATAAAGAAGAAGTTTGATTTGAATTATTTTGCTTGAGTCTGTGTGAGTTTATCAATCCCTTAGGTTAATGCAAGTTTTTGTTTCGATTAGTTTTAGGACTTATCCTTTATTTGTTAACCAAGCCACATTACAACCCTTAAATCCCTTCTGATTCTTACTTTTGTGTTCTCAATATGATTTTTTTGGATGAGTGTATAATTTAATATTTTGTTTGCAAGATTGTGGATGAGTGAAAAAACTTCATTTTTATGTGATTGTCATCTACCAATGATTGTTTTTGCTAGGTGTGATTTATTTGTGAACTAGTGTTGTTTTAGAATGTTTGGGATAATTTTTGTATTTAGTATTTGTTTCATATTTATGTTATAGTCATAGTTTAATGGTAAGTGTTTACTTTGTGTGTATTGTTTTTCACTTGAACCATTGCATTTGTTCTTTGTTTCCAAAACTTGTTGATTCGTGATTCTTTGGTTGATCGTTTTTGTTTCTTCAAGTTGTTTGTTTCATTTTTGAGGACAAACACATTCAAGTTGTGGAGAGTTTGATAAGTGTAAACTATAGCTAATTTTGTATATACTTTTTGTTGCACTTATCGACTCTTTGTTGTTAATATCGTTAAATAAACCTGACTTTTGTGTAAATACGTTTAGTTTGTGTATAATGGTGTTTTTGTGTACATAGTGTATCGATTGATAGTTTTGTATTAATTTTGTAGGTATTTGTTGCATTATTAGATCATTGAGGAATAAAGTTCAAATAGATCTCTAAGATGTGCATTTGATCAATAAAGGAATAAGACAAAAGAGATAGCCAAGTGAAGTTTTACAGAGAAAGCAACAAAAGTTGTTGAACTGGTGTGTGTCGTCGGGTGATGGACAGGCGAGGGCTATCGCGTATGCGTTGCCGGGTGACGGTGGAGCGAGAGTAGTCGATGTTTCAGTTAAGTCTTCCTTGCTTCGTTGTTGTGTTGTTGGGCGAGGAAGTGTAGTGTTGTCGGGCGAGGCTTTTCATTCGTCGGGCGATGGAATATATTTTCCCCAGTTGCGTACGTGGCGCAAGTTGGGCCAAGTGTATTAGAGTTATCACCGAGCGACGTGTGTTATTTCGTCGGGTGATGGTCGCGGAACATATTTTCCTTTATACTTTCATTTTGTTTGTTTGTTTATCGTTTTGGAAGGGGTTTTTGTTCTCCCAATTCCATTAACCTCATTTTGTACTGGATTAGCTTAGATAACAACTATGGAGCTTGCTCACGGATGATCTAAGGTGGATTTCTCATGGACCGGCTCTGACAATTCCGAATATTTGTGGTTCATTTCTATTATTCTTTGTGTATTCTTTTTTCGTTGGGTTTGTATTTATATTTAGTTTGATCTCATGTATATTTGTCGTCTATGGCGTTATATTTAATTTTCTTTACAAATCTTTGTGGATTGTTAGCCTTGATTTTTGCTCTGTGCTAGGGATTTGGGTTATTATAGACATATACTGCTCGAATTCTTATTTGGGATGATTGTCTAATAGTCTCTACATTCTAGAGATAGATTTAGTGCTATTATTCACTTAGGGTGTCTGTGATTAATGCCTCCGTATTGGTTGGGTTGGCTGAGAGATCGTTAACACGAGTACAATTGACTTTTGTGTTGTTGAGGTGATTGAGAGATTGCTACCGAGGTGATACAGTGGATGTTGTGTTTGACATGTGATGATATTGCCGAGTATTGTAGGTTGATTATAACTGGTCGATAGGTTTAAGTTTGTGAGGAGTGGATTATGTGCATGCTTAATAAGTTTCTCCTGTGAAGAATGAATTTACTTTCTTGTCAATAGTTTTTACCCTTTCTTTACAAACAACCCATTTTCCCCTAAACTCATTAACGAATGATTTTTCGAATGTCGAATCAATAAAAATCTTTGTGGACACGATACAATATAACCTATATCACCCGATAAAGTTAATACTTTACTTATTTATTTCTGCTTTACCGCTCCAGCAAAATGGTGCAGTTGTCATGAATTGGTTTATTTTTTCGCATCGCGATAATTCCTTTGTTTTTGAGTTTTGTAATTAAATTATATGTTGTATAGAATTTGTAAATGAAATTGTTTATGTTTAATTGTACATCTATTTGTATATGTTTACCAAACATGAAAATAGTTACATGTGTTCTATACTTGTATATTTTTGTTTTTTTTCACGTTTTCCAAAAGTGTGGTTAGATGTGTAGTTCCGTTTAGAGTTTGAAGAGATGAGAGAAAAGGCGGGAGTGAATCATTTTGGCTCATTTAAAGCAACCTGTGAGTTTTAAATATAATGTGTCGAGCTTACGATGTAAAACAAGTATGTTTTATTATTTTTCATTTTTGTTAGTTTAGGTAGTTGAATGCAATTTTTTAAACAAATTTAACTCGGACTAGTTCTTAAATTTCATATCTTCACTTTTAAATTTGTTTAGACACATGAGTTCACACATGTTGTTAATTTTTTAAATCTGTAGGTTTTGTAATGCATGTGTCGACACATGATAGTTTTCAGGTCGACACATAGAAAAAAATTACTTATATGAGTCGACACATATGACATATGAGTTGACACTGTAGCAACTGGTATTTTAATCAAGAGTCGTCACTATTAGTTTTTATCCTAGGGAAGGGAATCTAACAGAAAACCCTAATTCGCATATAGAGATTTTAGGTTTCGGACTCAATTAGACGAAAGGAAGGTGTTAGGCACCTTTCATCCACCTTGTTCACAAGGATATTAGACTCTAGGTTTAGGTTTGGGGTAAACTGGGTTTTAAGTTTTAATTAGGAAGACTCGCCACGATTTTTGATCGTATGCCTACGTATCCTCTTATGAGGAATCAGAGTCCTAATTCGTAGTTCGTATGGGTTGGTGTTTTTTAGGGGTTCGCAAACATATTTTGAATCACTTCGCACTCGGTCGGGAGTAGTGATTGCGGAGATTTTGACTGAGTGTATAGTAAGTCAAAACTAGTTTGAAACCCTGTTGCGAAAAGACAGTTGATTAGCTTAATTTATTGCGAAAGTAATTTGATGATTTGTTTGTGTTTTTTAATCATATTATTTGCGAAAATATCTTAATTAATGCATGATTGAAAAAGATTTAATGCAAATAATATATATAAAATAATATATGTAATTTTAATATGAAAATAATTTATTTGATCATGTAATAGTTTTTAAATAGTAAATATAAGATAAGAATAATATTTATAAAAATAATAATAATAATAATAATAATAATGATAATAGTAAAGACTCAAGTAACTATAGTAATATATATAATAATAATAATAATAATAACGATCAAACGGATGACATTAGAAGGCGCATGTTTATTATGGTGCACGCTCACGTATGGAATTAAATGGTATAATAAGTTTTGTTTTTTACATTTTTGTTTATCATCACCATTTTTTTACAGCAACTTATCCTCTTTCTCTCTCACGTAACCACCCTTCAAAATCCTTATCCCTTCCTCACTGTTTCCACCCCCAAATTAACAACTCTAAGTCCGATTACCCTCATGGCGGCGCTTGCAATCCATGTCCCTACCCAACACACAAATATAATAACAACACAAATGAAGCTAAGTTTCGTTACCCTTGGCGATCTAGTTTGTGTTCTTGAGTTTTCTGTTTTCTGACCCCTTCCTCTTTAATTCGCAGGTTCCGGCATTGATTGAGGGCTTGAAGATGGTGGTGGACGCCGAAGGATAGTGGTGGCTCACGGTTAGGGTTTCAAAAATTGAAACCCTAACAGTTCTCCTTCAATCTTCAGCGATGAGCAGTGTATTCAGACTCTTCTCCATCTCTCTACAAGCCTCACGGTTGTCGTTCTTCTTTTGTCTCTATTCTCCCCGTTATTGTTCTTCTATATCAAAATCCCCCCCAATTCTTCTTTGTGTTTTGTTATTTATAGAGTTAGGCTTATTTAGGGTTTTCAATTGTTAGAATTAGATTTAGTAAGAAATTAAGGAGATTAGATTAGGAATTAGGTTTTAGAGATTTCTGTAATTGATTTAGTAATTGTAGTTTGATTCGTACTTTGATAAGTTTTGAATTTGATTTGCATATTTGGGTGCTGATTGATTTAGCAAGATTTGATTTTGGTTAATTGGATTTGTATTGAATGCAAACGATTTGGTTCATATGATTTTCTGCGTTCTAGATTGGATCTGATTCTGGGGTTTACGGATTTTGGATATTGGTTTTAATTTAATTTGAACAGTATGTGTTCATTGAGAAAAAACACGCATTAATTTTAGTGAATTGATACAGTGACTGTTCTTTTTTTGCTTAATTGGGCCTTGCACGAATTTTAGGGAATTGGGCATGCACTTCCTTTTCTTATTTACAACAAACAATTTATATTTTAAATAATCAATTGGGCCAGCAGCTGTACCCAACAACATTAATATATATATATATATATATATATATATATATATATATATATATATATATATATATATATATATATATATATATATATATATATATATATATATATATATATATATATATATATATATATATATATATATATATATATATATCTTTTAATAACTAAACATTACTGTAAAGCAAAAAACATTACATCACGATTTCTTGCAACAAATAACAAACAGTTTTTTTCAATTCCCTTGGACCTTGCGTTTTTTAGACCAGCAATTTCTGACACCTGTTTTTTCTTTTCACTGCCCCTTGGGATTGGGCCTTAAAAAATATCCAAACGGGTCTTTTTTCCAAAATAGCAAACTCCTAAACTAATATAATGGAAATAATACCTTATTGAATAAAAGGTTTAGCAACAATAATATACCGCGCTTTTCTCCTAAAAATCATTTATCACCTCTTTTACAATAACACAAGCTTTGACAATAATTCCCTTTTTCTTTTAAACCTGTAATAACACAAGACTATAAATACATTAGTTTTATTAAAACCTTAATGGGCCTATAATTTGCAAACACCTCCTATTTTTACTAAAATCAACCTAACCTAAACAAGCTTATGCAATTTAAACTCGAGTGGGCTTAATTTAATTTCAACCTCCCTTTTACTAACAACTATTTAATAATTTAGAACTTTATAGTTACTCCAATGATTTTCGTTTACGAATCACATGGGCCAATGGCCAACATGCCTCGCGAATGGATTCACGGATACGCGAGTCTTTCTGATTTAGAAAGCCCCACTTTCCTGAATTAAAAAATACACCCCCTAGTCGGATAAAGATGGACCATCAGATACTATTGTACCATCTTTAATTAAATATTTCTTTTATTTTAATCTCGAAAAATAAAATCATCGAGGTAGGACAAATTTGGGGTACGACAGTTGCCCCTATTCAATTATCTTCCAGTCGAATAGCGCGAGAAAACTCGAGTCTTGTGCATTCTGATTGGAAGTTTATTGAATACTTGAAGTATCCCAAAATTTGTCCGACTAGCATATCCTTAAGAGTTTTATGGAAGTAGGCAAATCCAATGATGTGTCGCTTACCGGGGTTTGATTACGAGGCAGATGGTTTTAAGAGCATAATCTTGTAGTCTTGGTTTAGTTTTGATCATTCACCCATGTGGAGGATGAATACAACGATGATTAATGATGCATGGCTGCTTGAAGACTGAGGCGATGATTGGTGTTTATGGAATAAAGGAATGTATTGCTGCATGAAGTCTGATGCAATGGGTTACAGTTTTGCAAATCGCTGCATGAAGTCTGAGACGATAAGCTAGATTTGGTTTTCGGACATTGTTGCATGAAGTCTGAGGCGATGGTTTGTGTTATGGAGTAGAGAGATGTACATTGCTGCATGGAGTCTGAGGCAATGAGTTTGGTTCGCAAAATGCTGCGTGAAGTCTGATGCGATAGGCTAGATTTTGTGGGATAAAGAAACACATTGTTGCATGAAGTCTGAGGCAATGGGTTTGGTTCGCAAATCGCTGCGTGAAGTCTGAGGTGATAGGCTGGAGCGTGAAATAAATAAACAAATTTTTGAATGAAGACTAAAGAAATGGGTCGGGTTCACAAGTCACCGTGTGAAGTCTGATGTGATAAGCTAAATTTGGTTTTCCGACATCGCTGCATGAAGTCTGAGGTGATGATCTGTGTCACGGAATAAGAAATACACTGCTGCATGAAGTCTGAGGTAATGTGTGATACAGTGGGAGAACTAACTTGGTTCGTTTGCGTTTGATCGCAATTATGCAGTTAGCAAGAGTCGCCACCGACTTTTCTTTTATCCAAAAGGAAAGGTAAAAAAGCACAAGAAAGACCATTCGAGATTACTTCTCGGGTTCGGGGGGGGGGGGGGTAGGTTATGAAAAGGGAAGGTGGTTAGCACCCTTTTCATCCATAGTTTTCCATGGGCTCTTAGTTACTCGCTAGATCACTTGCTTTTGTTGGAATGTGCATGTGGTGTGTTTTTTTGAAAGTATTTTGAGAATGTCTTTGTAATGGTTCTCGTCTCTATAAGAATGCATACCGTGTTGTTTCGAAAAATAGTTCAAAGAGGTGTTTGTGTATTGTGTTTTTTGAAAAGATATTTTTGTAATGGTTCTCGTCTCTAAAAGAACGTATACAAAAAAAGCTTTTGTCTTTTGAGAAAGGTTTTAATGTGAAAGTATTGGTGTAAAATGTTTGGTTGTGAGCAAGCGAGCAATTTAAGAGCGAATCTACATACTCAAATGGTCTTAAATGTTCTTTTCCTCCTTTAGATGTTGTTATCTTACCATTGATTTGGTAAAAATCCCCATCGTTGGATGTGAAGGGACAGGCGTGGGACGTTTGTACAGTCATAGAAGGCAACTTGTGAGACACTTTAGCAATTTTCCGAAGGGACTAGATCATTTTATCAAAGGCAACATCGAGGGACATCGAGGGACTACGATATTTTTTATCAAAGGGTCTTTGCTAAAGCGTCCCATATTCGAGGGATATGACTGTGTTTCCGAGGCAACGAGCGAGGTTACCCTAGGGGTGCGCGTGTGAAAAAGTGTGTTTGATTCAAGTTTTTTTTCCTTTGATTAGGGTTATCAAGCGATTGATTTTGAATCTTGCCATGCATGCTTAATTACTATACAGTATAAGGAAAACAGTAAATTGTGAAAATTAAGATTCTACGCTATTACAGAGCTTTTGAAAATGGGGGTACAAATTTACAAATGGGGATGAAATAAGGCGATTAAATATCCAAATAGGCAAACAATACAACCAAATTGAATCGAGCAATTAATCGAAATTACAACAAGCATATGAAGTAAAAAGTAATTCACAAAGTATAAGATTCCTAGTATTTGTTTGAAAAGTTTGGAAAGAAAAAATAAAAATAAAATTATATTCTATTAAAGAAGATAATTAACTAAAGAAATTAAAACAAATATATACATTTTTTATCTTTTTAGTATTTTTTTATTATGAAGAAAATAAAACAAACAAATTAAGACTTAAAGAAAGAGTTAATTAGTAAAATTATTTACAAGCTCCTAAACTAATTAAGAAAATAAATAAATTTTGAAATTTATATGTTTTTATTTAGCTAAATTCAAAAATTAATACTAAAGATTAATAAAGTTAAATCTAAACTAAAATTATTAAAAATCTAAAATTACTAAACTATATCTAAACTAACCGTAAATTAAGATACTAATAAAATTCCAAATTAAATCTAAGTTATATAAAAAAAGTTATATTGTGCAAAACAAAACTTCAAAATAACAAAGCAAAAGAGAGTTAAAACAGAAAAATAAGGAAAAACACTCCAGGGAGTCTTGAACCCATGATCTCTTGCTTGCCCAACATTGTCTCAACCATGGCACCACTTAGTCATCCGTGTTTAATGACATGTTCAATGATAAATAAACGAGGCAGTGCCTCTTCCCTGTTTTGTGAAAAATGGTAGATGCAAAACAAAACTTCTCTGTTCTTTCTCGTTAACTCTACGCTTCATCTTCATTCCTTTGTTTCTCCATCTCCCTTCAACATCGTAGCTTCCACCTTCAAAGCTTCAATCAACTTCTCAAGCTGCTCCTTACATCATAAAATCTGTCGTCTTTCGAAGCTCCAACACCTTCTCAAAAATCATCCTTCCGGTTCCGATTTGCTCACACAAATAAGAATAGGTATTCACATACACAAATACACGGCAATGAACGATGGAATTTAAGGCTTACCCACTGGATTTTCTATGGTAGCTTTGGAGTTTTTAAGTGAGTGCTCCGATGAAGGTATGACGCTTCAGGTACAGTGTTCCGATCCCTTTCTGTGCGAATTATTTCCTCTCTTTTTTGCTTTTACGATTCTGTGTTGTTTGTTGATCTGCGCAAAAAGATGCAGAAAGGATGGGGTTATGAGTTTGGAGGAAGTTAGGGTTGATGGTGAGTTGATAATGATGGAAACGAGAGGAGGATAGGTGATGGAGATGGATGTTTGTTGGAACTTTCTGGTTTACAAACAGAAGGGGTTATCACAAAAGAAAACAAAGTTGTGAAACTGTTAGAAGGAAAAGGGTGATGGTGAGTAGAGGTAAGTAAATGTGTTTTCTGAATATGGTTTTTTTTGTGTCACAGTTAGCTTGCAGGTTGTGTTATATGAGGTTAAGATTGAGGTTTGGATTTTGATTGTGGATTGTATCTTGCTTGGTCTTCTCCCTTGGTATGCTTGCCCTGGTTTTGTTATATTGTCTTTTGCTAGCTTTTTGCTCTCTCACAATCAGCTTGCTGGTTTGGTTCGTTTGTGTTATATATCCTTTTTTGCTGGCTAATTGATCTCTCTCTTATATATAGTCCCATTGTGTTTTTTTGGGGGGGGGGGGGGGGGAATCAGATAACTTTGAATATTTTTGGGTTAGCTCACTTTGTAGCCTTGGGGTGCAGAATTTAAGTTGCCTCTTTTATGCAATACCTGGGCTGAGTTTGGATAGGGCTGACCTTGGCATTTGGCAGGGTTTTGGACTGTATTGTTTAGTTGTTTATGCAAGCTAGGTGATATCTATTTCATCTTTCAATGAAATAAAGCATTGGCTTTTTATTCAAAAATATCTGAAGGGTTTGTATGACTTAGGAAAGTGATGATACGCTTGGTTTGATGAGCAAATTAATTTGCTGTTTTGCCTTGTTCCAATTTTTTTATTTGTGCTACTCTGCTGCCATATTATTGCATGCTTGTTTAGACTATTGTATGCTTTCTATACTTGTTGCGTTGCTGCTGCTTTGCAGCCTTGGACTTGCTATTATACTACCTTTGTTTTGCTTGCTTGCATTGTTGTTGCTTTGAAGCCTTGGACTTGCTGCTACACTTCCTTTGTTTTATTTGCTGGTTTTGTGATGCGGCCTTGGCAGTTTGACTTGTTTGTTGTCTTTTTCCCTGCTGCATATACTTGTTTGTTGTGATGCTGCCTTGGGTTTTATGCTATTTTGCAGTAGAAAATGTTTGCAAATTTTCTTTTCCCTTTTTGTGAACCAAGGCCCAAACCTTGTGATTTGCAAAATAGGAGAAGATGGACTAGGATTAAAACAAGCAACCTTTAAATCTGATTCCACATACAAACCCTAATGATGAGTATTCAAACTTGTTTTAGCAATTAATTCTTGAATTTTCACATGCTTGCTAACTTCCTTTTTTCTTTCATGGGCATGAGGCGTGGATGCAAACGAAGCTTGGATCGATTACTTGAAGATGAAGCAACAGATACTTGAAGACACAGAATAAATATTCCCTCTTTGTAGACAAAAAAACTTATAATTCTTTGTAACAAACCAAAAACTTGTAAAATATTCCATTTGTAATGTAATAAATATAAAGTCCTTGAATAAATTTGGTGTAGTGAATTTTATTATTCAAAACATGAATTTATTTAAACTTTGCAATTCTCAATTGAATGTTTTGGATTAAAACATCTTGGTTTGGTAACTTGGGTTTCAAGAAATCACAAAATGATCAAATAACCAATGCACCTTGTACTCCAATCTGACTTCTAAACAAAATAAATGTTTAAAAATCCAATTCTAACTTGGTTAACTCAATCCCAAATCCATGGTCATCTAAACGATAGTCTTAATCCTCGCCTCTTGTCCACACTAAATTTTCATTCAAAATGAAACTCGCACACCATGCTTGATAAAAATGGAACTTTATTGCTAAACAATCATGCTTTGAGAACCATCATCAACCTTTACAAATTTCAAGATCAATGATGATTAAGAACATTTTGAAATCAAACAATTGACTTGCGACAATTTGATAACTTTCAAAGTCTTCCAAATGCAATTTTCTTTCAATCTTTGAAGATAAACTCATGAGCGACATCACTTATGACCACGTGCAGAAATAATCGTCTCAAGATATTGTAAATTAAGGAAATCACAAACTTTAGAAATCAGGCGACAATTGTTTAAGATTAGGTTAAAATCCAAGAAGTGACATTTAACACATTCGAATTTTGGTGATCTTCTATGCGTAATCAACTCTTGATTTGTGAAGAGAAATTGGAGATAACATCGAGGAGAGTCATATGCAAGAAGAACCACTCAAAAATATCGAATAATGAAGAAGTTACAATTGCTTGAACTTGGCCTCAAAAAAGGTCAGGTTTTTTTGGGTTAATGGAGTCATTTTCAGTTGTCTGAACCATTGACTGAGCAAACTTGTAACGTGAGGTTCGAAACTCGGCATGAACATCCTTGAGGAGACATGAAGATCTATAAAGACCATTTCAAACCTTGAAGAATCAGTTTTCTTTGAGAAACGCCAAACCCTAATTGTTGACTTACTGCCTAGGAAGAGAATTTGTCTGACCAACTTCTGAGCCAAATTGAGTATATGAGAAGACCTAGGATAGTATCTTGAGTAAAAATGAGAGGGCATATTTTGGGGTACAACAGCTGCCCCTGTTCAATCTTCTTAAACTTGAAAAGTGAGATCGACATGTTTTTCGTTCGTAGCTTGAAAGTGGAAGATGATTGAACACTAGAGTGCCCAGAAATTTGCACTCGATGATGTGGTGGTTGATTGTGTAGGGAATGGGCTTAAAGATGCCATTTAAAGAAATGGTGGAGAGTTGTCAGAGATGGTCTTATAGATGCCATCTGAAGGTGATTGTTGACAGAATTTAGACTAAGTCTAAGTTTGACTTCAACTGGGGGGGGGGGAAATGTGAAATCGACTGTATCTGGTCGGGTCCAGGTCTTGCAGTGTTGTAAATTGTTGTCTGGAGATAAGGGAGAAAGAACCTGGATAGTAGGATTGCTTCGAAAGTAAAGCCTGGGTAGTAGGGATACTTCGAAATGAAAGCTTGGATCTGAATGAGTATCAGGATGGCATTCAGATATGGAGCGTATTTGAACTATATCTGAAAGCTGAATCTGAATGAGTATCAGGATGGCATCCGTATCTGGAGCGTATCTGAATTGTATCTGGAAGATGAATTTGAATGAGTATCAGGATGGCATCCGTATCTGGAGCGTATCTGAACTGTATCTGAAATCTGAATTTGAATGAGTATCAGGATGGCATCCGTATCTGGAGCGTATCTGAATTGTATCTAAAAGCTAAATTTGAATGAGTATCAGGATGGCATCCGTATCTGGAGCGTGTCTGAACTGTATCTAAAAGCTGGATTTGAATGAGTATCAGGATGGCATCCGTGTCGGGAGCGTATCTGAACTGTATCTGAAAGCTGAATCTGAATGAGTATCAGAATGGCATATGTGTCTGGAGCGTATCTAAACTGTATCTGAAAAAGCCTTTGAATATTGTTAGTGGTAGCTGTTTATTAATTTTATCCTGAAAAGGGTAAAATGTTAGCCAATATGCAATGTCATGTTGCATGAAATGTACGCATAATGGGATTATGTTGTATACATTCGAGTTATCAATGTTTATGATATATGAATGCGGTGTATGCGAATGTGAGCTGATCTGCTGCACTGCTGTTGGATTGGGGAAAATAAATCCCTAACTTCTGCTGAGGATATGGAGTGTAAGTCTTCATGTTGTGAAGTTGATGTGTTGATGAATTTCCTTTTAGAGAAATAAACTCTATTGTAAGGGAAATGACGTATACTTCTTGTAAAATCTTGTTGGGGAATCCTGAGGATTTTAGCGACTTCTACTGGGGAGTGATAACTGGAAATTTTGTTCCGTTGAGATTAAACTACACACTGTGGGGGATTTTACAGAGAATTTAGAGAGATTTCCTTATCTCTTAAAGCCATCAGTGATAGTATTTTTATTTTGTTCATTTGTAAACAGTAATTATGTTCAAATTCATATGTTTAAAAATAAATCATTGGACGTCTTTTGCAAACAAAACACAAGAGTAAAGAAAATAGAATTTTTTTTTTGCTTTCAAAGGGATATCTTTGTATTAACTTTGAGTAAGTATTTTTGTACAATGAGACAAACACTCTAGTAAGAGAATGTCGTCGTAAAAATGAAAATTTGATACAAAGAAAAGATAGCTATGTGAAATAATCCCATGGGGTTCCCATTATGCTATAGCCTTCATATCTCCGAGCATCTTGTCTATTTGTCGCCTCATCCGAAGATAATTGAATTGATCAGAACCTCTGAGTTTGTCAATGGAAGCCAAAGGTTATCCGTAAAGTGATCCAACGGGACATAGTCATACGCTTTAATTCCCTAACTTTTTCCTGGATCGCCCTTTCGGGTTTTCAGTCCACCGGGAAACCCTTTTTTTCCCAAATTGCCCTTTCGAGTTTTCAACTTGCCGGGTGTAAAGATTTTTTTATTTTATCCCTAATTTTTGCCCGAACCTTTTTGGTTCGCCGGGATGCCCTTATTTTGCCTAGGTGTGTCAACCTAGCGGGTCTCTTATGTGTAGTATCTTTTAACTATGTCTATGTTCGAAGGGTGCGGTAGGTCGTCATCATCCATGGTGGTCAAGATCATTGCTCCATAAGAGAATATGCTTTTTATTACAAATGGGACTTCATACGTAGGAGTCCATTTGCCCCTGGGATCACCTTGCGGCAGTATGATGCATTTGATCACCAGATCCCCAACTTGATATACTTGCCGTATGACCTTTTTGTTAAAAGCCTTGATCATCCGTTTTTGATAAATTTGACCATGGCAGATGGCAGTAATCCTTTTCTCATCAATCAAGTTTAGTTGATCAAGCCGAGTCTGGATCCAATCTTCTTCGTTCAGCCATGCATCCTTCATAATTCTCAGAGAGGGGATTTGGACCTCAATAGGCAAGACAACCTCCATGTCGTATACCAGAGAATAGGGTGTTGCCCTGGTTGATGTGCGTGTCATGGTATGATACCTGTGGAGAGAGAATGGTAGCATTTCATGCCAGTCTTTGTATGTGACTGTCATTTTCTGTATGATCTTCTTAATGTTCTTATTTGTGGCTTCGACAACACCATTCATCTTTGGCCGGTAAGGGGAAGAATTGTGATGCCGAATCTTGAATTGCATGCACAGGGTGGTGATTATAGTATTGTTCAGGTTTGTACCATTGCCAGTGATGATTCTCTCTGGGATACCGTATTGATAGATTAGATTCTGCTTGATGAACCGGGCGACAACATTCTTGGTGACTGAAGCGAAGGAGGCTGCCTCAACCCACTTTGTAAAATAGTCAATGGCCACTAAGATGAAGCGGTGTCCATTATAGGTTGTTGGCTTAATTTCCCCAATCATATCAATCCCCCACATAGCAAAGGGTCAAGGAGTTGTCAAGACATTCAGAGGAACCGGAGGTACATGCACCTTATCAGCATAAATCTGACACTTATGGCAGGTTCGAGAGTGTTGATAGCAATCTGCTTCCATGGTAGACCAGTAATAGCCTGCCCGTAGGATCTTACTTGCCATCGTATACCCACTGGAATGGGTGCCAAAAGTGCCTTCATGTAATTCAGCCATGATCCTTTCAGCTTCAATCTTATCTACGCACCTAAGTAACACAGAGTTATGATTGCGTTTGTACAAAATACCATTACTAAGGAAGAACTTAGCAGAGAATCTCCTTAATAACTTCTTATCATTGACTGAAGCTCCTTCTGGATATTCTTGAGCCTCAAGATACCTCTTGACTTCGTGAAACCAAGGTTGGTCCACTACTTCTTCAGTATTAATCTCGTGACAGTGTGCTGGTTCATCCATTCGTTCCATGGTGATCCGGGGAGCCTCGTTATCCCATTTAAGTTTAAACATGGATGACATTATGGTCAGTGCATCTGCTAGCTCATTCTCTTCTCGTGGGAAATGCTCAAAGGTAATCTCCTCAAAATGTGGGATCAATGTCAACACATGTTCTTTGTATGGGATAAGGTTGGGGTGTTTGGTGTCTCATTCCCTTTTGATCTGGCTAATGACCAAAGCTGAATCTCCGAATACACTTAAGGATTTGATCCCCAAGTCCATGGCAGCTTTGAGACCAAAAATGCACGCTTCGTATTCCGCCATGTTATTTGTACAATTGAAATAGAGCCTTGCAGTAAAGGTAGTATGACACCCTTCAAGAGATATGAGTACAACACCAATACCATTTCCAAGTGCGTTGGATGCCCCATCAAAGAACAGGGTCCATCGGGATCCTTGTTCAGGTCCGTCATATAGCCTGAATTCTTCACAGTTGTCTACCGTCATGATGTCCTCATCTGGGAATTCAAAATTCATGGATTGGTAGTCTTCCACAGCTTGGTGAGCAGGGTGATCAGCTATTACACTTCCCTTTATTGCTTTATGGGTAGTATACTGTATGTCATATTCCGTCAGGATCATCTGCCATCTTGCTATTCTCCCAGAGAGAGCAGGCTTCTCGAATATGTATTTTATTGGATCCATTTTAGATATCAACAAGGTAGTATGGGTCAGCATATACTGTCTTAGCCGGCGAGTAGCCCATGCTAGAGTGCAGCAAGTTTTCACAAGAAGTGAATATCTTGGTTCACATTCGTTAAACTTTTTTCTCAGGTAATAAATAGCATGCTCTTTTCGGCCATACTCGTCATGCTGCCCCAACACACACCCCATTGAATTTTCTAAAACAGTCAGATACATGATCAACGGTCATCTCTCGACTGGTGGCATCAACACAAGAGGCTCTTGCAGGTACTCTTTGATTTTGTCAAAATCAATTTGGCATTCGTCATTCCATTTGACTACTTGATCTTTCTTTAACAATTTGAAGAATTGTTCACAAGTAGCTGTTAGGTGAGAAATAAATCTGGCAATGTAGTTCAAACGTCCCAAGAATCCTCTGACTTCCTTCTCAGTACGAGGAGAAGGAATCTCTTGTATTGCTTTAACCTTGGCAGGGTCCACCTCGATACCTTTGTTGCTGACGACAAAACCTTGGAGTTTACCAGACCTTACTCCAAACGTGCATTAATTTCGGTTCAACCGCAACTTGTATTTCTTCAGCCTCTCAAACAATTTTTGTAAATGGTCGAGATGCTCTTCTTCCGTTTAAGATCTGGCTATCATATCGTCCATATAGACCTCTATTTCATGATGTATCATGTCGTGAAATAGAGCTACCATGGCACGCTGATAGGTTGCCCTAGCATTCTTCAATCCGAATGGCATAACCTTATAGCAGAATGTGCCCCACTGTGTAACAAAGGTTGTTTTCTCCATATCCTCAGGCGCCATTTTGATTTGGTTGTAGCCTGAGTAATCGTCCATGAAGGAAAACATTTTGTGTTGTGTCATATTATCAACCAGAATATCAATGTGGGGGAGTGGGAAATCATCTTTAGGGCTTGCCCTGTTCAAATCTCTATAGTCTATGCACATTCGTACCTTGCCGTCTTTTTTGGGCACGGGAACAACATTGGCCACCCATTTAGATAGGAGGTGACGGCCTAGAATCCAGTGTTGAATTGCTTCATGACTTCTGCCTTAATCTTCTCTGACATTTCTGGTCACATACGACTGACCTTTTGTTTTACTGGTGGACAATCTTCTCTTGTAGGTAGACGACGTACCACAATGTCTGCATCAAGTCTCGGCATGTCTTTATATGACCAGGCAAAGACTTTAACATATTCGTGTAACAACTGAATCAGACGCTCCTTGACACTGAGTTCCAGATTGGCACCCACCTCTACTTCTATTTTGTCTTCTTCGATACCCAGGTTGATTGTATCCACTGGTTCCTCGTGGGGCTTAATAGTCCTTTCTTATAGTTGTAGTAACCTGGCGAGTTCCCCTCGTATTTCACAATCTTCCTCACCTTCATATTCGGCTTGGTAGATTAGATTTTCAGAGTCACAAAAGGCCATAGCAGAACCGTTACCCATGGGATCTTGAGTGGATGTAAACCTGCATTGTAAGTGTGAGTGTGTGTAAGAGTATAGCTATCTTTGAAAGAAATGAAAAATGTAAAAAAAAAGAAGAACAATGAGCACAAAAGTTTGTATGTAAAAACGTCCATGATTCATTGATGTCATATGGAAATAAGATAATAACCCTTATAGATGGACCATTGTGCCTTGGGTAAGACACAAGGTTTTAAGAGTCTGAATTGTTTTAATATTACAGATCCAACAAAATGTAAAGACAAATTACTGTGGGATAAAAGTGATCGGGACAAAATCTCTAGCCTCCCAGTTGCTGAGCCCTCCACTGACAGTTGGGAAAATCCAATCCTTCAAGTTGTAGTTGTCTTCATCATCCTCCACGGTGTTGACTTCGTGGTTGCTAATCTTCAATGGTGGTCCTCCAGCACGAGCGTGACGTACAGCCTTCTGGGCACCTGAAGTGAAACCCAGGCCAAATTTGTCAGATTTATATGGGATATATGGGAGTTGTCCCCAAATAGTGCACCCACCTTCTTCTATCACTGCTTTAGCATCCTTTAAAGATGACATCTTGGGCGGAGGCCTTGTAATCTTGGGAACTTGAGACATAACCTTGGTCACTGCCACATCTTGCGGGACTTCTTCAAAGTGCTGAAATGGAGTTTCAATAAATTCACCATCTAATTCCACATATCTGAAGGAATTGAGATGGCTGATCATATACTCTTCTTCTCCATGAACGGTGATAATCTTCCCTTAAATTGGATATTTCAGCATTTGGTGCAACGTAGAAGTAACAACATCAACATTGTGAATCCACGGTCGGCCTAGCAAGCAGGTAATCTGAGGGGAGAATATCCATTATATAAAAAGTTGACTCAAATGTTTGGGTTCCAACTTTTATGGGGATGTCTACTTCCTCGTGTACCATCCTTTTTGAGCCGTCAAAGGCCCTCACCACTATATTGCTTGGTTTCAATGTCAATCCTTCGCAGTCAAGTCTATCAAGAACCTTTTTAGGCAACACATTCAGGGACAAACCGGTATCAACCAACACATGAGCCAACATCGTGCCCCTACATTCAATTGAGACATGCAATGCCTCATTATGCTTCCTCCCTCTTGGCGTTAAATCAGCATCCGAAAAAACTAAGCCATTATCTGCAGTCAAGCTGGCTACGCAGTCTTGGAACTGATCGGCAGATGTTTCTTGGGGTACATGGGCAGTTTTTAGGAATTTTACCAAGGCCTTTGCATGCGCCTCGGAACATAGTAGTAAAGCCAGCATGGAAATTTTTGATGGAGTTTTCCCCAGTTGCTCGACTACATCGTAGTCGCTTCTTTTTATGATCTTTGGAATTTCCTCCATCACTTTCCGGGAGGTTTCAGGGATAGCCACCGATTGGGCCTTCGTCCGGACAGGCTCAACCAGAATACCTTTACCTCAAGTCTCGGTTGACTCGGCAGCGGGAATGTCAGTAGGGTTTATAGCAGAGATGGTAACAGTTTTGTCAACAGGAGTATTTGCAGAGATGATTGTAGGACTGGGAACAGTCTTTGGAGGAGCAACAACAACAAGAATGGTTACGGGTCCAGAAACAGCCTTTGGAGGAGCAATTTCTGGAGAGAAAATCCTGCCACTTTGGGTTATCTTACTAGTTCCTGTAATATTACTAACATCGGAGTCAACTTTCTCAAAACTTGAATCTTCAACAGTTGACCAATCTTGCTTAATATTGTGGTAGTAGACATCACCTCCATAATTCCATGGCACGGTTTTGTCTGACGAATACGGGATTGGTCCAGGCATTGTAATTATCAAATGAGCTACTTTTGGAACTGATGTAATTCTAACGGGTCTTTTGGTGGAGACCCTGGAAGAATTGGCGGATATGGTAATGATGGAAACATCATTATAAGAAACAGTTGGAATAGAAGTCTTCTCGAATAAAATTTACTTATTGTCTATTAGGCACTGAACGCTTGTTTTCAACGAAGGACAGTCGGTTGGTGGGGACAAACAGAAATGACAGCTTTCATCACAGCCTGGGAAAACACCGGAATTTAACAAGCTCTTTTTGATAGTCATGAGTGGGGTCATAAGTTCATCCACTAAAGTAACAAACATATCTTCCTCAATGGCGTTGGTGTTATGGCCGTGTTTGGGCATAGGGACAGAAATGACATTGGGCTTTTATGGCGCATCGAATTCAATCTCTTTGGCTTCCAGAAGATCTTGTACCTTATTCTTCAGAGCCCAACAATTGTTTATGTCATGGCCAGGACTCTCAGAGTGGTATGCACAATGGGAATTGGGATGATAGTAAGGAGAGGTTGTGTTAGGGTTCTTTGGAGCTTCTTTCAAGGTCACTAGATTGGATCTTAACAGATGTGGTAATACCTAAGATAGTGTCATGTTAATTCGGGTGAATTGTCTGACCGGTCTTTCCATTCTTGGTTGATTGCTTCTTTATTAATCAGGCGCAGGTTTAGGAATCATAATAGCCCCCACCATTGATCGACGTTCTGCCCTATCTTGATTTCTCTAAGGATATATAGCAACCACTTCTTTCTTTCCAATGAATGGTTTTCTTACAGCAGCAGAGGATGCATCTTTTTGAATCTTCCCATTTTTATCCCGGCTTCCACCCTTTCTCCAGTCAATATCAATTCAGTAAAACCTATCGATGAACTCCCAATTAAGTGATTAAAGAAGGGACCAGACAATGTGCCCAAAAACATGTCTACTAATTGTCTTTCAGATAGGGGAGGCTGGACTCTTCCTGCTAAGTCCCTCCATTTTTGCACATAGTCTTTAAAGCCTTCAATTGAAACCATGGCCATACTCTGGAGTTGAGTACGGGTGGGCGCAAGATCAGCATTGTATTGGTATTGTTTGTAAAAGGCAGCGGCTAGATCTTCCCAGTTATAAACAATGGCTCTTTCTAACTTATAAAACCAATCAAGTTGAGTTCCAAACAGACTGTCTTAAAAGAAGTGTACCCATAAATCCTTGTCAGCGGTATGAGGCTGGATTTTCCTCACATAGGACCGTAGATGCATTTTGGGACATGAAACTCCGTCATATTTGGCGAACACAGGTGCTTTGAATTTTGGGGGAATGACAATCCCAGATACTAGACCTAACTCCTCAAAGTCCAATCCAGACACTTTTTGAATTTCCATTGCACTTAACCATTCTTCTAGATACTTATACTTATCGTCGACATGGAGGATACTGTTCTTCATAATAATCTTCTTCTTCCTCTTCCTCTTCTGAATCTGGCTGAACAACTGCTTCCTTTCCTTTCCCGTCTTGATTGTCTTTCTCACCAGATGACGTAGCAAAGTCTAAAGTCCTTCTTGCTGCCCTTGGAATCTTCTTCCCATGTTCAGAACTCCTGTTATCTTTTTTGTTTTCTTCTTTTTCTTTTCAACCAGCAAATTCTTCAACTTTTCCTGTCCTTTGGCTAGAGTTAAAAACATCTGTTGAAATTGTGCATTCTGAGATTGGAGGTCCTTCACCATTTGCTCGAGATCCATCTTACTGAAATAAACAGTAGAAAGATGAGGAGACTTGTCGCAAGAAACCTGTTTATGTTATGATGAATGGTAAATGCGTATGCAATGATTTCAAGGAACTTAGAGATTCAAATTCGTTTTAGACAAAAAGGAAACACACATTATATTAAAATATTAAAGCTTGAGTACATCAATGCCTCTTTGGGCTTACACATAAATACAACAAAAAACTCTAAGATAAAAAGGTTGTGTGTATCCTCTTTGGTGCGATGTAGGCATTCAGGGTTCACTCCTCATGAAGTTTCTTAGTGAGTTTCAAAACCTTCTTCTCACTAGCGTAGAATTGGGCTTCAAAACTGTCTCGCTCTCCCTTTAGCTGTATCCAATCTCTTTGTAAGTCTTCAAGAGAAGTGGGCATGTCAGGATGCAGGATAGTGTATGGAACATCTCCCTCTATGACAAGCTCAATGATTACCAGGAGAACAGAGGGATAAGGCATCATAAGACTCTGAGCACGAGTTCGTACCCATTTATGGTAAGGCTTAAGAGGGATGGAGCTCTTATGCCCTAAAGTCTTGCTATCTACCTTGTTCAACATCCTCCAAGCTCGGATAAATCTCTGATGAAGACCTTGATCATTGTTCTCGTAGTCAAATACCAAACCTTGAATGAGCATCTCATGAGGGCCATCTCTTTGGGCGTAACCAAATTGTCTCAAGGCTAAGCAGGGGTTATAAGTGATACCTCCACTAATGCCAAGTAAAGGGACATTAGGGAATTCTCCACAACGGTCGATAATAGTAACATTCTCTATGGATCGAGAACACCAATGAATGTCTGAATGTTTAAGCGTCATCAACCTTTGTGACCACCTTGAACCTTGCTCGTTCTATAATACAGATTAGGGAAGATACGAAATAAACCATATTACCAAGAGAGGAGTGCAACACATAAGGACACCTCTTTTCCTCATAGTGCGAGTGTGAAAAGAATGTAGGATGTCCCCTAGAAAAGTAGGCATCGGGTTGCGAGATATGAAGATTTTGACGGCATTCACATCTATGAGTTGGTCAGGATTTGGAAACAAAACCATCCCATAGATGAGGTGACACACAATTTCCCCGAAGGATTGCAAATCTAATGAGTTCCAACAGTTTTGGGCTTTCTCGAACAAGAACTTTTCTAGGAAACCTTTGACACCACTCCTTGTTTCCCAATGAGTTGTGACATCAGATGGTTGCAAGTGTAGAGCTTGAGCAATCTCTTCTGGCTTAGGGTCTCTTTCCATACCGTTGAAAGGTAGTTGATTGAGAATGGGAATCCTCAAGAGTTGGGAGAATTCTTCCAGAGATGGCACAAGCTGATAATCAGGGAAAGTGAAACAATGGTGTAAAGGATCAAAGAACTGGAAGAGCACCTTCAACATATCTTCATCAGTTTTGGAGGTGACCAAGTTTAGTATGCGATCATGTCTCTCGGTGAATGGAGAGTTTTCAGGAATCCTTGAAACTAGCTCTTTAAGTTGAGGGGGAATCCTTACAAGGTTGACTTGAATAGTTCTCCTGCGAAGAGAATCCATGTCCTACAAAACAGAAACAAAGATAAATCCCAAAACTCCTTGAAATGGTTATTGAATGAGTATGATGTTATGATGTTCATGATGTTATGTACAAGTAAAATATACACAAACAAAGCAAACAAGTCCTTAGGTTTAGGCTTGCATGGAGTCTCATAGGTAAGTACCCTCTTGAAGTTTTAGCTGGCTCAAACATGTCCTAGTAATAGTAATCGGGTTCTAAGGAGCTCAATATCATTGGTTTGTTTCCTTGGTCATTGTTTCAGCGCAAGCCTCTTTAATGGAGACCAAAATATCCCAAGAAACTAAACCTCAATGAGTGTAGTATCGAGTATCTACCAACTTCGGACTGCACCAAAGCCGGTCATCTCACTATGTCCTAATGGCCAAGTTGGTCAAGTAAAGTTTCTAAAAGTTCATTAGTGCTTCATGACATCAATCAGCGGCCCCGTATTCTCCTTGACTACTCAAGGGCTACCGGTACCCACAAATATGCCGCACTAACGTAGCTATTGCTTACACCGTGTCGGTATACCCCGCACAGTTTCCACAATGTATTGCTACTTACATATAAGGTATCCCAAATTCGGGTAGAGGATTCAAACCCAAACAAATAACCATAATGTAAAGCATAAAAGTCAAACAATGAAAGCAAGTAAATATGATCTAAACCATAAGGTAACCCCACTTTTAAAAAATTCCCAACAGAGTCGCCAGTTCTGTGATACGGTGGGAGAACTGACTTGGATAGTTTGCGTTTTATCGCAATTGTGCGGTTATCAAGAGTCGCCACCGACTTTTCTTTTATCCAAAAGGAAAGGTAAAAAAGCACAGGAAAGACCATTCAAGATTACTTCTCAAGTTCGGGGGGTAGATTATTAAAAGGGAAGGTGTTTAGCACCCTTTTTATCCATGGTTTTCAATGGGCTCTTAGTTACTCGCTAGATCACTTGCTTTTGTTTGAATGTGCTTGTGGTGTGTGTTTTTGAAAGTATTTTGAGAATTTCTTTGCAATGGTTCTCGTCTCTACAAGAACGCATACAAAGTGTTGTTTTGAAAAATAGTTCAAAGAGGTGTTTGTGTATTGTGTTTTTTGAAGGTGATTTTAAAAAGATATTTTTGTAATGGTTCTCGTCTCTATAAGAACGTATACAAAAAAAGCTTTTGTCTTTTGAGAAAGGTTTTAATGTGGAAGTATTGGTGTAAAATGTTTGGTTGTGAGAAAGAGAGCAATTTAAGAGCGGATCTACATACTCAAAAGGTCTTAAATGTTCTTTTCCTCCTTTAGATGTTGCTATCTTACCATGGATTTGGTAAGAAGCCCCATCGTTGGATGTGAAGGGACAGGCGCGGGACATTTGTACAGTCATAGAAGGTAACTTGTGAGACACTTTAGCAATTTTCGTAAGGGACTAGATCGTTTTATCTAAGGCAACATCGAGGGACTACGATCTTTTTTATCGAAGGGTCTTTGCTAAACCGTCCCATATTCGAGGGACATGACTGTGTTTCCGAGGCAACGAGCGAGGTTACCCTAGGGGTGCACGTGTGAAAAGTGTGTTTGATTAAGTTATTTTTTTCTTTGATTAGGGTTATCTAGCGATTGATTTTGAATCTTTCCATGCACGCCTAATTACTATACAATATAAGGAAAACAATAAATTATGGAAATTAAGATTCTACGCTATTACAGAGCTTTTGGGAATGGGGGTACAAATTTATAAATGGGGATGAAATAAGGCGATTAAATGTCTAAATAGGCAAACAATACAACCAAATCGAATCGAGCGATTAATCGAAATTACAACAAGCTTATGAAGTAAAAAGTAATTAACAAAGTATAAGATTCTAAGTATTTGTTTGAAAAGTTTGGAAAAAAAATAAAAATAAAATTCTATTCTATTAAAGAAGATAATTAACTAAAGAAATTAAAACAAATATATTTTTTTTTATCTTTTTAGTATTTTTTATTATGAAGAAAATAAAACAAACAAATTAAGACTTAAAGAAAGAGTTAATTAGTAAACTTATTTACAAGGTCGTAAACTAATTAAGAAAATAAATAGATTTTGAAATTTATATGTTTTTATTTAGCTAAATTCAAAAATTAATACTAAAGATTAATAAAGTTAAATCTAAACTAAAATTAATAAAAATCTAAAATTACTAAACTATATCTAAACTAACTGTAAATTAAACTACTTATAAAATTCCAAATTAAATCTAAGTTATATAAAAAAAAATTATATTGTGCAAAACAAAACTTCAAAATAACAAAGCAAAATAGAGTTAAAATAGAAAAATAAGGAAAAACACTCCAGGGAGTCTTGAACCCACGATCTCTTTCTTGCCTAACATTGTCTGAACCACTGCACCACTTAGTCATCCGTGTTTAATGGCATGTTCAATGATACCAAAGGTCAAGAATTAAATAAATTTGGGATTAAAAAAATGGTGGACCTGAGCCAAACCGGGTCGACCCAGGGTCCACCCTTCTTGTAATGACAGACGGGTTGATGAAACCCTAGAGGCAAAACAAATGAGGCAGCGCCTCTTCCTTGTTTTGTGAAAATGGTAGATGCAAAACAAAACTTCTTTGTTCTTTCTCGCTAACTCTACGCTTCATCTTTATTCCTTTGTTTCTCCATCTCCCTTCAACATCGTGGCTTCCACCTTCAAAGCTTCAATCAACTTCTCAAGCTCCTCCTTACATCATAAAATCCGTCGTCTTTCGAAGCTCCAACACCTTCTCAAAAATCAACTTTCCGGTTCTGATTTGCTCACACAAATAACAATAGATATTCACATACACAAATACACAACAATGAACGATGGAATTTAAGACTTACCCACTGAATTTTCTACGGTAGCGTTTGAGTTTTCAAGTGAGTGCTCCGATGAAGGTCTGACGCTTCAGGTACAGTGTTCTGATCCCTTTCTGTGCGAATTATTTCCTCTCTGTTTTGCTTTTACGATTCTGTGTTATTTTTTTATCTGCGCAGAAAGATGCAGAAAGGATGGGGTTATGAGTTCTCTCACAGTCAGCTTGCTGGTTTGGTTGGTTTGTTTTATATATCCTTTTTGCTGGCTAATTGATCTCTCTCTTATATACAGTCCCATTGTGTTTGGGGGGGGGGGGGGGGGGGAATCAGATAACTTTGAATATTTTTGGGTTAGCTCACTTTGTGGCCTTTGGGTGCAGAATTTAAGTTGCCTCTTTTGTGCAATACTTGGGTTGAGTTTGGACAGGGTTGACCTTGGCATTTTGCAGGGTTTTAGACTGTATTGTTTAGTTGTTTATGCAAGCTAGGTGATATCTATTTCATCTTTCAATGATATAAAGTGTTTGCTTTTTATTCAAAAATATCTGAAGGGTTTGTATGACTTAGGAAAGTGATGATACGCTTGGTTTGATGAGCAAATTAATTTGTTATTTTTCCTTGTTCCAATTTTGTTTTATTTGTGCTGCTCTACTGCCATATTATTGCAGGCTTGTTTGGACTGTTGTATGCTTGCTATACTGGCTGCGTTGTTGCTGCTTTGCAGCTTTGGACTTGCTGATATACTTCTTTTGTTTTGCTTGCTTGCTTGCATTGTTGCTGCTTTGCAGCCTTGGACTTGCTGTTATACTTCCTTTGTTTTGTTTGCTGGTTTTGTGATGTGGCCTTGGCAGTTTGACTTGTTTGTTGTCTTTTGACCTGCTGCATGTACTTGTTTGTTGTGATGCTGCCTTGGGTTTTATGCTATTTTGCAGTAGAAAATATTTGCAAATTTTCTTTTCCCTTTTTATGAACCAAGATCCAAACCTTGTGGTTTGTAAAATAGGAGAAGATGGACTAGGATTAAAACAAGCAACCTTTAAATCTGATTCCACATACAAACCCTAATGATGAGTATTCAAACTTGTTTTAGCAATTAATTCTTGAATTTTCACATGCTTGCTAACTTCCTTTTTTGTTTCATGGGCACGAGGCGTGGATGCAAACGAAGCTTGGATCGACTACTTGAAGATGAAGTAACAGAGACTTGAAGACATTGAATAAATATTCCCTCTTTGTAGACAAAAAAACTTGTAATTCTTTGTAACAAAACAAAAACTTGTAAATTATTCCATTTGTAATGTAATAAATACAAAGTCCTTGAATAAATTTGGTGTAGTGAATTTTATTATTCAAAACTTGAATTTATTTAAACTTTTCAATTCTCAATGGAATGTTTTGGATTAAAACATCTTGGTTTGGTAACTTGGGTTTCAAGAAATCACAAAATGATCAAATAACCAATGCGCCTTGTACTCTAATCAGACTTCTAAACAAAATAAATGTTTAAAAATCCAAATCTAACTTGGTTAACTCAATCCCAAAGCCATGGTCATCTAAATGGCAGTCTTAATCCTCGCCTCTTGTCCACACTAAATTTTCATTCAAAATGAAACTCGCACACCATGCTTGATAAAAATGGACCTTTTATTGCTAAACAATCATGCTTTGAGAACCATCATCAACCTTTACAAATTTCAAGATCAATTATGATTAAGAACATTTTGAAATCAAACAAATGACTTGCGACGATTTGATAACTTTCAAAGTTTTCCAAACGCAATTTTCTTTCGATCTTTGAAGATAATCACATGAGCGACATTGTGATACTGTGGCAGAACCGACTGTTAATACTGGTTTGCGTTTTTTGTTCGCAAATGTCGCACTAAACAAGAGTCGACACTGACTTTTAATTTATCCAATCAGGGAAAGGAAAAAGAACAGAAAAAACCTTTTTCGAGATGTTTCTGAGTACGGGGGGTAGGTTATAGAAAGGGAAGGTGTTAGCACCCTTTCTATCTGTGGTTTTCCACGGGCTCTTAGGTACTTGCTCATTTTGAAAACTGCTTGTATGTGCTTGTTTTAAAAGGTTTTGTTTTACTTTGTTTTAACACTTGTTTACGTGCTCAAGAGTGTTACGAAGTTGTTTTTGAAAACATTGTTTGAAAAGTGTTGGTGTGAAAATTTTTGTTTGAGCAAGTATCTAAGAGCTAATCTACCTACTCGAAAAAAAGTCTGTTCGTTTTCCTTTAGACAATGCTATCCTATTATTAAGGAATAGGTAGCACCGTCGTTTGAGTTTTAAAGGGACGTTTGAAGGGACGAAATGGTCACTGAAGGCAACAGGTAAGGATACCTTAGCGTTTCGAAGGGACTATCGTCATAAGATCAATTCTTAGGTAACTCGAGGGACAAGTAGGGACTATGATCTTTATGACGACTTTGAATCGCGGGTCATTGCTAAGGTACCCCTAAGTTCGAGGGACACGACCATTATATCTGAGGCAACCAAGTGAGGCATACCCTAAGGATGCAAGTGTGCATGTGTTTGATTTCAGTTATTTAATATTTGCACAATTAAGGTAATCTACTGTTTTAATTTCCAGTTAGTCTTTTGCATACAAGCCTATTAACATACACTTAGCAGTTTATAGTTTGCAAAAATTAAAATGCGGGAAAGTAAATCTACGCTATTACAAGGCTTTCGCAGATACATAATTATCTTGACTGTAAATAAAGATGCGGAATTGAAACTCTAATTACTATTACAAACCCGGAGCACTTACAATAATAATAAAAAGGAAATTAAAAAATGCGCGCGGTGACTTAAATTCGAGAATAATTAACAAACCTAAAAAAATATAGTTGAAAAAGATTTAAGTTAGTTTTTGAGAAAAATTAATTAGGTTATGTACAAATTAAACCCTAATTTCTAATTGTTTTAAATTATGAAAAAAAGGAATTAAATTACCCTAAATAATTAATCTAATTAATTAAGGAAATAAAATATTTTTTATGAAAAAAATGATTTTTATGTTTAATTAAATAAACCTAAAAAACTTAATTAATTTTAATTACTAAAAAATGTTAATTTTGAAAAAAAAAGGTTAATAAAAAAACCTAAAACCTAATTAATTTTAATTAATAAAAAAATGTTAATTTTGGAAAAAGTTAATTAAAATACCTAAATCCTAATTAGTTCGAATTAAAAAAAGGCTAATTTTGAAAAAAAGGAGAAAGAATTAAGTTTGCCAAAAAATAGATAGGGGAAGAAATATCAATGAAAATAGGGTTAGAAAATAAAAATAATGTAAATGTCAGGGGTGGGTGTTGACCCAAAAATTAATTTAAAACTTAAAATTAAATTAAAAAAAACCTAAAATTAATTATTCGAAATTATTATGAAAATTATGAAAAATCAAAGGTTTGTAAAAAATATTAGGTTTTATGAAAAAGGTTTTAAACAAAAAGAATAAAAATAGGTAAAAGGATAAATAGAAAGGAAGAAAACCAAAACCAATAGAGGTGGTTGTTGAACCCATGCGCTTAACCTTCTCAGGATGTCTGCCTCGCCATGTATTGGTGGTTATTCTGTTTTGGCCTCAGTGTTTTGTAATAACCCTGCACGGGATCCTGTCTAAATCTGCAGTGTTGAATCTCATGAACACATTAAATAAATTACTATATCATGAAATATAAATAAAGCAAATATATGAAATTTTGCAATATTAAAACTGATATAACATGTATGAATGCTTCTATACCCTTTTGATCATGGAGATCAAACCATCCTTACCCTTACTGGAGAAGTAGTGAGATGTGGGTTTGTAACAAGGATGGCTTGTTTGTAGTGAGATAGGGTTTGTAATAAGGATTTCAAGGTTTTTAGGGTTCTTGAAAGAATTTGATATTTTGAAAGGGTTGTGGCAAATTTTTTTTCGTTTGTCGTGTCCTGTTTGTGTAAAAAGAATGAGATTATATAATGGAAATTTGAAAAAAGATATGGGCTTTGAATATGAAATTGGGCCTCCAATAACCACAAGCAATAGTGCAGATTTTTATTCACTTGAATCCGTCACGTTCTAGGCTAAATCGCAGGGGCTTAAGTGCAATTTTTGAAGTTGAAATTTGAAAACAAAATATAGCCTACATCGAGAACTAACTCCTGTCCAAAAATGGGCTCAGTCGGATAAACGGTTAATTAGTTATGAATTTTTGAAGTTTTGCATCAGACATACTTATTTTGGACTCCAGTGTCAACTCTGACACGTTCTTCAATAAAAAACTCATATTGATTGGAGCATAACCCGGTCTCGACTTTTGAAGAAAAGTTGTAAATCTCTGAGTCAATGACCTTGTGTAAAAAGATGGGTCCGATCCGATAAAAATTGACCGAGTTATGAATTTTTGAAGTTTCGACTCAAATGAAATAATATTCAGCATTTAGGATTTTCGGTACGTCACGCGCACTCTGAGCAAAAAACGAAGGCCTTTTGGATACCGTTCGAACTTAATATCTACTGCAAAAACGTAGCCAACTAAATTTGTGAAATTTTGGCACCGAAACCAGCTCGATACAATGAAAATCGACCAAGTTATGATTTTATAAACATGACGAATATAAACTTCTGTCACAAATTTTCTGTACGAAAATACTTGATAAATCCGCATTTTTGAAGATCTTCTGATCGAAATTGGCTTCCATCCAAGAGAGATAAAAACATAGATGACTTCAAGAAAGAATTTTAGCCACCGGAACAGGTTCAAAACAAGCCACGGTCTTCAAGTTATGAATTTTTTAGTGCGTAAAAACTGCACTTTCAGCACACTTTTTCACCATATTTCTTCGAGAAAACTCACACATTCGGGGACCTTATTTAAAGAATTGACTCTTGATTCGAACCTGAATTTGAGAATACATTATCAGAGATATCTTGGCGAAAGAATACCTGAATATGACACGCCGAGTTGGACTTGTGAATCTTTGAACCCCGAATCGTTGCAAAACGGCGAACTGATCTTCAGCACGGAAAATACTCTGAGAACATCCATTGGAGAAATAAACGTCACTTGTAACCTGACGAAGCTTGATAAATATACCTTTTTTCCATAACCATAAAATCAATAATATGCGTGTATGAAAAGAGGGTAAATTTTTGGGTACAACAGCTGCCCCTGTTCAATCTTCTTAAACTTGAAGATTTAGATTGGCTTGTCTGCCTTTCGTGATCTGAAGGTTGAAGATGATTGAACACTAGAGTGCCCAGAAATTTACACTCATCTTTAATGATGCTTGACTATGTAAATAATGTCGGGAATGGGCTTATATATTTCATTTGGATAAGATGACTGAAAGTCGTCGGAGATGGGCTTAAAGACGCCATCCTGAGAATGTGACGGAGAGTCGTCAGAGATGGGCTTAAAGATGCCATCAAGAGTGATGATGATTTTGTGAGATATTCCTTCGTGGTAATTCTTGTTCCTGTTGTTAGGGAGGACTTTGCTGAGGAATATTGGTCTCTCTCTTGGAACATAGAGTTTTAGGAGCTTCAGTTGTTCGTTACTCTACTGGGGAGTCATCACTTAGTCGAGGAGATGAAAATGAACTGCTATCTGGTCGTACTCCAGGCCTTACAGTGATTTGCTGAGGACAATAGGACTAACTGCTATCTGGTCGTGCTCCAGGTTTTACCGTGACTTACTGGGGAGATGAGATTAAACTTGCTATCTGGTCGTGCTCCAGGCTTTGCAATCTCAAAAACTATTATCTGGTTGTGCTCTAGATTTTACAGTGTCTCTTGCTGTTATCTGGTCGTGCTCCAGACTTCACAGCGTCTCATACCATTATCTGGTCGTGCTCCAAGCTTCACGGTGTCTTATACCATTATCTGGTCGTGTCCCAGGCTTCAGTAAGTTGGAGAAATTAAGAATTTATCCAGTCGATTTCCGGGCTTCATAGCTTGAATTTGAGATATACCATTATCTGGTCGATTCCAGGCTTCGTAGTATTTTGGATAAATTAAGATATTATCCGATCGATTTCTGGGCTTCATAGCTTGAATTTGAGATATACCACTATCTGGTCGATTCCAGGCTTCGTAGTATTTTGTACTGTTATCCGGTCATGCTCTAGGCTTCACAGTATGATGTATTGTTGGTTGAATATTATTCGGTCAGTTTCCGGGCTTCATAGCTTTTTTAACTGGAATAGAAATCTTAGCATCGATTTGACTGAACAGGGGAAAGGTCTCGAGATGTCTTCAATCGAGAAATAAATCTTAGCATCGATTTTACAGAACCGGCAGAAGGTCTCGGATTTACTTTGACTGGCATAGAAATCAGGGGAATCTTAGCGGCAATTCGGTTGACCCAGAAGAAAGTCTTAGAACATCTTCAACTAGAATAGAAACCTTAGTGTCGGTTTGACTGAACCAGAGAAAATCTTGAAAAGTGTTGGAATATCTTCAACTGGAATGGAAACCTTGGTGTCGGTTTGATTGAACCAGAGAGAACTTGTGAGAACTTGATTGCATCTTTCCCTGAAAGGTAAAAAGTTAGTCGTATGTAATGTCATGGTGTATGAAATGTATTGAGTAATGATGTTCTCAAAATAAATTAGATTGTGCTGTATAATATGTATGCACATGCCATGATGTATGGATATGCAATGCTATTGTGATATTCTCTAGCTGGGGAAAATAAATTCTAGACTGCTGCTGGAGAGTATAAGGAGTTGAGTTCTTCGTTTCTGCTGGGGATAGTGACCGAAGATGATTAGCTGGGGATTTACATCCATTCTACTTGAGAACATTCTGCCAGAGGAGACTATGTCTGAAAATAACCCTGCGGGGGAATGGCTCTGTGGGGAAGAGAGATACTCTGTTGGAAGATCTGCTGATTTAGAGAAATAAACTCAGTTGGGGATGAACTTCCATTGCTGGAGAGAAGAGCTCTGTTGGAGATTGAGCTTCCGCTGTCAGAGAAATAAACTCTGCTCGAGAGATGGCTTTATAAACTGCTCATGGTTATAAAACTCGTCTGGGGAATGCGGATATCAACTTTCTGAAGGAACCTACTGGGGAAGGAATTCCTACTTGGGGATACGGAGGTCGGTCCTTGGTTGTCTCGGCTCTGTGGGGAATATAGGTATCATTGGCTTGTATGTGATAGTGACTTCACTTCCAACTGTCTCTGCCCCTTGTACCATGCTCGAAAAAGTACATGCGAAGATTTTGTGGATGGATCTATGTCATGATTGTACTTGAACATGTATTTAATGAGTGTCAGGATGACATCCGTCTCTGGATCATATCTGAACTGTACTTGAAACATGTGTTGAATGAGTGTCAGAATGACATCCGTCTCTAGATCGTATATGAACTTTACTTGAAACATGTGTCAGTTGTACCCCAAAATTTGCCCCCCCCCCTTTTTTTCAAGAAATCACAACCTCAGGGTTTTCTCTGATTTTTCAGATTGGCTCAAGAATCGGTCAAACAGACTCTTCTTTATCAGTTAATCCAAAATTAGGGTTTCCACTGATTTTGTTGAGATTGGCTCAAGAATTGATCAGACAAATCTTTATTTGGCAGTAATCCAGGATTAGGGTTCGCGCTCGCATTATTCATAAGAAACTGAATCCTCAGAAATTCAGTTAACTGTTACATTATTTTTACGCTTGTTCAAGATTACTGGTTGTTTCTCAAAAAACCTAATTATCTGGGATAAGAGCTGAGACTTTTTTTTGGAACCTTAAGGCATTTACTTGATCAGTGGAGTGAAATGTTTGTGGAATGCTTGTTTGTTTAACTGTACTACGCATATGTTATTTGGAATATTGCGCATATTGTGATTGATGTAAGGTTGCGAGACTGCAAAGTTTGTTGATTATTTATTTCATCTGGATTAGAATTATTGAGACACAGTTTCAATTATTTTAATTTAAGAGTTTTAAATAATTAAATAAACAATGCAAGGAAAAGTTGGAAGATATTTGACAAAGACTTTTTTATTTATTTATTTCAAATGTTGTTACAAATTTTATTCGAATAATGTAAATTTACAACTTACAGTATTTACAATAATATTTGTTTACAATAAATGAAAAAATGAATCTAAGCCTAATCTCCTAAGGTCTTTGACTTTTACTGCGTCCTCCATTATCCAACTGGTACTTACCTGCAAAAGACAGAGAAAAAGAAATTAGTATAAGAATTTTCAAGCAGAAGCAGATAAAAATAAAAATCATCATTAAAGTTTGTCGGCCGGAATCAGAAATTCTATGTTCATCATGTTTCATTTTCCTCTCTGCAAATCACAAGTAGATTTCTCTTCTCGGTTCACAGAGAGAAAAATAAAATATATAAAATGCAAGCATGTCAAACTAAAAGCATACAATTTATTCAAAATGCAAAGGCACAAGGTTGCACACAAAGCAAACTATACTGCAAATTGAGTTACAAATGCATTAACCAAATGTCAAACTGAGTTGCCAAACTGTCACAACAAGTACAATGCAGGAAATATGGATAGAAAGTACAACAATGCAGCAAGATAAACCAAGTTACAAGCAAGAAGGCTTGTCCTAGCCCTCATCATTTTCTGGTCAGCAGCTTTTCAGAATTATATTATAATAAACAATTAAAAGTGCTTTTGCAGAGAGAGAGAGAAAGAGAAAACCTAGTGAAGTGAGAGTTTGCAGTTTTGGCAGGCTGTTTTCAAGACAGTAAAAGAAAGCAAAAAGAAAAGATATAACAGCTTAACAGTCCAGCAGAAGAAAAAGGAGAGAAATATTGCATAACCTCCAAACTACAAGCCAAGTTTACAAAAAAACAAATTCAACTCCAAACCTGCCTGTACTAAAAACTCAAACTGCTGTCAAAACCAAAAACCTGTAAACAACAAAACTTACAGGCCTGTTTCAGAAACCCAAACTCATCAGCCTGCTCAAACAAGCACAAGCCTGTTTCCAAAAACCTGCCTCCCAAAAACACAACAGACCAGCAAGCATGCATACAAAACTTCCCAACCTGTAAACAACAAACTTTCCTAAACTGCAAGCCAAAATCACAAAACCTGCATCACAAACTGTAACTCACCAGAATATTTCACAAACAACACAAACCTGTTCAAACTTACAAACACAACAAACTTGTTCAAACTTACAAACCAGAAGCCTGTTTAGTAACAAAATGGAAGGTCAAGCCAAAACAAATTGCAAACCTGCATAACCAAAATCGAATACCTGCAAGCCAAACTCAACAGCCTGCATCTCAAAAAACCTTGCAAAACTGTAAGCCAAGCAAGTAGGCCCAAAACCTGTTTGAACAAAACTAACAGCTAGCTTACTCAAAGCTACAAACCTGCATAAACTGCAAACACCAAGAACCCTGCATAACTACAAGTTCTCAAAACTGCAACTTACTGAAGTCTGTCCAAACTATAGATTCAAGACAAGTTGGCCAAAACAAGAAGGAACCAACAAGTTTCAGGTCTAGGATCATCATCAACAAAAAGCAAAACAACAACATTGGTTTTCAGTTTCACCATCATCAACCAAAACAAAGAACAACAACAATAGCTAGTTTTTTTTCAGAATACATCTTCATCATCAAAGATCAAATAACCCACAAGGAGAGAGGAAAAGTTTTAGAAGCGAAATAATACAGGTCTCAGAACATTTGTTCATCATCAACTAAAACAAAGAGCAAGCATAGTCCTCAGAACAACATCATCATCAGATAATCAGGGAGGAAGGGTGTAGAGATAAAAACAAACAAAGGAGCAAAAGTTTCAGATTATTGTTCATCATCAACTAAAACAAAGAGCAAGCACAGTTCTCAGAACACTCGTCATCAAACATTCAAAAGAAAAGACAAAGATACCAGAAGCCAAAGCGTAGCCATCATCTTCCTCCGCCCTAAGCCTCCAAGGAGCGCCTCCGTCTCATCACATCTCTCTTCTTCTGTTTTCAACCTAGAAAAACGCCAAAGGTATAGTCTCTTTCCCTCAAACTTTCGCTACATCTCACAACATAAACATCAAATATTAAAACATTGCAAACGATAAACATTCAAGAATCAAACATTGAAACTGTAAAAGACCTAAAAAATGAAGCGATTCATACTGTTCGTTCAAGATTCTGGACCACCGTGAAGGAAGCAGGAAGTGAGATGGGGCGGCGCTCCGATGGCTAAGGCATGAAAGGAGTTTCAGAACCATCGCCTGAGAGAGAAGAAGAGAAACGAAGAAGATGAGAGGAGCGGCACCGTTGAAGCAAGAAGTTACAAACCTTAGTTCTGTTTGAACCCTAACAAAAAAGAATGCCAATTGGGTAATGGGCATTCGCCCAAACAAAACGCCTAAAGCCCAAGCATTTTCCAACGCCCCACCCCCTTTCCTCATTTCTGATTTTATTAATTTGTTCTTCTTCATTCTCTATTTTTGGGCCACAAACTCTTTAGGACCATCATTTTTAAACTAATATTTTTCTTTAGATTACTTTCTTTCTTTTAGTTAACTCAAATACTAATTTAATTTGGTTTTAATTTCTTTTTTTTAAGTTATTGTTAATCTTGTTCATAATAAAAAAAATACAAAAAGAAAAGGATATTTAGTTTAAATAATTTTTTTGGTTTTCTTTAAACCTAGTTATTGATTAATAAAATACCAAAATGATAGAAGCATTAATTCAAATAATTTTCTTTCTTTAAAAACTTTTTCTTCACAAAAATAATAATAATAATACTTAAGTCTTTATTAGGTTAAAATTTTATTTGTTCATTTGTAAATAAATACATGCATCTCATATTTCTTTGATTTTTATTATCTTATACTTTGTTATAATTTTACATTGAAAATGCGACAGTTCAATTTGGTTGTAATATATACTTGGACATTATTATTTTGATAAGACTCATCCCCATTTGTAAATAATTTGTACCCCCATCCCCGGATACTGTTTTGTAATAACTTAGACTTTAAATTCCCGCAATTTACCGCTTTCAATATACTGTATAGTAATTAGGGTTTGTATGCGAAGATCTAAAATCAACCGCTAGATGACCTAATACAAGATAAATGCATGAAAATCAATATACAATTCACACTTGCACCTCTAGGGTAACCTCGCTTGTTGCCTCGGAAAATGCAATTATATCCCTCGAGTATGAGACACTATAGCAAATTCCCTTTCAATAAACAAATATCGTAGTCCCTCGATGACCCTCGATGTTTCCTTTGATAAAACGATCTCGTCCCTTACAAAATTGCTAGAGCGTCTCACAAGTTGCTTTCTATGATTGTATACGATGACCCGCGCATGTCCCGTTTAACATCCTAACACAAGGTTATTCACCCAATACAATGGTGAAACAACACTGTTAAAAAGGGTTAAAAACATAAGAAAGATCTTTGAGTAAAATAGGGTAGACAAATCTTAGTTACTTGATCAAAAACTTGCAAAACATCCTTGCCGTTTTTCAAACACACCTCACAACACAATTCCCAAACAACTTTCAAAACATTGAAATATCTTTTCAAAAAGACACACACCTTTGTATATATTCAAACAAGAATTATTACAAAGGTTGCCTAGACAAGGCATCTTTTTCAAAACATTTTCAAAAACCACACACACAAAGCACCATTTCAAATGATTGAAAAGCAAAGGCAAGTGATCTAAAACAAGTAACTAAGAGCCCATGGCTAACCATGGATGAAAAGGGTGCTAGCACCTTCCCTTTTCATAATCTACCCCCCGAACCCAAAAAAACATCTCAAAGGTCTTTCCTGTGCTTTTTGACCTTTCCTTTGGATAAAATAAAAAGTCGGTGGCGACTCTTGCTAAACCGAACAAGTGCGAAAACAAATGCAAAATCTCAAGTCAGTTCTCCCACCGCAGTGTCGAATGAGTGTCAGAATGACATCCGTCTCTGGATCGTATTTGAATTGTATTTAAAACATGTGTTGGATAAGTGTCATAATGACATTCGTCTCTGGGTCGTATCTGAACTGTATTTAGAGGAGAATCTGGAGTAAGTATCAGGATGACATCCGTCTCTGGATCGTACCTGAACTGTTTCTAGAAGAGAAATTTAGAATAAGTACCAGGATAACATCCATCTTTGGATCGTACCTGAACTGTTTCTAGAAGATAAGTCTGGAATAAGTAGCAAAATGACATCCGTATCTGGATCGTATCTGAATCGTTTCTCGATGTATGAAAAACTTGAATAAGTAGCAGAATGACACTCGTATCCGGATCGTATCTGAACGGTTTCTCGATGTATTAAAATCTTGAATAAGTAGCAGAATGACATCCGTATCTGGATCGTATCTGAACCGTTTCTCGATGTATGGAAATCTTGAATAAGTAGCATAATGACACCCGTATTCGAATCGTATCTGAACTGTTTCTTGATTCTGGTGCTCTTGATGAATGATGATCAAGGTATAAGTCTTCCACTGATAGACAGGTGATGGGACATAGTCGTACATTTTAAATCCCTAACTTTTTCATGGACATCCCTTTTGGGTTTTTCGTCCACCGGGATACCCTTTTTTGTCCAAGCCGCCCTTTCGGGTTTTCGACTTGCCGGGTGTACATATTTTTTTCGTTTTTTATCCCTAATTTTTGCCCAAACCCTTTTGGTTCGCCGGGATGCCCTTATTTTTGCCTAGGTATGTCAACCTAGCGGGTATTTTTTTCATGTGTAGTATTTTCCGACTATGTCCATGCTTTCAGGATGTAGAGAGTTGTCACTGTCCATAGTGTTGTGTTGTAGTACTGTCAAAAATGTTTTCTTGATGGCACGTGATTCATTGCTGGAATGCGTGCGTAATGCCCCAAGCGAATCAGATGAAGATCTGTCCCTGGTTATTTGGCACTTTTAGAGAGACTACCCCAGGTGTGTTTAGACATCATGTCATGCCCCTTGCTCATGGAAGACCTGTTATTGGAAGTTTCTTTCCCACTGAGGTGATTCTGTCCATTGAGAGGATGTTTGTTCATTGAATATCAATTGTGCGGATTTCTCTGCTGTCAAACAATTAGTCATATGCACACAATGTCATTTAAAGAATGCAAAACTCATGTATGTCTTGAATTTTTTTTGGAAATGTGTTTTGTGTAGTAAAAAGAAATTTGCAAGAATGTGATATCAACTCAGGATTCGTAACAAAGCCTACAAGAGTCATGATATCTTTGTAACAGTATGCTCTCAAACTAAACCATGCTTCAGCTAGGACTTTTAAGGGTTATAACGTGGCCTGGTTCACGGTTCAAGAAACAAAGGATAAAGGCTCAAATTTTATTTGTACCCAACCCGCTCTTCGTGATGTTCTTCAGTCCTATGCTCAGATAATTGCACGTTTAGATCCCGATTGAGTCTGGAATCTTTGCTCTGATACTTGGTGATGATTTGTTTTGAAAAGGCAGTCATTTTTGTAATCTTCTTTTTGTCGAGGATTTGTAGTAACCACTTTTTTTGGTTTTCGTTATCCCTTCTTTTTGCCTGAACTGTTTCTTTTGTGATTACAGTCAGCGGGATGCCCCAATTTTTATCTTAAGTATCCTTCATAGGTTTTGATTTAATGGGCTTTTATTTCGAGAAATAATGACTTCCTGTCTTGACGATTATACGGAATCATCACCATTTTTTGTTTAAGAAGAACGTCTTTGATGCCATTCATTATGTACGAAGCGGCAGATTGTGACTGAATGTGCCTCTGAATTAACTGAGAAAACTACCCTGCCCCAGGTTATGATTAATGGTTTTAATTTGTGTGAAAATAAAAACTCCTACTTCTTTGGCTCGAAGGGGTTGACTATGGATTATCTTCCTTATAACTCCACTGTTTAGGATTTGAAACAACGCCTGTACATCGTCAGTGGGGTCTGTTCAAAAGCATACTGTAGTGGTTGTGGTATCATTTTCGTCATCCTCCCTCTAAGGATTAGAGTTTTTAATCGAGAGTTGAATATCACAAAAGGAAATAAGAACGCATTTTTGAAATAGTGAATACGAATGAATTGATTCAAGACAAACATGTGCAATGCATTGATGAAATAACGAGGTTTGATATGAATAAATGTTCAAACAAATCAAAAGAAAATTACACATTGAAAATTCTAATGAACGAAAAGTCTTCTTGTGAGAACTTGTCACTTCATATGGTATGCCTTGGAGGGATGGCAGAAGAACTCAGCCTGACCGTCTTGTGCGAATTCTAGCGATCCTTCATCAATCAGGTCTTGAATTTTATTTCTCAACACCCAACACCTGTTGGTGTCATGTCCAGGACTATTAGAGTGGTACACACATCTTGAATTTGGATTGGACCTTGGGGAGGCTATGTTGGGATTCTGAGGAGGGTCCCTTAATACAACCAACTTGGCCTTCAACATGCGTTGCAATGCTTGAACCAATCACATGTTGATTTCAGTGAAGCGTCTTTCGGATGTATTCTTCTTATGTCGATTGCCCCGTTGTTGTTGGCGAGGTTGTGGTTGGGCTTATGATGTAGTAGTAATCTGGAAAGGTCTGTTCCTGACCAAACCAACCTCTTCTCTCACTGGGGCTGATTAATACCTTGATCCATAATTTTAACTGTTTGTTTCATGGATCTGCATCCATCTTGGTGAAGCTTGTTGAGGAAGGCTCTTAGCCCTTCTTATCCTCGAGCTAAGTTTTGGATAAGAGCCATCTGCTCCAGCATATGGATTCTCATTGCTTCTACCTATTCATCCTTGTTGTTTTTAGGACGTTCCTTGGTCAGATTCCCGGCGAAGAGTGTTTTCAGGTCTTCTTTCCCCTTGGATAGATTCAGGAGAAATTCCTTGAACTGGGCATCTTGAGCTTGGAGATCTCTGTTGTCTTGTTGGAGAGCCATTGCTGAAATAAACAGCGAGAACATGAGAGACCTGCTTTGAAACCTGCTTATGCAATGATATGTATTATATTGTATGCAATGTTTTCAAGGATCTCGCGGGGTAAACAAGAAAATGTCAGAAGTTGAATTTTGCAGCTTTGATTGAAGAACTTTGTATCGTTGAGGGTCCTTATACGAGAGTCGAGTTCACCATATCAAGTGGGTCATAGACCCTGACTCAAGTTATTGAGTTTTGATCTTCTAACGACATTGGCTAGAGGAAAATAAATCCCCTTGCCCCTTGCTAGATGTATGATTTATCATAACCTGCATCACAGGCCCTCGAGATCCTTGAAATGGTTTAGGAAATGTTAAGGCATGATGTTATGATGTGTATGCTATGCTTTTAAGCAAAGATGCGAAGTTATGTAAGCAAGTAAACCCTGCAAGAAATCCAAATTATTGGATAATAACTGTAAACAAAACCTGCAAGGAACTCATGTTGTAAGGTAATAAAACTCTACAAGTAGTTCAAGTTGAAAGCACACAAGTCACACAAACAGCCTTAGGTTCAAGCTTGCATGGGTTTTAAGGTCGTACCCTCTTGAAGTTTAGTTTGTTTCAAACCTGTCTTAGAAAAGTAACCGGGTTCTAAAGATTCTCAATATCACTGATCATCCTTTATCGGACATTGTTTCAGCTCAAGCAATCTTTTCTTATGGCCGAAATATCCCAAAAGTTTGATCTGAATGAGTGTAGCATCGAGTATCAACCAATCCTCAGTTTTATACTGAAGCGGATATCTCACTACTTTCTAATGGCCAAATTTGTTCAACTAAGGTTCTAAGGTCCGTTAGTGCTTCACGACACCATGCGGCAGCCCCGTATTCTCCTTGTTTCCACACGAAGGATACCGGTACCAACCAAAGTGTCACACCAACACAGTCATTGCTTAAACCATATCGGTCTATGTCGTACAGTCTCCATGATCTATTGCTGTTTACCTAAAGAGTGTCCCTAGATCCGGGTGTAGGATCTTCAACAATACCCAAGCAAAACCCCTTAAAGATAAAGCAGGCAAAACAAATAAGAAAGCAATTTTAAAAATGATCTAGATCCTAGGGTAAACCCCATTTTATTCTCTTCTCCTCAGCAGAGTCGCCAGTTCTGTGATACGGTGGCAGAACCGACTGTTAATATTGGTTTTCGTTTTTTGTTCGCAAATATCGCGGTAAGCAAGAGTCGCCATCGACTTTTATCTTATCCAATCAGGGAAAGGAAAAAGAACAGAAAAAACCTTTTTTGACATGTCTCTGAGTACGGGGGTAGATTATAGAAAGGGAAGGTGCTAGCACCCTTTCTATCTGTGGTTTTTCACGGGCTCTTAGGTACTTGCTCATTTTGAAAACTGCTTGTGTGTGCTTGTTTTAAAAAGTTTTATTTTACTTCGTTTTAACCCTCATTTCTGTCTTCAAGAGTGTTACGAAGTTGTTTTTGAAAGCTTTGTTTGAAAAGTGTTGGTGTGAAAAGTTTTGTTTGAGCAAGTATCTAGGAGCCAAACTACCTACTCGAAAAAAGTCTATTCGTTTTCCTTTAGACAGCGCTATCCTATTACTAAGGAATAGGTAGAACCATTGTTGGAGTTTTAAAGGGACGTTCGAAGGGACGAAATGATCACTGAAGGAAACAAGTAAGGATACCTTAGCGTTTCGAAGGGACTATCGTCATAAGATCAATTCGTAGGCAACTCGAGGGACAAGTAGGGACTATAATCTTTATGACGACTTTGAATCGCGGGTCATTGCTAAGGTACCCCTATGTTCGAGGGAGACGACCATTATTTCCGAGGCAACCAAGTGAGGCATACCCTAAGGGTGCAAGTGTGCATGTGTTTGATTTCAGTTATTTAATCTTTGCACAATTAAGGTAATCTACTGTTTTAATTTCCAGTTAGTCTTTTGCATACAAGCCTATTAACATACATCTAGCAATTTATAGTTTGTGAAAATTAAAATGCGGGAAAGTAAATCTATGCTATTACAAGGCTTTCGCAGATACATAATTATCTTGACTGTAAATAAAGATGCGGAATTGAAACCATAATTACTATTACAAACTCGGAGCAGTTACAATAATAATAAAAAGGAAATTAACAAATGTGCGCGGAGACTTAAATGCGAGAATAATTAGCAAACCTAAAAAAATCTAGTTGAAAAAGATTTAGGTTAGTTTTTGAGAAAAATTAATTAGGTTATGTACAAATTAAACCCTAATTTCTAATTGATTTAAATTATGAAAAAAAGGAATTAAATTACCCACAAAAATTAATCTAATTAATTAAGGAAATAAAATATTTTTTATGAAAAAAATGATTTTTATGTTTAATTAAATAAACCTAAAAAACTTAATTAATTTTAATTACTAAAAAATGTTAATTTTGAAGAAGAAAAAAGTTAATAAAAAAACCTAAAACCTAATTATTTTAAATTAATAAAAAATGTTAATTTTGGAAAAAGTTAATTAAAATACCTAAATCCTAATTAGTTCGAATTAAAAAAAAAGGTTAATTTTGAAAAAAAGGAGAAAGAATTAAGTTTATCAAAAAAATAGATAGGGGAAGAAACATCAATGAAAATAGGGTTAGGAAATAAAAATAATGCAAATGTCAGGGGTGAGTGTTGACCCAAAAATTAATTTAAAACTTAACATTAAATTAAAAAAAACCTAAAATTAATTATTCGAGTTTATTATGAAAAATTATGAAAAATCAAAGGTTTGTGAAAAATGTTAGGTTTTATGAAAAAGGTTTTAAACAGAAAGAATGAAAATAGATAAAAGGATAAATAGAAAGGAAGAAAACCAAAACCAATAGGGGTGGTTGTTGAACTCGCGCGCTTAACCTTCTAAGGATGTCTTCCTCGTCATGGATTGGTGGTTATTCTGTTTTGGCCTAAGTATTTTGTAATAATCCTGCACGGGATCCTGTCTAAATCTGCAGTTTTGAATCTCATGAACACATTAAATAAATTACTATATCATGAAATACAAATAAAGCAAATATATGAAATTTTGCAATATTAAAACCAATATGACATGTATGAATGCTTCTATACCCTTTTGACCATGGAGATCAAACCAGCCTTACCCTTACTGGAGAAGTAGTGAGATGTGGGTTTGTAACAAGGATGGCTTGTTTGTAGTGAGATGGGGTTTGTAATAAGGATTTCAAGGTTTTTAGGCTTCTTGAAACAATTTGATATTTTGACAGGGTTGTGGAAAATGTTTTCTTTTTGTTTGTCGTGTCTTATTTGTGTGAAAAGAATGAGATTATATAATAGAAATTAGAGAAAAGATATGGGCTTTGAATGTGCAATTAGGCCTCCAATAACCACAAGCAATAGTGCAGATTTTTATTCACTTGAGTCCATCACGTTCTAGGCTAAATCGCAAGGAATTAAGTGCAATTTTTGAAGTTGAAATTTGAAAACAAAATGTATCCTACATCGAGAACTAACTCCTGTCTAAAAATGGGCTCAGTCGGATAAACGGTGAATTAGTTATGAATTTTTGAAGTTTCGCCTCAGACATACTTATTTTGGACTCCAATGTCAACTCTGACACGTTCTTCAATAAAAAACTGGTATTGATCAGAGCATAACCCGGTCTCGACTTTTGAAGCAAAGTTGTAAATCTCTGAGTCAATGACCTTGTGTAAAAAGATGGGTTCGATCTGATAAAAATTGACCGATTTATGAATTTTCAAAGTTTTGACCCAAATGAAATAATATTCAGTCGATATCTCCTGTAAAAACATAGCCAACTCAATTTGTGAAATTTTGGCGCCGGAACCAGATGGATACAATGAAAATCGACCAAGTTATGATTTTATGAACATGACGCAAATAAACTTCTGTCACAAATTTTCTGTATGAAAATACTTGATAAATCCACATTTTTGAAGACCTTCTGATTGAAATTGGCTTCCATCCGTGAGAGATGAAAACGTAGATGACATCAAGACAGAATTTTAGCCACCGGAACGGGTTCAAAACAAGCCACGATCTTCAAGTTATGAATTTTTTAGTGCGTAAAAACTACATTTTCAGCATACTTTTTCACCACATTTCTTCGAGAAAACTCACACATTCGGAGACCTTCTTTAAAGAATTGACTCTTGATTCGAACCTGAATTTGAGAATACATTATCAGAGGTGTCTTGGGGAAAGAACACCTGAATATGACGCGCCGGGTTGGACTTGTGATTCTTTGAACCCTGAATCGTTGCAAAATGACGAACTGATCTTCAGCACGGAAAATACTCTGAGAACATCCATTGGAGAAATAAACGTCACTTGTAACCCGACGAAGCTTGATAAATATACCTTTATTCCATAACCATAAAATCAATAATATGCGTGTATAAAAAGAGGGTAAATTTTGGGTACAACAGACATCACTTATGACCATGTGCAGAAATAATCGTCTCAAGATATTGTAAATTAAGGAAATCACAAACTTTAAAAATCAGGCGACAGTTGTTTAAGATTAGGTCAAAATCCAACAAGTGATATTTAACGCATTCGAATTTTGGTGATCTTCTACGCGTAATCAACCCTTGATTTGTGAATATAAATTGGAGATAACATCGAGGAGAGTCATACGCAAGAAGAACAGCTCAAAAATATCGAATAATGAAGAAGTTACAATTGCTTGAACTTGGTCTCAAAAAAGGTCAGTTTTTTTTGGGTTAATGGAGTCATTTTCAGTCGTCTAAACCATTGACTGAGCAAACTTGTAACGCGAGGTTCAAAACTCGGTGTGAACATCCTTGAGGAGATATGAAGATCTATCAAGACCATTTTAAACCTTGAAGAATCAGTTTTCTTTGAGAAACGCCAAACCCTAATTGTTGACTTACTGCCTAGGAAGAGAATCTGTCTGACCAACTTCCAAACCAAATTGAGTATACGAGAAGACCTAGGATAGTATCTTGAATAAAAATGAGAGGGCAAATTTTAGGGTACAATATAATGGATTAGGTTTGCAAATCACTGCGTGAAGTCTGATGTGATAAGCTAAATTTAGTTTCGAACATCGCTGCATGAAGTCTGAGGCAATGATCTATGTCGCAGAATAAGAAACACATTGCTGCATGAAGTCTGAGGCAATGGATTAGGTTTGAAAATCACTGCGTGAATCCTGAGGCGATAAGCTAGGTTTTGTTTTCGAGCACCGCTACATGAATTCTGAGGCGATGATCTAGATTTTGTGAAAACATTGCAGCTTAGAGGAAATGTAATGAGTTTTGCAGATACATTGTGGCTTAGAGGCAATGTACTGGGTTTGTAAGGAACTCATCACTAGATGACGACTTAGGTGATAGGATGAATGTGTCACGACATGAAGACTGAGGTGACAGGTTGAATCATATGAGGAGTATTGCGTTAGTCAACCCTTAGATAGTTGAATCGAGGGTGAGATTATATGTCTGTTTGCTATGTGATACATATGTATGCATGCATATTGAATGTTGTATGTATGCAACATGTATGATGTTTGACAGTGATATGGAACCCTGAGTGTATTGAATATTGAAATGTATAGGGTATGTATTCCTTAGATATGCAAAATGTATGTGTGATATGTGTGTAAGATGCGTATATGCCTTAAAATGTTATGAACATTATTTCCGACATTCTCTCCTTTAAACCATTGGCTTAGAGTTACCAATTCCTGGCGTTGTATGTGGTGTCGTCGTAGTATTGTTGATCTTGAACACAGTGGACAATGTTAGCAAAATTTGAACATTGATTTTGGTATTGTAAGCGTAGGTGTAGGCGTAGACGTAGACGTGGGTAATGGCGCATGTGTAGATTTGTATGTTGTAAGCGTAGACGTATGTATTGGCATATGTGTGGTCTCTGTAAGCGCAAGCATAAGTGTAGACATATGTAGATTCGTATGTTGTATGCGCAAGCGTAAGCGTAGACGTATGTAGAATTGACAGGAGTACACATGCGCGTGGACGCATGTGCGGACTTAGACTTTGTGTTGCAAGTGTAGGCATAGGCACTGACATGGATGTAGACTTTGCGTAGGGACGCCTAGATATATGTATAGACTTTGTATTGTTGAGTGCAAGCATAGGCAAAGGCATGGACGTAGACTTTGTGTAGGGACGCGTAGATATTTGTATAGACTTTGTATTGTTGAGTGCAAGCATAGGCGCATACATGGATATAGACTTTGCGTAGGGATGCGTAGATATTTGTATATACTTTGTAATGTTGAATGCAAGCATAGACGCAGATGTACGTGTAGACTTTTTGCGTCATGAGCATAGATATAGGCGTAGACATGTGTATATATTTTTGTGTTGCAAGACGTAGGAGTAGCCATGTGCGTGGATGTAGACGTGGATTTTCTTTTGTTATTTTTCTAACCAAAAATGTTTTTTCGATGTTTTGTCAAATGCTTTTATTTTGTTAATCCCCCAAAATGATTTCAAGACCATATTCACAAGTAATGATTATAGTATTGTGTAAACAAGTCTGAGAAAAGAAAAAAATGCAATTTGAGTGATGCAAAGAAAGCAACTGTTTTATTGATATGCCTCTGAATAGGCGAGAATACAAGATGCAATTCCTAGAAAGAGGTAATTACAGAAAGTTTTAAAACTGTAAATGGCAATGAAAAATGATAGTTGTTGCTGCTGTTCCCCAATATCCTTTTGATAGCCCTTATCTCCTTTGCTTCTGAGTTGTATGATTCCAATCCATCTCTCCCTATGTGGTTCGTAGTTGCAGTTTTTAGATCGCAGTCTTTTTGTTCTTTATTTCTTTTTGAATGATCCCTAATTTTTGCCGGGATTGCCCTTTCGGGTTTTCAATCCACCGGGATAGTTTTTTGTTTATATGCCCCTAGTTTTTGCCTGAATCTCCCTTTAGGGTTTTCGATCCACTGGGACGCTCCTTTTTGCCTAAGTCTCCTGTTCAAGGTTCGAGCTTAGCGAGCTTGTTATACGTAGTATTTTTTACAGCGTCTGAACTTGCCGGATGTGGTAGTTCTTCCCCATCCATTGTTGTGAAGATAACACCACCACCGAAGAATGTTGTTTTGACTACGTATGGACCTTCGCAGTTGGGTGTCCATTTACCATATGAGTCGAGGCGAGGTAGCAGAATCTTCTTGAGCACTAGACTACGTTGTGGTTCATCTTGTACAGTATATCATTCCTTTGAAAGAATTCCGAGGCTATTCCTCGTAGGGTTTATTTTCCAATGCTGGAGGCATTTTTCGGATGTCATGAAACTAAGGCTTGTTATATTGTCATTTTTTTAATAGTAAGGCAATATGCGAGCTCTTCGAAGCGTCTGTTTGTGACGCACGATTCGTATTTTGACCAAGTTACTTTGAATATATACGATATAGTTGCCAAGGCATCTGTCATTTTATTTCCTTTTTGTGGGATGTGACTAAAAATGATTTTTGCGAATTTCGAAGTTAGTTTTCAAAACATGATCTTGATATGGAATCGGTTTTGGGTGCTTAGTATCCCGTTCACCATTGACTTGGTCTATGGCTTGTGAGCATTCTTTGGAGAAGTCAGTACTGCCCTTATATCGTGTCCCAGTGCATTTGAAGCCCTGTTGAACGCGAGTATCCGACGTGCCCTTCGCTCGGGTTCTTTGTCAGATCTTGGAGTTTCATAGTTGCTTATTTTTACAGCAGCGTATGTATTTGACCTTGGCATGTTTTCGCAGATATGCACAATAACTTGATCCGCTTCTTTGTGGCTCCGCTCTTTGCATTTCCCCTTAACTTGGTTTCTTCTGGGTCCTCCCCAGTGCTCAGATTAGTGGTCTTAATAGCCTCTTGATGTGGCTGCATATTGTTAGCTATTCTTTTTATTTCCCTCGTTGTTTTCTCAGAGAGTTCAAGATCTTTATCATCTTATTCTTTAGCTTGGTTGATAGGAGCATCAAAATTATATTGGATCACAATAGTATTATCGGTGGTTTTGGACATGAATTTGTACCTTTATCATGTTTTGGTGCCGATTTAGTATATGAATATTTGAAAATGCATATGCAGAGAAAGTATTGCCATTTTTTAATTTAAGATATAGATGCAAGAGAAATAAAAGGGATCTTAATTGTAAACAAAATGTAACTTTCATTAATCGTAAATATTGTCTGAAACAAAATGGGGAAACCCTTACAAGCAACCCATATGTCTCGGGCTTGACATAGGTTCTTTCGAAAACAAGAAAAATTAATTAGGAAAGAAAAAGATCTCAGAAATCTCCATGGTCGTCCATCTTTTGAGTTTTTTCTCCTGGGGCGCATTCTTGGATGAATTCAGTTTCCCCTTTGATGTTGGCTTTCTTGAATATTTTTCCCCTTGTCTGCCATGCACTACTCCATTGTTGACAAAAGTCTCTTGAATCAGAGGAAAGTGTGCTTCGCCATTCAGAGTAGCTTTATATTTTTCTTCAGGGTATCTTCCGAACCGGACTATCCCTTGGTCCTCTAGCCTTTGTAGAGCTCTTTCGAAAGCTTCATTGTGTCCTAGCGGCAGTCCATATTCCAATAGATGTTCTCTCAGCGAGTTTATCGGGGTTTTTGCTTGTCTGCTTACCCCAGAGTCCGTGACTACCTCAATTATGTTTATTGTCATCCCATTGTGCGAAGGCATAGGGTCTGATGTGATGTTGGGCTTCTCAAAAGTGATGTCTTGAGAATCCAACAAATCTTGCACCTTGTGTTTGAAAGGCCAACACTCCTCTATGGTATGTCCAGGAGAATTAGCATGATACTCGCATCAGGCGTTGGCATCGTATCTTCGTGGGAATGGCCCGATTGGAGGAGCTAGAGGCTTGAGTTCCACTAAGGATTCCTTAACTAGCTATTGCAATAACTGGCTAGGTGGCATAGGGAGTGGATCAAATTTCCTGGGAGGCCTTCTGCCTTGCTTCTCCCTTGGGGGATCACTAAAGGTTGTTGAACTCTGGGTTGTGGTGCTACAGCATTAATCCTGGGTTGTAAGGAGCGTTTGATGGTCCCGCTGATATCTTCCCACTTTTTATCCCCGCCTCGATTCTTTCTCTGATGGTTACTAGGTCTGAGAACCCTAAAGAGATACTTCCAACCAGCATCTCATAATACAACCTGTGCAAAGTTCTCATGAACGTGTCTATTAACTCCTTTTCTAACAGCGGTGGTTTCACACGGGATACTAATTCCCTCCATCTCTGAGCATGCTCCTTGAAGGATTATTCTTTCTTCTAAGACAGATTCTGGAGTTGCATGGGGGTAGGCGCCATGTCCAGGTTATATTTGTAATGCTTTAGGAAATAATTAGAAAGCTCTTCCAGGTTCGAATATGCATCCTCTCCAATTGCATATACCAGTCTGAAGATGCCCCACTTAGGCTATCTTGAAAATAATGAATCATCAGCTTCTGATCGTGGGCATGGGCATGCATCTTCCTGTAATACATACAGAGATGACTTCTTGGACAAGTGAGCCCATTGTATTTTTCAAAGTCAGGTACTTTAAACTTTGGTGGAATCACCACATCAGGAACTAGGCCCATTTCGAGAGCGTCTACTTCGAAAGCATCGAAACCCTCCACAACTTTTAATCTTTCCTCCTAAGCTTTGTACTGACTTATCACCAGTGGATTATCAACAACATGAGTATCAGTCGTCTTTAATGGTGCTTGGTGGGTATCCTCTGGGTCGTGGTCTCCATATTGCATGTCCCAGTAGTCGTCTGCCTTATTGGTTGGAATATGTTGGGTACGAGATGCCCCTGCTTTTGGCGGCGGTGGGACAAACCCTTCTGTTTCATCTTCTTGTTGGGCCATGATGGACTTCTGGAGTCCTGCCTCTGACTCTTTCCTTAGTTGGTGACTGCTTGATACACCAATAGTCTGGGCTACTTCCTCGAAAGCAACCCTGGGAATTTGGTCTTGCCTGTCAATAATGTTCTTCAAAGCAAGGACTTGACTCAGATCTCCTTTCATTGAAGTGACGTCACCCTTTACTTGGTCGAGATCCTCTTTGAATGCAGTCTGAGTTTCCTCAATTTTCTCCATTGCTTTTTCTTGATAATCCCTGGTTTGATATGGAGGCCAAGGAGGTGGCGATCTTCCTCTACCAATGGTTCAACTGAAGAGATGTTTGTGAAAAAATTATTTTTGACTTGTGTTGTACCCCAAAATTTTCCCTCTCACTTATCAAGAATCTTCTCACAAGATCTCATTGGGCTCAAGACTACACTAGGGTTTGATCAGCTCAAGACACCTCCTTATGCACTAATGACCAAAATTAGGGTTTGAGTTGGCACAGGGATTTTTGAACTATCAATTCCCCATATGACTTTCATGGATCATTATGGACCCCCAAGATTACTCATGTCAGGTTTCAAGCCTTGGATCACACTTTTGATCAGTCAATTAAATAGTTAACCTAAAAATCAGTTGTATTGGGGAAAAAGTCAACCATCACCAATTTACAGTCAAACTTCATAATTTTTTATCCACATCAACATTTTAAACCCATATGTATCATTTGGTCAAGCTTGGACCATAATTCCTCAAGAAATTTCATCAAATCTCCAAAAGGGCAAAATGGTCAAAATTAGGGTTTTGACTGGGAAAGGGCAATTTTTGATTTTTGACCTAGAAAATGGTCAATTGGTTTAAGGCATGATATCAAGAGTTCAATTTCATCATTTTTGACCTAATGACATGATTCAAAACATTGCAAATCCTTTGGATTGAAAGATGAATTTTGCAGTCAACTGATCAAAAGTCAATTGTATACTGAATAGTCAAACTTTGACTTTTTGGTCAAATTCAAGTTCCAAAGATCACAATTCATCAAAACATGTCAAAATAGGAAACTTATTCATCAAGAAATCAATATTTCATTTTGAAAAGTCAAAATTTCTAAACTTAGAAATTTTTTTAAGTGTTGAAAATTTCTTATTTTTTCATAACTTTGAGCAATTTTTTCATTATGATACAAGATGAATCAAAGAAAACCTCCAACATGAAAGTTGTAGATATCCATGAAATATACAACTTTGCTTCACACAACTTTTACAAAAAGTGAATGGATCTCAAGTTATAATTTTGTGAATACATGCTCATGAACTAAAAAAGACTTAGTGAAATTTTGCCCTAGTTAGGCAGATTTTTGACCTAATTTCATGGCAATTTTTCACATAGTTCCAAGGGGAATATTCAAAAGAAATTCCAAGATAGGTTGTAGAGCACATTGCAAGCTTTCCAAACTGTTCAATAACTCCTTGAGATCATTCTTGAGCAAGGAGAATTGAAGGCAAGAAGTTAGGGCTTTCAAACTTGAATTACAAGCCATTTTGTGAAGAACACTTGATCCAATCTTCAAGCATGTTGTACAAATCTTGCTTTGCAGGTTTCAAACTTGCTAATCACTCAATAATTTAATGTTTACACAACTGATAGAGTCATTGTCCAAGCATTTGAGACATTATCCAAGTTGCATTTCCATTTTTGGGAAGAAAGTCACCACTTCCATTTTGGAAAAGTGACCTTAATCACAATGTCAACTCTTCTTGAGCCCATACATTGTTGTTTATGACTCCAAAACATCTAAAAGAAAGAAGCAACATGTCTACAGCCTGCTAAACACCCTGCAAATCCTTGTACTTCACATTGAAACCATGTTTGTCAACTTTGCTTCAAAAATAAGTAACCAAGCCATAACATGTGATTTCAATTTCTGAGTTGTTTCAAGCCTCAAAACCTCTTGCCTATAAGTACATACACTATTTACAAGATGACACACGAATGCTAGTGCCCCGAAACTATCTAAAACACTCAAAAACCATAAATCTGCTCAAAAACACCATTGATATACAGTTTTGAACCAAAACTTATCATCTTCATTTCCACTCGTGCGTTTTGAAAACCAATCATTCAAACACCTTCTATACATCATACCAAAGCAATCCAGGCCCCTGTTTCAAGACTGTAACTCCTCCATTACTATCCACCATTTTCAAACATCAAGCTTGCAGGTTGACTTGAGTAGAGAGTTTCAGGAACTTTCAAGGCAAAGTAGGAGTTGGAATACACTCAAGGAGGTCCAGACAAGCTAAACAGATCCTCAGGCCATCTCAAAAGTTGCTCAAACTCCATTCATGAATCCAACTGCAAGGGGTAAGTTTTCAAACTTCTATCTCTTCATACAAGCATCTTTTGATCCTGATTTGTGAAGACAAAATGTAGATATCTTTGCTCTAAAGCTGACCATGTTCATAGTTCCCATTTATATTGACTGTATATAGAGAATTTTGGATTTGAAATTTTTGAGAAAATTAGGTTTCAATTTAAGGCCAGCAAAATTAGTTTTCATCTTTGACTATTAGTTTATGTAAGTTATATAGTTGGATTCGTGGGAAGAAACACCACAACTTTCATGTTTGAACTTTCCATTTTTGTGGAGAGATGAAGAAGATACATGTGGTCTGGCAAGGCGCGAGGTTGAAGATGAAATGGTCTTCAGGAAGCAGTTTCTAATATATATTTATGGTTTGGTTATATGACCGGATGAAACAGCCACCCCAGTGGCAAGCGCACGCGTACTAAGTCACTTCTTACCTAAAGGGCGAGGGTTCGAACCAATGTGAACCCCCTTTTGTATTTTTTGCATATTTTCTGATTTTTCTAACATTGTTTGTTTTTGCAGGCGCTGGGCCCTTTGGGCCTGACATTGTTTTTTTATTTACTAACTCACCTCCCTGCCTACTTTTGGCACCCATTGGCCCATTTATTTTTATTTACTTATTTATTTCATTTTTCCTTTTAAATATATTTTCTAAAATACTAAAAATCATGAAAAATACAAAAAATGATATATTTTATATTTTGACTTATTTTATTTTATTTTCCCATGAACAAAAATATTTTATTTACTTTACTTTAGTTATTTTTCTTATAAATTTAATTAATGTTATATTATTTATTTTTCTTCATACCATTTAAAAATACATTATTTAAAATACCAAAAAAGACTAAAAATATTTTTAAAGCTATAAATATTTTCAAGACAAAAATACAAAAAAATACTTTTTCTTTAAACTTATTTTCTTTTAATCAACTAAATAGAATTAGGGTTTTATTCAAAAATCTTTTCTTAATTAATTTCTTTTCTTAATTAATTTAAGTTAATTTTAATTTAATTATTTTTCTCTAATTAGGTTTAGGTTAAAACCTCTTTCATATAAAAATCCAAACACAAAAATCATTTCTTTCCATTTGCATTTGTACTTTATATATTTCTTCAATTATTTGTACATATTCAATTTGGTTGTAATAGATTAATTAGATTTATATTATTGCAATCCCCATTCATAAATTGTATACCCCCTCCCACAAGTATTGTAATAGCGTAGTAATTTTAAATTTTGCAACTTATCGCTTTCATATATACAATGCTAGTTGTTGTACCCCAAAATTTTCCCTCCCATATTCTTCAAGAAATTGCCAAGTCATGCTTCAAAATTCTCCAAGGGTTGCACAGTGTAAGAGCCTCCTGAACAGTCAAAATTAGGGTTTTTATTCTGATCAAGAAAATGAAGTTTCAAAGGGCCCAATCAAGTCCCACATGCTTATAAATATGGTCAAGCATCCTCATACCAAGTTTCAAGACTTTCAGCACAAAATGGCACAGTCAAAAACCCTAATTGCACTACAGTCAACTGTAGGGGCAAAATGGTCATTTGGCAGTCAAAAGTTCAAATTTTTGGTCAACATCTCATTTTGAAGCCACAAACATCATTTGATCAATGCTTGATCATGATTCTCAAAGCTTGGCTCAAAAATCATCAAGATGCAAAAGTTTCCTTATTTGGACAGTTGAAAAAGTCAACTGTAAATTGACCAGGGCATAACTTTCACATGGATTATCAGAAAAATTCCATCCAAAGCTCATTTTGAAGAGAAAGACATCTCCTACAACTCATCTTCATACTTCAAGTCCAAGAAATGCTCTCACAAAAAGTTATCAATTTCAACATTATAGGTCATTTTCAAAAGTCAACAAAAAGGGACTTTAAGTCAACGGTTGACTCAAATGCTGCATGATTATATGGAGATCTTTGCCTGGTCCTACGAAGACATGCCCGGGTTGGATACCGATATTGTGGTCCATCACTTACCTACTAAGGAAGACTGCCCTCCAGTTAAGCAAAAGGTCCGTCGTATGCGCCCAGAGATGTCTGAGAAGATTAAAGCCGAGGTTATGAAACAGTTTGATGTCGGGTTTCTTGCAGTGACTTCTTACCCTCAGTGGGTTGCTAATGTGGTGCCGGTACCAAAGAAGGATGGAAAGGTCAGAATGTGTGTCGACTACAGGGATCTGAACAGGGCCAGCCCCAAAGATGACTTCCCCTACCTCACATTGATGTCCTTGTTGATAATACAGCTCAGCACAAGGTATTCTCTTTCATGGATGGATTTTCAGGTTACAATCAGATCAAGATGGCACCTGAAGACATGGAAAAGACTACATTTGTTACTCAGTGGGGCACCTTCTGTTACAAGGTCATGCCGTTCGGATTGAAGAACGCTGGGGCAACCTACCAACGTGCCATGGTTGCTTTATTTCATGACATGATCCATCATGAGATAGAAGTGTATGTTGACGACATGATCGCAAGGTCCCAGACTGAGGAAGAACACCTAGATCATCTGCAAAAGTTGTTTGACCGGTTGAAACTGTACAAGCTGAGATTGAACCCGAACAAGTGCACCTTCGGGGTAAGATCTGGAAAGTTGCTAGGCTTTGTTGTAAGTGACAAGGGTATTCAAGTGGACCCTGCTAAGGTCAAAGCTATTCAAAAGATGCCAGTTCCTAGGACAGAGAAAGAGGTCAGAGGCTTTTTAGGACGCCTGAATTACATTGCTCGCTTCATCTCACACCTAACTGCTACCTGTGAACCAATCTTCAAGCTGCTGAAGAAAGATCAGGTAGTACGTTGGAACGATGAATGTCAGGCTGCTTTTGACAGAATCAAAGAGTATCTCCAAGAACCACCCATCCTTATGCCACCGGTTGAAGGGAGACCTCTGATACTATATCTGACAGTGCTCGACAACTCAATGGGGTGCGTGCTGGGGCAGCATGACGAGTCTGGCCGAAAAGAGCATGCCATTTATTACCTTAGCAAAAAGTTTACCGACTGTGAGACCCGATACTCACTGCTTGAGAAAACTTGCTGCGCTTTGGTATGGGCTACTCGCCGGCTGAGACAGTATATGCTGACTCACACTACCTTGTTGATCTCAAAGATGGATCCTATAAAGTACATATTCGAAAAGCCTGCTCTGTCTGGGAGAATAGCAAGATGGCAAATGATCTTGACGGAATACGACATTCAGTACACGACCCAGAAAGCCATCAAGGGAAGTGTGTTGGCAGACCACTTGGCACATCAGGCCGTAGATGACTATCAATCAATGAACTTCGAGTTTCCGGATGAGAGCATCATGATTGTGACTGATTGTGAAGTACCTGGACCGGATGAAGGACCTGAGGAAGGATCCTGATGGTCTATGCACTTTGACGGAGCCTCCAATGCTTTGGGTAACGGTATCGGCACTATCATCATATCCCCCCAAGGTACTCATACTCCGCTCACTGCCCGACTATGTTTCAACTGTACCAACAACATGGCAGAGTATGAGGCGTGCATCATGGGTCTTCAAGCTACGATCGACCTAAGGATTAAGTTTCTGAGTGTCTTCGGAGATTCCTCTCTTGTGATCAATCAGATCAAAGGAGAGTGGGATACGAAACATCCGAATCTTATTCCTTACAGAGAATGTGTGTTGACCTTGATCCCCCACTTCACCGAAATAACCTTTGAACACTTCCCGAGAGAAGAGAATCAGTTGGCGGACGCGTTAGCTACAATGTCTTCTATGTTCAAAGTTAAATGGGATAATGAGGCTCCCCGGATCATCATCTGGAAACTGGACGAACCGACATACTGTTGCGATCTCGAGACTGAATTGGTAACTGAGAAACCTTGGTACCATGAGGTGAAGAGATACTTGGAAGCTCAGGAATACCCTGAAGGTGCATCTGTCAATGATAAGAAATTCCTGAGAAGATTCACGGCAAAGTTCTTCTTTAGCAACGGCATCTTGTACAAGCGAAACCATGATTCAACCCTACTGCGTTGTGTGGATAAGACTGAAGCAGAAAGGATCATGGAAGAGCTACATGAAGGGACCTTCGGCACACATTCCAGTGGACACACTATGGCTAAGAAGATCCTTCGGGCAGGGTATTACTGGTCCACGATGGAAGCTGACTGCTATCAACATTCCAGGACATGCCATAAGTGCCAGATTTATGCAGACAAGGTGCATGTTCCTCCAGTTCCTTTGAATGTTCTGACTGCGCCTTGGCCGTTTGCAATGTGGGGCATAGACATGATCGGCGAAATTAAACCTACGACATCCAATGGGCATCGCTTCATCCTAGTGGCGATTGATTATTTTACAAAGTGGGTCGAAGCAGCTTCCTACGCTACGGTAACCAAGACTGTTGTGGCACAGTTCATTCGGCATAACCTGATCTGTCGGTACGGTGTCCTAGAAAGGATTATTACAGACAGCGGTACCAATCTGAATAACAAGATGATCGCTGAGCTCTGCGAGCAGTTCAAAATACAGCACCACAATTCTTCTCCTTACAGACCGAAGATGAATGGGGCTGTAGAAGCAGCAAATAAGAACATCAAGAAAATCGTGCAGAAGATGACAGTAACTTATAAGGATTGGCACGAGATGTTACCATTCGCTCTACATGGGTACCGTACCTCAGCTAGGACGTCAACCGGGGCAACTCCTTTCTCTTTGGTTTATGGTATGGAGGCAGTCTTACCGATCGAAGTGCAAATACCCTCTCTCCGGATAATGAAGGATGCAAATCTGAACGAAGATGATTGGATCCAGACACGACTTGATCAGCTCAACCTCATTGATGAAAAGAGACTTGCTGCTATCTATCATGGTCAGACGTATCAGAAACGGATGATCAGGGCATTTAACAAAAAGGTCAGACCACAGGAATATCAAGTTGGGGATCTGGTAATCAAGCGAATCATCCTTCCTCAGAGTGATCCAAGGGGCAAATGGACCCCTACGTACGAAGGGCCATTTGTGGTTAAACATGTGTTCTCAGGAGGAGCCATGATTCTAACCAACATGGATGGTGACGACCTTCCTCACCCCGCCAATGCAGATATAGTAAAAAGATACTACGCATGAAAAAAGACCCGCTAGGCTGACATGCCTAGGCAAAAATTAGGGCTTCCCGTCGAACCAAAAGGGTTCGGGCAAAATGAAGGGATGAAATGGAAAAAATCTGTACACCCGGCAAGTCGAAAACCTGAAAAGGCGGCTTGGGCAAAAATGGGTATCCCGGTGGACTGAAAACCCGAAAGGGCGGTCCAGGCAAAAATTAGGGATAAAAGCGTAATACTATGTCTCATTGGATCACTTTGCATCCAGAATCCGGTATCTATATCAAGTTCAGACGGCATCGATCAGTCAGCTTCATCTTCGTTTAGGACATCAAGTGATGAGACGCTCGGAGTTATAAAGGCAATAGCAGAGTCGAAACCCAGTGGATCATTCATATTTCACACAGCTGTTTTTATTTTCTCTTGTACAAAATTTGTATAAACTCTTTTGATTCGGCGGCGCCCTCTTACTAGGACGTCAGCCTCTTGTACACAAAACGCCTATTTTCAGGCCATTCAAAAATCAATACAAATATATTTTTCAGTTAAAAAGTGCCAACTGTTTTCCTTTTTCTGTTTTGTCTTGCGAAGAACGTCCAAGGTTCAATTTGTGATATATGCATTGACAATAATTTGCTAACTCATGAATATTTGCATACGAAACAAAGGATTAATTACAGGTAACGTTAGAAACAGGGGCAATAAAGAGTTGTCTGCGCAATCTAATTGTTCTATCCTCCAAGGTACCGAGGTAGGTTCAGCTAAAAGAACATAACCAGATATCCTAATTCCCCAGAGAGTAAGCAGTCAATACACTCTCCTCAAGCGAAGCTACTATCAACCTTAAGGAAGTTGAGTATCCTCCAGCAGATCTCAACATTCCTCAGCAGCATATATACACATATTCATAACAAGCATCCCCGGCAGTCTTGGTCTAAAGATTGTTCTCCGGTGGTATATCAACATTCAAAGGAATCATTTCCCCCGCAATTCAAGACTTCCCCAAGAGAGTCCAATCCAGTTCCCCAGGAAAGTTGGAATTTATCTCCCCAAGCAGTAAGCTTATCCCCAGTAGATTCTGGAAGCTTATCCCCTCGCAGAGCACGAATGCGTCGTCCGGCTTTATTCAAGGAGTTATTTCCTTACCAGGATATAACTGGGTTATCCTCATCCAAAAGCCACAGAAAGGTCGTTGTCAACACAGTTCTTTCTTATCCCCAACGAAGTCTATTAGCATTTCCAACACAACAATGGTGTCCCCAGCAAGTTATTATCAACAAATCAGCAAAGTATCTCTCTCCCCACAGAGTATTGCTTCCCAACAAGACCGTTAGAGTACTCTCCTCCCCGCAGAGTTATCCATTCTCCAAGGTTTATTCCCCAACGGAGTTATCTTCCCCTACCGGTATTCTTGCAACTATCATCCCCAGCGGAAGCAAAATCTATCCTTCAACATTAGCCCAGAAGGGACTTCCCGGCACCCGTCAAGGATTTACTTTCCTAGACGAAAGCATACCTTCCTAAACATCACATACATCATTATAGCATGCATAGACACATCATACCTTACAAATCTCATTTATGTTGAGAACATCATTGCTTGGTCCATATCATGCATTGCATATGACTGACCTTTACCTTTCAGGAAAGATGCAGTTAAATTCTCAATCACATTCCAAGACCTAGACCGGTTCAGTTAATCGACTCCAAAGATTTCTTATCCAGTCCAAGGCCTTCTCTAGTCCAGCTAAATCGACCCCAAACAGATTTTCCTGATGAAGACTCAGTAGAAGTTATCCCAGGTTTTTCTCAAACGTCCGCTTTTGAGATTATAATTTCCTATGGTTCTCTCCCCAACGGTGCGGAGATGATAATTCCATCCCAGGTTTTTCTCAAACGTCCGCTTTTGAGATTATAATTTCCTATGGTTCTCTCCCCAACGGTGCGGAGATGATAATTCCATCCCAGGTTTTTCTCAAACGTCCGCTTTTGAGATTATAATTTCCTATGGTTCTCTCCCCGATCCCGCGGAGACGATAATTCCATCCCAGGTTTTTCTCAAACGTCCTCTTTTGAGATTATAATTTCCTATGGTTCTCTCCCTAATGTTGCGGAGATGATAATTCCATTCCAGGTTTTTCTCAAACGTCCGCTTTTGAGATTATAATTTCCTATGGTTCTCTCCCCAACGGTGCGGAGATGATAATTCCAACCCAGGTTTTTCTCAAACGTCTGCTTTTGAGATTATAATTTCCTATGGTTCTCTCCCTAATGTTGCGGAGATGATAATTCCAACCCAGGTTTTTCTCAAACGTCCGCTGTTGAGATTATAATTTCCTATGGTTCTCTCCCCGATGCTGCGGAGACGATAATTCCATTCCAGGTTTTTCTCAAACGTCCGCTTTTGAGATTATAATTGCCTATGGTTCTCTTCCCGATCCTGCGGAGATGGTAATTCCCACCAAGATTTTCTCAACGATTGTTGTTGAAGTTAAAGTTACCCAAGGTTCTCTCACCGTTCCTGTTGAGGTAGTAACCATCCCTGGTTCATTCATCACCGTTTGAAGCTCCAGATTCAGCTCCTGTAACCAATCAGGACATATCTACACAAAGCATCTGAAGACCAACTCCTGCAACACGTCAGGTACTCATTTTTCTTTTGCAGGTACGCAGGTTCTCGCTAAGGAATCTCTTACGCGATCAACATCCAGATGGCATCTATAAGCCCATCATCCTATCCATCAATCTCCAAATGGCATCTATGTGCCCATTCCCCCATCACGCTACTATGTGAGCGCAAATTTCTGGGCACTCTAGTGTTCAATCATCTTCCACCCTCGGATTACGAAAGGCACGTCAGCCAATCTGCATCCTCAGGTCTAAGAAGATTGAACAGGGGCAACTGTTGTACCCCAAAATTTTCCCTCCCATATTCTTCAAGAAATTGCCAAGTCATGCTTCAAAATTCTCCAAGGGTTGCACAGTGTAAGAGCCTCCTGAACAGTCAAAATTAGGGTTTTTATTCTGATCAAGAAAATGAAGTTTCAAAGGGCCCAATCAAGTCCCACATGCTTATAAATATGGTCAAGCATCCTCATACCAAGTTTCAAGACTTTCAGCACAAAATGGCACAGTCAAAAACCCTAATTGCACTACAGTCAACTGTAGGGGCAAAATGGTCATTTGGCAGTCAAAAGTTCAAATTTTTGGTCAACATCTCATTTTGAAGCCACAAACATCATTTGATCAATGCTTGATCATGATTCTCAAAGCTTGGCTCAAAAATCATCAAGATGCAAAAGTTTCCTTATTTGGACAGCTGAAAAAGTCAACTGTAAATTGACCAGGGCATAACTTTCACATGGATTATCAGAAAAATTCCATCCAAAGCTCATTTTGAAGATAAAGACATTTCCTACAACTCATCTTCATACTTCAAGTCCAAGAAATTCTCTCACAAAAAGTTATCAATTTCAACATTATAGGTCATTTTCAAAAGTCAACAAAAAGGGACTTTAAGTCAAAGGCCATAACTTGAGATTGGTAAATCAAAATGACATGGGACCAAAGGCATTGGTTAGAGGACTCAAAGACCTTTCCAAAATGTCCAAGAACATGAGCAAAGCTTAAAAATTGAGCAAGTTATGCCTTATGGAAGTTGGGAAATTTTTGGATATTTTGAAAAGTCAACATTGATTCAAATGTTCTAAAATTGCTAATGGGCCTATTTTTCTTCCACAATTCATCATCCAAGGCATGTGCACGACCACTTGGCCCAAAGGGAAGTTTTTCTTCATTTTTTATTTATTTATTTGAATTTTGATTAATAATAATTCATTTAAATCAATTAAATACATGAAAAATAATTAACCTAAGTTTTTCAATCTTTTTATGCACATAATATCTTCAAAAATTCGTGCATGATCAGATATGGAAGAATTGGAATTGATTGGATATGATTTGTACAAAAAGTGCATGAAAAAGATTGAAAAACTAATGCTTGAAAATCAAATCTCACAAACCGTCAATGCATGGATTTTGATCAAATTTCTTGACCTAATTCACTCATACATAAGTACAGAAGCAAGACCTAATCCTAGGAACCACTAAGCTGCACAAGAACCTGAAGATCAAACTCACACTTTTTTCTTAAAAATCTCAATTCTGAAAACACTTTTGCAGGGCGATTCAAGACCAAATAGTGATTCCATTAGCTTCTTTGAGGATTATAGAACGTGTTCCAATCAAAATCGATCATCCCAACGCCCAGAATTGGTATACAGAAATCCAGTTTTCTCATATTTTTTTCAAAATCGTATTTCAAGATTTAGACGTTTTCATGGCATTTTGATTGTGTATTTATACTGAGTAATGTATTCTGAAGCTAACCATATGGATTAATTGTATTTTTATGCACTATACGCAAATATGCCATTGTTGTTCATTAGGGTTCATGAAGCTCCGAATTGGGGTTTTTTAAATGAGGAAAAATTGGAGTGTGAAACCAAGGCCATTCAATCCAGTGCGATGAAACGATCATGAATCCACCCTCGCGCCTAATTTATGATGCCCCAGGGGCTATTCGCTATTTTCTCTAAGGGTGCCTAAGGGAACACTTGAAAAACCGTGGCTTATTGTCCTTGTATTTCAGAAAAAAAAATAAACAACGAGGAAGATGACCTCGTGGCATCAGTGGATTGGCTAGTTCAAATTTCGCGCGTAAAGCGCCCCACTAACCATTATTTATTTTATATTTATTGTTTGATATTTAAGGTACAACACGCGCGTTTGGCTTGATTGGTAAAGCATGAGACTGGTAAACTATAGGACCTGGGTTCGATCCCAGGTCCCCACCCTTTCATATTATTTTTCTTTCAAACGTTATCCTATGCAGTGTCAACATAATGGACCACTATGCACCTTCAAAATCAAGCCGTCCACGTATTCTCCACTATCAATCCAAGGAACACGATCTGAGGAATAGGGTAGACTCCAGTCAATGCACCACACGCTGCCTGGAAAAAGTCAAAAGGGCCTCAGAATCTTGAGCCAGATTGCTAAAAGAAAAACCTCCTATTTGGGGTCTGAACCCCCTAGGTTTGCAATCTTTTTATTTCTTTCTTTTTTTATTATTTCTATCTTCTTTTAATTATTGTTTTGCTTAATTAATTTCATATTTTCATAAAAAACACAAAACCATAAAAAATCAGAAAAGAGAAAAAATATAGTAAATATTTTATTTTAGTATTTTTATAAATAAATTACATTAATTAAATTTAGTTATTAAATTAGGTTTAATAATAATGTTTCCTTAATAAATTTAAATTTGTAGAACTAGGGTTTTTGATAATTTTTTTATTCTTGTTTTTTTCATAATAATCAAATATTTAATATTATTTATTTTTTGTAATTAAATTGCATGTAAATTAATTAGGGTTAATTTTAGGTTAAAATTCAATCTTTTCATAATAAATTAAAAACAACTAGAATTAGGTTTAATTGCATTTAATTCTTTTTCCTATTAAAATCATAAAATACCAAAAAATACCAAAAACAATTTCTTTTCTCTCTTAATTAATTAATTTAACCATTTAATTTAATTTTGCAAAAAGGGTCCAACGCCCTCGTTTCGGTTTAAATTTCAATTCGCGTGTTTATTTCTTTTTCGTTTAATTTTTATTGTATCTCTCCCAAGGCCATGTAACATTTTACTTTTCTCGCACTTTACTTTTCATTAATTCTTTATTTTTTCTGTCAAATCGGGTTCAAGAAATTTTGGCGATGTGGACCCGCGCCTTTTGTAATAGCTTTAGAACTTTACTTTTCTCGCAATTTTTTAACTGTTAATCAAGGCATGAAAGAATGAATGGACAAAAATAAAAACAAGCGCTAGATCACCAATAACATGACAAAAGACAAAAATAAATGAAAACGACACACAAATCACACACCACCCCTAGGGTACGCCTCACTGTTGCCTTACCTCGAAAGGTGATCGTCGAGTAGAGGATGTTTTAGTAAGTCCTCATGATCCGGGAACCTGGCATGAGGGTAGCTTCTAAGGTGTCTTCCCATTGCTCTGGTGATCACCATGTCCCGAAAAACGAATTGACCCGAACACCTCCAACGGTGGTGCTACCTACCTCTCAATGGTGGGATGGCACTACTTTAAAGGATATTTACACAGACGAATTCCTTAGGGTAGGTAGACGACTCTAGATACTTGCTCTAAATTTCAAAACAAATTCAAAAAATACTTTTCACACCAACACATTTTCAAAAAGCTTTCGAAAGCAATTTTTCAAACACTCTTGAGGACCGATACAAGAGTCGAACTGGAATTTTCAAAGAAACTTTTTTAAAACCCACAGTTGAAAGCAAACAAACCATTTTTGAAAACACAAATGAGCAAGTATCTAAGAGCCCATGGATAACCATGGATAGAAAGGGTGCTAACACCTTCCCTTTCTATAACCTACCTCCCGAACCGAGAGCAATCTCTATAAGGAATTTTTCTGTGCTTTTGTCCTTTCCATTTGGAGAAAATAAAAGACGGTGGCGACTCTTGCTTCCGCGACATTTCACGAACCAGCGTTAAACAGTCAGTTCCAGATCCACCGATCACAGAACTGGCGACTCTGCTGGGGACATCTTTAAAGTGGGGTGTACCTTAGGACTAAGATCACTGTGTTTTCAATTGCTTTGACTTGTTTGCTTTAAATTGTAGGACTGTCTTGGGAGTTCTATAGATCCTAACCTGGATCTGGGGGATACCTTCTTAGAAAGTAGCAACAAGGCTGTGAGGGAACTGTGCGGGGTATACCGACATGGTTGAAACAGTCTGCTACGTTGATGTGGCACTTTGGTGTGTACCGGTAACCCTTGAGTTCAGTCAAGGAGAGTACGGGGCCTCCGCGTGGTGTCGTGAAGCATCAACAGACCTTAGGAACCTTAATTGAACTATCTTGGCCTCTTTAGGGTAGTGAGATAACTGACTTTGGTGCAGTCTGAGGTTGGTTGATACTCGATACTACACTCAATTGAGGGTTGCTTTCCTGGAATATTTCGGTCGCCAGTTCAGTGGCTAAATCGAAACGATGAACAATGAAAGCAATCCCGTGATATTGGGACCCTTAGAACCCGATTACTTTGATAGGACAGGTTGAACCCACCAACTTCAAGAGGGTACTACCCAGACCCCATGCTGGCCTTAAACCCTAAGGGCTTGTCTTGTGTGCCTTGTGTGCCTTACATGTTTGTCTTTGTAAATATCTGTGGTGTGTTTAATCATAGCATCATGACATCATCCAGCATCATATGCATTGACTAACCATTTCAGGGGTTCGAATTTTCATCTTTGTTCTTGTTTTGTAGGACATGGAAACTGTTCGTAGAAAGACAATTCAAATCAGTCTTGTAAGGATCCCTCCTCAGCTTAAGGAACTTATATCCAGGATTCCCGAGAGTTCTTCATTCAGTGAAAGACATGGAAGTCTCATCAGCTTGGTCAATACCAACATTGAGGAAGACATGATCAAGGTCCTGTTCCAATTCTTTGACCCTCTGCATCATTGTTTCACCTTCTTGGACTATCAGCTGGTACCTACATTGGAGGAGTTCTCCCGGCTCCTGAAGATCCCTATCCCTGATCAGCTACCCTTCAACGGTACGGAAAAGGAACCTAAGCTTGAAGAGATTGCTAAAGCCTTGCACCTACAGTCATCTGACCTCAAGGTACATTGGGAAGTTAGAAGTGGTATCAAAGGGTTCTTAGCCAGGTTTCTGTTTGAAAAGGCCCATGAATGTTGGAACTCCCTTGACTTGCAAGCTTTTGAAGAGGTTGTGGCCCTCCTTGTCTATGGTTTGGTGTTGTTCCCTAACCCCGATCAGCTTATTGATATCAGTGTTGTCCAGATCTTTATGTCCAGGAATCCTATACCTACGTTGCTAGGGGACATCCTTCACTCATGTTACACTCGAACCATGAGAAAAAGAGGTGTCCTTATGTGTTGCACTCCTCTCCTGGGAAGGTGGTTTATTTCGCACCTTCCACAATCAGTTTTGAAGAATGAGCGGGGTTTGAGATGGTCACAACGGTTGATGACTCTTACACATGCGGATATACATTGGTGCCCTAGGTCCAGAGAGGATGTCACTATCATTGATCGTTGCGGGGAGTACCCTAATGTTCCTTTACTTGGAATCAGAGGAGGTATTACTTACAACCCATGCCTGGCTTGGAGACAGTTTGGTTATGCTCGGAGGGATGGTCCTCATGACATGTTAATTCCTGACATAGTTTTTGACTTCGACAACGATACTCAAGGACTTCGCCAGAGATTTATCAGAGCTTGGAGGATGCCCAGTAGGATAGACAGCAAGACACTGGGGCACAGGAATTCCATCCCGTTGGAACCTTATCTCAAGTGGGTACGCGCCCGCTCCCAGAAGTTAGTGATGCCTTATCCTCATATGCTCCCTGTGATCAAAGAGCCAGTCTTGGAAGGAGAAGTGTCCTACACTATTCAGCACCCTGATATGCCCACATCCTGGGAAGAGATGAAGAAGAGCTGGATCCAGCTTAAGGAAGAACGGAATTCTCTTGAGACCAGTCTACATGCCAGTGAAAAGAAAGTCTTGGAGCTCACCCGTCTGTTACATGAGGAGAGGAATCTCAACACCTACATAGCTCCAAAGAGGATGCGCAGTGTATTTTGGGACTGATTTGCTTTTGTATTATTTTGCCCATGAGGCTTTGATGTACTGAACAATTATTTCCTTAATGATAATGTGTGTTCCTTTTTGTCTACAACAAATTCGAAATTTCGAACCCTTGAATGCATTGCATAAACACATATCATTCATCATGTGCATAGCAGGTTTTTCCTCTTTTCAGGTTGCTTACAGTTCTTCGCTGTTTATTTCAGCATCATGAATCCTGACTCGTCATCAACTGAGACATCCATCAAAGCTATTCAGGCGCAGAATGCGCAGTTTCAGGAATTAATCAAGGGTTTGGCTCAAGGCCAAGAAGAGTTGAAGGCTCTGCTCCTGAAGAAGGAGAAGAAGAAGAAGAGAAGAAGAACTGTTCTGTTTAACTCGGGCCGAAGGTTTGGCAATACTCTGCAGCATGAAGAGGCTGGTTCTTCTGTTGGCAAGAGTACTCCTCAAGCAGAAAAGGGTCCTAGTCCGGTAGTCTCCGACAACGAGACTGATTTTGATGAAGAGCAATATCCTCCGGCAGAAGACCGTTACAAGCAGTTGGAAGATAGGTTGAATGCTATGGAAATACAACAGGTACCTGGGCTGGATTTTGGAGATCTGGGTTTGTCTACTGGTGTGATTATTCCTCGGAAGTTCAAAGCACCATCTTTCACTAAGTATGACGGGGCGTCTTGTCCCAAGCTACATCTCAGGTCCTATGTTCGGAAAATCCAACCGTACTCAGCGGATAAGAATTTGTGGATCCACTTCTTCCAGGAGAGTCTTTCAGGGACTCATCTCGAATGGTTCTATCAGCTGGATGGGACCAAGGTTCGTAACTGGGAGGAGTTGGCTACTGCTTTCTATAAGCAGTATCAATATAATGCCGACCTTGCCCCTACACGTACCCAACTCCAGGGTATGTCGTTAGGTTTAAGTGAAGGTTTTAAGGAGTACGCTCAGAAGTGGAGAGACCTGGCTGGCAGGGTGCAGCCACCGTTGACTGATCGGGAGTTGGTAGACATGTTCTTAGGGACCCTATCTGGGCCATTTTTCAACCATCTTATCGGGAATTCGTCTGCAGGGTTCACTGATTTGATTCTGACTGGAGAAAGAATTGAGGCTGGGTTGAAGTCTGGTAAGATTCCGAAGGGTGCATCATCTAGTTCTGAAAAGAAACCCTTCAAGAAGGAGGCTAGTGCTGTATATGGCTCCAAGAGAACAGAGAGATCTGAGCGCCGCCAATCTGTCAGTGCGGTAATGATTGCTAAGCCTGCTGCCGCTCCTCGGCCGACCAATCCTCAAAGGGCTGAAAGACCCCGGAGAGAGTTCACCCGTTTGAGCATGACCTTGTCGCAGATCCTGCCACAGTTGCTCTCAACCAACCTAGTGACTGTCAGAGAGGCTCCGAAGTTTCCAAATACTACATCTCCTAAGTACAACCCAAATGCTCGTTGTGCTTACCATTCATATAGCCCGGGGCATTCTACTGATGACTGTTGGGCATTAAGGAGTAAGGTGCAAGACCTTATCGACGCGAAGGAGATACAGTTCGAAGCGCCTGAGAGGCCGAATGTAGTTACTGCTCCTATGCCTCAGCATGGGGTAAATGCTGTTGACGAAGATGTTTACGCTGTTTCTGTGGATGATCTAGCCACTCCTCTGAAGACTGTCAAGAGGAACCTGCTGCTGGCCGGTTTATTTCCGGGTTGCAGTGAGGGTTGCCTGTTCTGTGCTGTTTCCCTATCTGGTTGTCCCTTGCTGAAGTTAGGCATCCAAAGCCTAATGGATAGCAAGGAGATTCTGTTTAAGAAGTCTGCTGTTCAGTTGGTTCCGGTGGAAGAAGTTTCTGTGGTTACCATCTTCAATAATCCAATCAAGGCTCTCCCGAAGAAGCCTATTCAAATCATGACCGTCGCACCTGTTGTTATCACGGTTCCGGGGCCTCTGCCCTATGTATCTGATAAAGCTGTCCCCTGGCATTATGGGGCAGATGTGTATGTAAATGGGATTAAACAAGAGTTCAACGCTGGCGCCAACATCTGTGATATCACTGGCCCAGCCAAGGTTACCCGCAGTGGCAGGCTCTTCTCGCCTGACATTGCACCGCCTGCTGCTCGAAGACCACTCCTTATAACTCCTACAAGTATACCTGTTCCTGTTGCTGATCAAGTTGTTTCCCCTGCTGCCGAGTCATCCAATGCTCGGGGCACAGGAATTGAAGTTGAGCCTGCCCAGATGGAGGCACCGATACCTATAACTGCTGAGGCCTCCCAACAAGAGATGGAGGAAATCTTGAAGATAATAAAGAAGAGTGACTTCAATGTTGTGGAACAGCTGGGGCATACGCCCTCCAAAATCTCCATGCTCTCTTTATTGCTGTGCTCCGAGGCCCATGCTAAGGCCTTAATCTCGTTCCTCAAGACGGCCCATGTGCCACAGGAGACTTCGGTAGTCCAGTTCACTGATTGTGTAGCAAACCTGACAGCAGATAATGGCTTGGGTTTCTCAGATGCTGACCTGACTGCGAAAGGAAGAGACCATAATGATGTTATGCATGTCTCCATCGAATTCAGGGGCACTACTCTGGCGCATGTATTGGTGGATACTGGTTCTTCCTTAAATGTGCTACCAAAGAAGGCTTTAGACCGTTTGGATTGTGAAGGCCTGGAACTGAAACCCAGCAATATCACCGTCAGGGCCTTTGACGGTTCAAAAAGGATGGTTCATGGAGAGGTTGACATTCCGATTCGTGTGGGCTCTCAGGTGTTTGACTCTACATTTTATGTGATGGATATCCGTCCGTCATACTCTTGTCTACTGGGTCGACCTTGGATACATAAGGCTGGGGCAGTGACCTCAACCTTGCACCAGAAGTTGAAGTACCCTGTCAGAGGGAAGATCGTCACTGTGCAGGGGGAGGAGGAGTATATGGTAAGCCACCTGAATTCCTTCAGATACATTGAGATGGACGGGGAGTTTATTGAAACCCCCTTTCAGCATTTTGAGGAGGTGCTTCCAATTGCAGCGGCAGCAGAAACAGCGGTCGAGGAGAATGTTCCTTTGAAGATGGCTTCCCTGAGGGATGCCCGGGCTGTGGTTCAAAAAGGTGAATATGCTAACTGGGGCAGGCTTCCAGACTTTACACAGAAGACTGACAAATTCGGGCTGGGTTTTACTGCAGAGGGTCAGAAAGCTATGTGGAAAGCGAAGACCGGAAGACCTCCTGTGTTCATTACAAGTCCAGGAGTGAATGCTGTTGGGGAAGACAACGAAGTAGATGAAGCAGAATTTAATAGCTGGATTTACCCGACGACCGAAGGCGGATTGAACAATTGGATTGCCAAAGACCATACTCCTGTTACCTTTGTGACGCAGTAATAAATTTCTTTGTTTTGCTATTTGTAATAAACAATAATAAACTATATGGCCCGATGTCTTACCCGAGGCACCGTGGTTTCATTTGTGAGGGCATATAAATTGTCATTTCATATATCATGAATGAAAATCTTGGACGTTTTTTCGCATTGCAAATCTTATGCTCCTTTTCTGTCTTTCTTTCCTTTACATATATTTCAAAACAGCTGTATTTACACACACACTCACTCATACAGGTTTCAATCCACCCTGGATCTCACTGATAACGACTCTGCTACTGCCAGTTATGACTTCGAAAATCCGATCAACTTAGCCGAAGACGAAAGTGAAGATGATTGCGAAGTGCCTGGCGAACTTGCAAGACTGTTACTTCAGGAAGAGAGGGCAATTCAACCCCATGAAGAGCCAGTGGAAACAATAAACTTGGGTACTGAAGAAGACAGGAAAGAGGTAAAGATTGGTGCCAACCTAGAGCTCAGCGTGAAGCAACGGTTGACTCAAATGATGCATGATTATATGGAGATCTTTGCCTGGTCCTACGAAGACATGCCCGGGTTGGATACCGATATTGTGGTCCATCACTTACCTACTAAGGAAGACTGCCCTCCAGTTAAGCAAAAGGTCCGTCGTATGCGCCCAGAGATGTCTGAGAAGATTAAAGCCGAGGTTATGAAACAGTTTGATGCCGGGTTTCTTGCAGTGACTTCTTACCCTCAGTGGGTTGCTAATGTGGTGCCGGTACCAAAGAAGGATGGAAAGGTCAGAATGTGTGTCGACTACAGGGATCTGAACAGGGCCAGCCCCAAAGATGACTTCCCCCTACCTCACATTGATGTCCTTGTTGATAATACAGCTCAGCACAAGGTATTCTCTTTCATGGATGGCTTTTCAGGTTACAATCAGATCAAGATGGCACCTGAAGACATGGAAAAGACTACATTTGTTACTCAGTGGGGCACCTTCTGTTACAAGGTCATGTCGTTCGGATTGAAGAACGCTGGGGCAACCTACCAACGTGCCATGGTTGCTTTATTTCATGACATGATCCATCATGAGATAGAAGTGTATGTTGACGACATGATCGCAAGGTCCCAGACTGAGGAAGAACACCTAGATCATCTGCAAAAGTTGTTTGACCGGTTGAAACTGTACAAGCTGAGATTGAACCCGAACAAGTGCACCTTCGGGGTAAGATCTGGAAAGTTGCTAGGCTTTGTTGTAAGTGACAAGGGTATTCAAGTGGACCCTGCTAAGGTCAAAGCTATTCAAAAGATGCCAGTTCCTAGGACAGAGAAAGAGGTCAGAGGCTTTTTAGGAAGCCTGAATTACATTGCCCGCTTCATCTCACACCTAACTGCTACCTGTGAACCAATCTTCAAGCTGCTGAAGAAAGATCAGGTAGTACGTTGGAACGATGAATGTCAGGCTGCTTTTGACAGAATCAAAGAGTATCTCCAAGAACCACCCATCCTTATGCCACCGGTTGAAGGGAGACCTCTGATACTATATCTGACAGTGCTCGACAACTCAATGGGGTGCGTGCTGGGGCAGCATGACGAGTCTGGCCGAAAAGAGCATGCCATTTATTACCTTAGCAAAAAGTTTACCGACTGTGAGACCCGATACTCACTGCTTGAGAAAACTTGCTGCGCTTTGGTATGGGCTACTCGCCGGCTGAGACAGTATATGCTGACTCACACTACCTTGTTGATCTCAAAGATGGATCCTATAAAGTACATATTCGAAAAGCCTGCTCTGTCTGGGAGAATAGCAAGATGGCAAATGATCTTGACGGAATACGACATTCAGTACACGACCCAGAAAGCCATCAAGGGAAGTGTGTTGGCAGACCACTTGGCACATCAGGCCGTAGATGACTATCAATCAATGAACTTCGAGTTTCCAGATGAGAGCATCATGATTGTGACTGATTGTGAAGTACCTGGACCGGATGAAGGACCTGAGGAAGGATCCCGATGGTCTATGCACTTTGACGGAGCCTCCAATGCTTTGGGTAACGGTATCGGCGCTATCATCATATCCCCCCAAGGTACTCATACTCCGCTCACTGCCCGACTATGTTTCAACTGTACCAACAACATGGCAGAGTATGAGGCGTGCATCATGGGTCTTCAAGCTACGATCGACCTAAGGATTAAGTTTCTGAGTGTCTTCGGAGATTCCGCTCTTGTGATCAATCAGATCAAAGGAGAGTGGGATACGAAACATCCGAATCTTATTCCTTACAGAGAATGTGTGTTGACCTTGATCCCCCACTTCACGGAAATAACCTTTGAACACTTCCCGAGAGAAGAGAACCAGTTGGCGGACGCGTTAGCTACAATGTCTTCTATGTTCAAAGTTAAATGGGATAATGAGGCTCCCCGGATCATCATCTGGAAACTGGACGAACCGACATACTGTTGCGATCTCGAGACTGAATTGGTAACTGAGAAACCTTGGTACCATGAGGTGAAGAGATACTTGGAAGCTCAGGAATACCCTGAAGGTGCATCTGTCAATGATAAGAAATTCCTGAGAAGATTCACGGCAAAGTTCTTCTTTAGCAACGGCATCTTGTACAAGCGAAACCATGATTCAACCCTACTGCGTTGTGTGGATAAGACTGAAGCAGAAAGGATCATGGAAGAGCTACATGAAGGGACCTTCGGCACACATTCCAGTGGACACACTATGGCTAAGAAGATCCTTCGGGCAGGGTATTACTGGTCCACGATGGAAGCTGACTGCTATCAACATTCCAGGACATGCCATAAGTGCCAGATTTATGCAGACAAGGTGCATGTTCCTCCAGTTTCTTTGAATGTTCTGACTGCGCCTTGGCCGTTTGCAATGTGGGGCATAGACATGATCGGCGAAATTAAACCTACGGCATCCAATGGGCATCGCTTCATCCTAGTGGCGATTGATTATTTTACAAAGTGGGTCGAAGCAGCTTCCTACGCTACGGTAACCAAGACTGTTGTGGCACAGTTCATTCGGCATAACCTGATCTGTCGGTACGGTGTCCTAGAAAGGATTATTACAGACAGCGGTACCAATCTGAATAACAAGATGATCGCTGAGCTCTGCGAGCAGTTCAAAATACAGCACCACAATTCTTCTCCTTACAGACCGAAGATGAATGGGGCTGTAGAAGCAGCAAATAAGAACATCAAGAAAATCATGCAGAAGATGACAGTAACTTATAAGGATTGGCACGAGATGTTACCATTCGCTCTACATGGGTACCGTACCTCAGCTAGGACGTCAACCGGGGCAACTCCTTTCTCTTTGGTTTATGGTATGGAGGCAGTCTTACCGATCGAAGTGCAAATACCCTCTCTCCGGATAATGAAGGATGCAAATCTGAACGAAGATGATTGGATCCAGACACGACTTGATCAGCTCAACCTCATTGATGAAAAGAGACTTGCTGCTATCTGTCATGGTCAGACGTATCAGAAACGGATGATCAGGGCATTTAACAAAAAGGTCAGACCACAGGAATATCAAGTTGGGGATCTGGTAATCAAGCGAATCATCCTTCCTCAGAGTGATCCAAGGGGCAAATGGACCCCTACGTACGAAGGGCCATTTGTGGTTAAACATGTGTTCTCAGGAGGAGCCATGATTCTAACCAACATGGATGGTGACGACCTTCCTCACCCCGCCAATGCAGATATAGTAAAAAGATATTACGCATGAAAAAAGACCCGCTAGGCTGACATGCCTAGGCAAAAATTAGGGCTTCCCGTCGAACCAAAAGGGTTCGGGCAAAATGAAGGGATGAAATGGAAAAAATCTGTACACCCGGCAAGTCGAAAACCTGAAAAGGCGGCTTGGGCAAAAATGGGTATCCCGGTGGACTGAAAACCCGAAAGGGCGGTCCAGGCAAAAATTAGGGATAAAAGCGTAATACTATGTCTCATTGGATCACTTTGCATCCAGAATCCGGTATCTATATCAAGTTCAGACGGCATCGATCAGTCAGCTTCATCTTCGTTTAGGTCATCAAGTGATGAGACGCTCGGAGTTATAAAGGCAATAGCAGAGTCGAAACCCAGTGGATCATTCATATTTCACACAGCTGTTTTTATTTTCTCTTGTACAAAATTTGTATAAACTCTTTTGATTCGGCGGCGCCCTCTTACTAGGACGTCAGCCTCTTGTACACAAAACGCCTATTTTCAGGCCATTCAAAAATCAATACAAATATATTTTTCAGTTAAAAAGTGCCAACTGTTTTCCTTTTTCTGTTTTGTCTTGCGAAGAACGTCCAAGGTTCAATTTGTGATATATGCATTGACAATAATTTGCTAACTCATGAATATTTGCATACGAAACAAAGGATTAATTACAGGTAACGTTAGAAACAGGGGCAATAAAGAGTTGTCTGCGCAATCTAATTGTTCTATCCTCCAAGGTACCGAGGTAGGTTCAGCTAAAAGAACATAACCAGATATCCTAATTCCCCAGAGAGTAAGCAGTCAATACACTCTCCTCAAGCGAAGCTACTATCAACCTTAAGGAAGTTGAGTATCCTCCAGCAGATCTCAACATTCCTCAGCAGCATATATACACATATTCATAACAAGCATCCCCGGCAGTCTTGGTCTAAAGATTGTTCTCCGGTGGTATATCAACATTCAAAGGAATCATTTCCCCCGCAATTCAAGACTTCCCCAAGAGAGTCCAATCCAGTTCCCCAGGAAAGTTGGAATTTATCTCCCCAAGCAGTAAGCTTATCCCCAGTAGATTCTGGAAGCTTATCCCCTCGCAGAGCACGCATGCGTCGTCCGGCTTTATTCAAGGAGTTATTTCCTTACCAGGATATAACTGGGTTATCCTCAGCCAAAAGCCACAGAAAGGTCGTTGTCAACACAGTTCTTTCTTATCCCCAACGAAGTCTATTAGCATTTCCAACACAACAATGGTGTCCCCAGCAAGTTATTATCAACAAATCAGCAAAGTATCTCTCTCCCCACAGAGTATTGCTTCCCAACAAGACCGTTAGAGTACTCTCCTCCCCGCAGAGTTATCCATTCTCCAAGGTTTATTCCCCAACGGAGTTATCTTCCCCTACCGGTATTCTTGCAACTATCATCCCCAGCGGAAGCAAAATCTATCCTTCAACATTAGCCCAGGAGGGACTTCCCGGCACCCGTCAAGGATTTACTTTCCTAGACGAAAGCATACCTTCCTAAACATCACATACATCATTATAGCATGCATAGACACATCATACCTTACAAATCTCATTTATGTTGAGAACATCATTGCTTGGTCCATATCATGCATTGCATATGACTGACCTTTACCTTTCAGGAAAGATGCAGTTAAATTCTCAATCACATTCCAAGACCTAGACCGGTTCAGTTAATTGACTCCAAAGATTTCTTATCCAGTCCAAGGCCTTCTCTAGTCCAGCTAAATCGACCCCAAACAGATTTTCCTGATGAAGACTCAGTAGAAGTTATCCCAGGTTTTTCTCAAACGTCCGCTTTTGAGATTATAATTTCCTATGGTTCTCTCCCCAACGGTGCGGAGATGATAATTCCATCACAGGTTTTTCTCAAACGTCCGCTTTTGAGATTATAATTTCCTATGGTTCTCTCCCCAACGGTGCGGAGATGATAATTCCATCCCAGGTTTTTCTCAAACGTCCGCTTTTGAGATTATAATTTCCTATGGTTCTCTCCCCGATCCTGCGGAGACGATAATTCCATCCCAGGTTTTTCTCAAACGTCCTCTTTTGAGATTATAATTTCCTATGGTTCTCTCCCTAATGTTGCGGAGATGATAATTCCATTCCAGGTTTTTCTCAAACGTCCGCTTTTGAGATTATAATTTCCTATGGTTCTCTCCCCAACGGTGCGGAGATGATAATTCCAACCCAGGTTTTTCTCAAACGTCTGCTTTTGAGATTATAATTTCCTATGGTTCTCTCCCTAATGTTGCGGAGATGATAATTCCAACCCAGGTTTTTCTCAAACATCCACTGTTGAGATTATAATTTCCTATGGTTCTCTCCCCGATGCTGCGGAGACGATAATTCCATTCCAGGTTTTTCTCAAACGTCCGCTTTTGAGATTATAATTGCCTATGGTTCTCTTCCCGATCCTGCGGAGATGGTAATTCCCACCAAGATTTTCTCAACGATTGTTGTTGAAGTTAAAGTTACCCAAGGTTCTCTCACCGTTCCTGTTGAGGTAGTAACCATCCCTGGTTCATTCATCACCGTTTGAAGCTCCAGATTCAGCTCCTGTAACCAATCAGGACATATCTACACAAAGCATCTGAAGACCAACTCCTGCAACACGTCAGGTACTCATTTTTCTTTTGCAGGTACGCAAGTTCTCGCTAAGGAATCTCTTACGCGATCAACATCCAGATGGCATCTATAATCCCATCATCCTATCCATCAATCTCCAAATGGCATCTATAAGCCCATTCCCCCATCACGCTACTATGTGAGCGCAAATTTCTGGGCACTCTAGTGTTCAATCATCTTCCACCCTCGGATTACGAAAGGCACGTCAGCCAATCTGCATCCTCAGGTCTAAGAAGATTGAACAGGGGCAACTGTTGTACCCCAAAATTTTCCCTCCCATATTCTTCAAGAAATTGCCAAGTCATGCTTCAAAATTCTCCAAGGGTTGCACAGTGTAAGAGCCTCCTGAACAGTCAAAATTAGGGTTTTTATTCTGATCAAGAAAATGAAGTTTCAAAGGGCCCAATCAAGTCCCACATGCTTATAAATATGGTCAAGCATCCTCATACCAAGTTTCAAGACTTTCAGCACAAAATGGCACAGTAAAAAACCCTAATTGCACTACAGTCAACTGTAGGGGCAAAATGGTCATTTGGCAGTCAAAAGTTCAAATTTTTGGTCAACATCTCATTTTGAAGCCACAAACATCATTTGATCAATGCTTGATCATGATTCTCAAAGCTTGGCTCAAAAATCATCAAGATGCAAAAGTTTCCTTATTTGGACAGTTGAAAAAGTCAACTGTAAATTGACCAGGGCATAACTTTCACATGGATTATCAGAAAAATTCCATCCAAAGCTCATTTTGAAGATAAAGACATTTCCTACAACTCATCTTCATACTTCAAGTCCAAGAAATTCTCTCACAAAAAGTTATCAATTTCAACATTATAGGTCATTTTCAAAAGTCAACAAAAAGGGACTTTAAGTCAAAGGCCATAACTTGAGATTGGTAAATCAAAATGACATGGGACCAAAGGCATTGGTTAGAGGACTCAAAGACCTTTCCAAAATGTCCAAGAACATGAGCAAAGCTTAAAAATTGAGCAAGTTATGCCTTGTGGAAGTTGGGAAATTTTTGGATATTTTGAAAAGTCAACATTGATTCAAATGATCTAAAATTGCTAATGGGCCTATTTTTCTTCCACAATTCATCATCCAAGGCATGTGCACGACCACTTGGCCCAAAGGGAAGTTTTTCTTCATTTTTTATTTATTTATTTGAATTTTGATTAATAATAATTCATTTAAATCAATTAAATACATGAAAAATAATTAACCTAAGTTTTTCAATCTTTTTATGCACATAATATCTTCAAAAATTCGTGCATGATCAGATATGGAAGAATTGGAATTGATTGGATATGATTTGTACAAAAAGTGCATGAAAAAGATTGAAAAACTAATGCTTGAAAATAAAATCTCACAAACCGTCAATGCATGGATTTTGATCAAATTTCTTGACCTAATTCACTCATACATAAGTACAGAAGCAAGACCTAATCCTAGGAACCACTAAGCTGCGCAAGAACCTGAAGATCAAACTCACACTTTTTTCTTAAAAATCTCAATTCTGAAAACACTTTTGCAGGGCGATTCAAGACCAAATAGTGATTCCATTAGCTTCTTTGAGGATTATAGAACGTGTTCCAATCAAAATCGATCATCCCAACGCCCAGAATTGGTATACAGAAATCCAGTTTTCTCATATTTTTTTCAAAATCGTATTTCAAGATTTAGACGTTTTCATGGCATTTTGATTGTGTATTTATACTGAGTAATGTATTCTGAAGCTAACCATATGGATTAATTGTATTTTTATGCACTATACGCAAATATGCCATTGTTGTTCATTAGGGTTCATGAAGCTCCGAATTGGGGTTTTTTAAATGAGGAAAAATTGGAGTGTGAAACCAAGGCCATTCAATCCAGTGCGATGAAACGATCATGAATCCACCCTCGCGCCTAATTTATGATGCCCCAGGGGCTATTCGCTATTTTCTCTAAGGGTGCCTAAGGGAACACTTGAAAAACCGTGGCTTATTGTCCTTGTATTTCAGAAAAAAAATAAACAACGAGGAAGATGACCTCGTGGCATCAGTGGATTGGCTAGTTCAAATTTCGCGCGTAAAGCGCCCCACTAACCATTATTTATTTTATATTTATTGTTTGATATTTAAGGTACAACACGCGCGTTTGGGTAAAGCATGAGACTGGTAAACTATAGGACCTGGGTTCGATCCCAAGTCCCCACCCTTTCATATTATTTTTCTTTCAAACGTTATCCTATGCAGTGTCAACATAATGGACCACTATGCACCTTCAAAATCAAGCCGTCCACGTATTCTCCACTATCAATCCAAGGAACACGATCTGAGGAATAGGGTAGACTCCAGTCAATGCACCACACGCTGCCTGGAAAAAGTCAAAAGGGCCTCAGAATCTTGGGCCAGATTGCTAAAAGAAAAACCTCCTATTTGGAGTCTGAACCCCCTAGGTTTGCAATCTTTTTATTTCTTTCTTTTTTTATTATTTCTATCTTCTTTTAATTATTGTTTTGCTTAATTAATTTCATATTTTCATAAAAAACACAAAACCATAAAAAATCAGAAAAGAGAAAAAATATAGTAAATATTTTATTTTAGTATTTTTATAAATAAATTACATTAATTAAATTTAGTTATTAAATTAGGTTTAATAATAATGTTTCCTTAATAAATTTAAATTTGTAGAACTAGGGTTTTTGATAATTTTTTTATTCTTGTTTTTTTCATAATAATCAAATATTTAATATTATTTATTTTTTGTAATTAAATTGCATGTAAATTAATTAGGGTTAATTTTAGGTTTAAATTCAATCTTTTCATAATAAATTAAAAACAACTAGAATTAGGTTTAATTGCATTTAATTCTTTTTCCTATTAAAATCATAAAATACCAAAAAATACCAAAAACAATTTCTTTTCTCTCTTAATTAATTAATTTAACCATTTAATTTAATTTTGCAAAAAGGGTCCAACGCCTTCGTTTCGGTTTAAATTTCAATTCGCGTGTTTAATTTTTATTGTATCTCTCCCAAGGCCATGTAACATTTTACTTTTCTCGCACTTTACTTTTCATTAATTCTTTATTTTTTCTGTCAAATCGGGTTCAAGAAATTTTGGCGATGTGGACCCGCGCCTTTTGTAATAGCTTTAGAACTTTACTTTTCTCGCAATTTTTTAACTGTTAATCAAGGCATGAAAGAATGAATGGACAAAAATAAAAACAAGCGCTAGATCACCAATAACATGACAAAAGACAAAAATAAATGAAAACGACACACAAATCACACACCACCCCTAGGGTACGCCTCACTGTTGCCTTGCCTCGAAAGGTGATCGTCGAGTAGAGGATGTTTTAGTAAGTCCTCATGATCCGGGAACCTGGCATGAGGGTAGCTTCTAAGGTGTCTTCCCATTGCTCTGGTGATCACCATGTCCCGAAAAACGAATTGACCCGAACACCTCCAACGGTGGTGCTACCTACCTCTCAATGGTGGGATGGCACTACTTTAAAGGACATTTACACAGACGAATTCCTTAGGGTAGGTAGACGACTCTAGATACTTGCTCTAAATTTCAAAACAAATTCAAAAAATACTTTTCACACCAACACATTTTCAAAAAGCTTTCGAAAGCAATTTTTCAAACACTCTTGAGGACCGATACAAGAGTCGAACTGGAATTTTCAAAGAAACTTTTTTAAAACCCACAGTTGAAAGCAAACAAACCATTTTTGAAAACACAAATGAGCAAGTATCTAAGAGCCCATGGATAACCATGGATAGAAAGGGTGCTAACACCTTCCCTTTCTATAACCTACCTCCCGAACCGAGAGCAATCTCTATAAGGAATTTTTCTGTGCTTTTGTCCTTTCCATTTGGAGAAAATAAAAGACGGTGGCGACTCTTGCTTCCGCGACATTTCGCGAACCAGCCTTAAACAGTCAGTTCCAGATCCACCGATCACACTAGTAATTAGGTTTTGTATGGAAAGATTAAAACCAACCAAATAGAAAACTCTAATTCAAGACAAAATCAAGCATGAAAACAACACACTTGCACACAAGCACCCCTAGGATAAAATTCACTTGGTTGCCTTACAAAATGACCCTATTACGCATGTGAGGTATCTTAGCAAAAAAACAAACGAATACAAGATCATAGTCCCTCGACAACGCTATCTAAGTTGCCTTACAAATGATCTTAGTCCCTAAAAGAGAATTCTAAGATGCCTTGCAAACATTGATAATCATGGTTATACGATGACCCACGCCCATCCCGTTAACATCCAAAGATAGGGTTGCTTTCCAAATCAATGGCAAGACGACAATATCAAAGGGAAAAAAATGAACAAGAAAGACTTTTGGGTAGGTAGAATGCTGTTAATTACTTGCTCCATTTCAAAACAAACATCCTTGCAATTTTCAAAACAATCACGTACACTTTCAAAACATCTTACAAAACTTGAAAAAAATTTCAAAAGATCAAACATCTTTGTATACATTCTTACAAACAAGAATCATTACAAAAATTGCCTAAACAATAGCCTCTTTACAAATACTTTTAAAAACCACACAAAGCACGATTTCAAACAAAAGCAAGTGATCTAGCAAGTAACTAAGATCCCATGGAAAACCATGGATGAAAAGGGTGCTAATACCTTCCCTTTTCATAATCTACCACCGAACTCAAGAAACAATCTCAAAGGTCTTTCTTGTGCTTTTTCACCTTTCCTTTTGGATAAAAGAAAAGTCGGTGGTGACGCGATCGAACGGAAAACCCTCAAGTCAGTTCTCCCACCGCATCACAGAACTGGCGACTCTGCTGGGGAATATTCTAAAAGTGGGGTTACCTTAGGGCTAGATCACATTTATTTTCTTACATTGTTTGACTTGTATGCTTTACATTATGGTTCTTTGTTTGGGTTTGAATCCTCTACCCAGATTTGGGATACATTATAGGTAAGTAGCAATACATTATGGAAACTACGCATACCGATATGGTCTAAGCAATAGCTACGTTAGTGCGACATATTTGTGGATATCGGTATCCTTTGAGTTAATCAAAGAGAATACGGGGCCGCTGAGTGATGTCATGAAGCACTAATGAACTTTTAGAACCTTTACTTGACCAAATTAGCCTTTAGGATGTAGTGATATGACCGGCTTTGGTGCAGTCTGAAGTTAGTAGATACTCGATACTACACTCATTGAGGTTTGGTTTCTTGGGATATTTCGATCTCCATTAAAGAGGCTTGTGCCGAAACAATAACCAAGGAAACAAATCAGTGATATTGATCTCCTTAGAACCCGGTTACTATTACTAGGACAGATTTGAGCCAACTAAACTTCAAGAGGGTACTTACCTATAAAACTCCATGCAAGCCTAAACCTAAGGACTTGTTTGCTTTGTTTGTATATGCATACTTGTACATAAATCATGAACATCATGAACATCATTCTTGAAAACTCTCCATTTACCAAGAGACATGGTCGCCTACTTAACTTGGTCACCTCCAACACAAATGAGGACATGATGAAGGTGCTCTTTCAGTTCTTTGATCCTTTGCACAATTGCTTCACATTTCCCGACTATCAACTTGTGCCTACTTTGGAAGAATTCTCCCGACTCTTGAGGATTCTCATTCTCAACCAACTACCTTTCAACGGTATGGAAAGAGACCCAAAGCCAGAAGAGATTTCTCAAGCTCTACACTTGCACTCATCTGATGTCACAACTCATTGGGAAACAAGGAGTGGTGTCAAGGGTTTCCTAGCAAAGTTCTTGTTTGAGAAATCCCAAAACTGTTGGAATTCCTTGGATTTGCAAGCCTTTGAGGAAATTGTGGATCTCCTCATCTATGGGATGGTTTTGTTTCCAAATCCTGACCAACTCATAGATGTGAACACCGTCAAAATCTTCATATCCCGCAACCCGGTGCCTACATTGCTAGGGATATCCTACACTTTTTTCACACTCGCACAATGAGGAAAAGATGTGTCCTTATATGTTGTACTCCTCTCTTAGAAAGGTGGTTTATTTCTCATCTTCCCTAATCTGTATTAAAAAATGAGCAAGGTTAAAGGTGGTCAAAAAGGTTGATGACGCTCAAACATTCGGACATTCATTGGTGCTCCCGATCCAAAGAGAATGTTATCATTATCGACCGTTGTGGAGAGTTCCCTAATGTCCCTTTACTTGGAATTAGGGGAGGTATCACCTATAACCCATGCTTAGCCTTAAGACAGTTTGGTTACGCTAAAAGGGATGGCCTGCACGAGATGCTGATTTAAGGTTTGGTATTTGACTACGACAACGACGATCAAGGTCTTCGCCAAAGATTTATCCGAGCTTGGAGGATGTTAAACAAGGTGGATTGCAGGACTTTGGGGCATAAAAATTCCATCCCTCTTGAGCCTTACCTCAAATGGGTACGAACTCGTGTTCAGAGTCTTATGATGCCTTACCCCTCCATTCTCCCGATAATCATTGAGCCTGTCATAGAAGGAGATGTTCCATACACTATCCTACACCCTGACATGCCCACCTCTCTTGAAGACCTACAAAGAGATTGGATACAACTCAAGGGGCAGCGAGATACTTTCGAAGCCCAATTCTACGCAAGCGAGAAGAAGGTTTTGGAACTCACTAGGCTACTTCATGAGGAGTAGACTCTCAATGCCTACATTTCACCAAAGAGGATGCATACTACCTTTCTATCTTAGAGTTTTTGTATTATTTTGCCTGAAAAGGCATTGATGTACTCAAGCTTTAACTTATTAATATAACATGTGTTTCCTTTTTGTCTAAAACAAATTTGAATCTTTGAAATCCTTGAAATCATTACATTTGCATATACCATTCATCATAACATAAGCAGGTCTTTTGCAACAAGTCTCCTCATCTCTCTACTGTTTATTTCAGTAAGATGGATCTTGAGCAAACAGTGAAAGATCTCCAAGCTCAGAATAAACAATTTCAACAGTTTCTCTTGACCCTAGCCAAAGGACAAGAAGAATAGAAGACTTTGCTGGTTGAAGAGAGGAAAAAGAAGACAAAGAAGGTAACCGGAATCCTAATAATGGGAAGGAGATTTCATGGGCAGACAAGAAGGACCTTAGACTTTTCAACGACATCCGGTGAAAGAGACAACCAAGATGGGAAAGGCAAGGAAACAGTTGTCCTGTCAGAATAAGAAGAGGAAGAGGAAGAAGAAGACTATTCTGAAGAACAATACCTTCCAGCTGATGACAAGTATAAACATCTCGAATAGCGGTTGAGTGCGATGGAAATCCAAAAAGTGCCTGGCTTGGACTTTGAGGAATTGGGGTTAGTATCGAGGATTGTCATTCCTCCGAAATTTAAAGCACCTGTGTTCACCAAGTATGACGGAGTCTCATGCCCTAAAATGCATCTCCAGTCATATGTAAGGAAAATCCAGCCCCATACCGCTGACAAAGACTTATGGGTACACTTCTTCCAAGACAGCCTATCTGGAACTCAACTTGACTGGTTTTACCAAGTAGAAAGAGCCAATGTTCACAATTGGGAAGATCTTACTGCAGCCTTCTACAAACAATACCAATACAATGATGATCTTGTGCCTACTTGTACTCAACTCCAGAGTATGGCCATGGTGTCCAATGAAGGTTTCAAGGACTATGCGCAATAATGGAGAGATTTAGCCGGAAGAGTTCAACCCCATCTATCTGAGAGAGAATTGGTAGACATGTTCTTGGGCACCTTGTTTGGTCCCTTCTTCAATCATTTAATTGGAAGTTCATCTGCAGGTTTTACTGAACTAATATTGACTGGAGAAAGGGTAGAAGCCGGTATAAAGAGTGGGAAGATTCAGAAAGATACATCTTCTTCTGCAGCTGTAAGAAAGCCTTTCATCTGAAAGAAAGAGGTGGTTGTTGTATACTTGCAAAGAAACCAAGATAGGGCCGAACGATGACCAATGGTGGGGGATGTTATGATTCCTAAGCCTATGTCTGATCAGCAAAGGAATAATCAACCAAGGATGGAAAGGCCAGTCAAGCAGTTCACCAGAATTAACATGACCCTGTCTAAGGTATTACCGCATCTACTAAGATCCAATTTGGTGACCTTGAAAGAAGCTCCAAAAAACCCCAACACAACATCTCCTCACTATCATCCCAATGCTCGTTGTGCATACCACTCTGAAAGTCCCGGCCACGACACTAATAATTGTTGGGCTCTAAAGAAAAAAATACAAGATCTCATTGAAGCAAAAGAGGTTGAATTTGATGCGCCTGAAAAGCCAAATGTCATTTCTGCCCCTATGCCCAGACATGGCCATAATACCAATGCCATTGAAGAAGGATTGTTTGTTACTTCAGTTGATGAACTTATGACCCCACTCCTGACTATTAAAATGAACTTGTTAAATGTTTGTGTGTTCCCGGGCTGTGATGAAGTTTTCCATTTCTGTTTGTCCTTACCAACCAGCTGTCCTTTGTTGAAAGCATGCATTCAATGCCTGATAGATAACAAAGAATTTTTGTTTGAAAAGACTTCTGTTCCACCTATTCCTTTTGAAGATGTTTCTATCATTACCATTTCCGCCAATTCTTCCAGGGTCTCCACCAAAAGACCCGTTAGAATTACATCAGTTCCGAGAACAACTCCTTTAATAATTACAATGCATGGACCAGTCCAATATTCATCAGACAAGACCGTACCATGGAATTATGGAGGGGATGTCTATTACCATGGTATCAAACAGGACTGGCCAGCCGCCAAAGATTCAAGCTCCGAGAAGGTCAACTCCGACATCAGTAATATTGCAGGAACTAGCAAGATTACTCGAAGTGGTAGGATCTTCTCTCCAGAAATTGCTCCCCCAAAAGCAGTTTCTGGACCCGTAATCATTCCTACTGTTACTCCTCCAAAAGTTGTTCCCGGTCCTACAATCATCTCCAACAATACTCCAATTGACAAAGCTGTTACAACCCCTGTTATCATTCCTACCAACACTCTTGCTGCCAAATTAACCAAAACTCGAGGAAAAGGTGTTCTGGTTGAGTCTGTCAAGACGAAGACACAATCATTGGCTATCCCAGAGACCTCCCGGAAAGAGATAGAGGAAATTCTGAAGATCATTAAAAGAAGCGACTATGATGTAGTTGAACAACTGGAGCAAACCCGCTTTAAGATTTCTATGTTGGCATTACTACTATGTTCCGAGGCACATGAAAAAGCCTTGGTAATGTTCCTGAAAACTGCCCATGTACCCCAAGAGACATCTGCCGATCAGTTTCAAGACTGCGTAGCCAGCCTAACTGCAGATAATGGTCTAGATTTTTCATATGCTGATTTAACACCAAGGGGAAGGAAGCATAATGAGGCATTGCATGTCTCATTTGAATGTAGGGGCAGAACCTTGGCCTATGTTTTGGTGGACACTGGCTCATCTATGAATGTATTGCCTAAAAAAGCTCTTGATAGGCTTGACTGTGAGGGATTTGTTAGAACAATGTTTGAATCTACTACCCTATAATTAAGTTTTGATGATAACAAAGTGAAAAGATATAGTATTTATAAGTGTCATGAATGAACTATCTGCTGCCTAAAATTATTATGTTCTGACTTGCAGATACGCTGATTGAAATAAGCAAGATCACATCTATTCAGCATCAGAACTTGATTTCAGACATCAGCATCAGAAGTTGCTACATCAGAACGTCAAAATCAGATGATCAACTCACGTACATGCTGAAGCCTAATGAACAAGACTGCGCTTAATACTCTGATACAGAAACACAATAGTTCATCAGCAGCGAAGCAGAATCAGAATGAGTCAAGACAGAACTTGCATTAAGTAAGCAACGGTACTGTGCATTGAAAGAAAATTAATTCCAACGGCTTCATTCCAGACAAGATCTGCTCAATAAGGAAAGTTTGTTATTAGCATTGAATCAAGAATATTGCATCCAACGTTCATCATCTCAATGCTATATAAACAAGGCTTTGAAGATTGAAATGGTTAATGCTCTCCAAATCTCTACACGCACAAAAGCTGAACCATAATCTTCGTTCTACCAGTTTTGCTAAACCATACACTCTGATATTCCATTACTGTTTAGCAATCTAGTTTCTAAGCTTCATTTTGTGTATACATCACAGTTGTGATACAGTTTTGTAGAAAACATCCACACACATAGTTTTATCTCTTTGTAAGAAAGTGTTACCTTGACAAACCGGGTTGTGGTTTGAATCAAGAAGGCTTTAGCAGTTGTTAAAGCAGTCTGTAATATTCAGTTGAATATAGTGGATTAAGACCTCGTTGGAGAGAGGCGAAATCACCTTGACGGGTGGACTGGAGTAGTTTGAGATCAAACGAACCAGGATAAAAATATCTTGTCAATTGCTTTAGATTTCAGTTTTACAATTCAACCCCCCCTTCTTGTGTTTTTCACCACTTCAATTGGCATCAGAGCTCCTGGTTCTGAGCTAAAACACTTAACCGTGTCAGTACAAGATCCAGCGTCAGAAAAACACAATGGCAGGAAACAATTCTCACATCAGCAATGACAACAATGAGGACAGAGACAGATTCAGTGGCAAACCTCCAGTCTTTGATGGAGAAAACTTTGATTACTGGAAAGACAGAATTGAAAGCTTCTTTCTAGCACATGATGCTGATCTGTGGGATATGGTGACAAATGGATACACGCACCCTGTGAATGCAAGTGGTCAGAAGATTGATAGAAAATCAATGTCTGATCAACAAAAGCGTGACTTCAAGAATCACCACAAGGCCAGAACCATCCTCCTCAGTGCCATCTCCTATACTGAGTATGAAAAGATCTCCAACAGAGACACAGCAAAAAATATCTTTGATTCTCTCAGAATGACGCATGAGGGCAACGTTCAGGTCAAAGAAACAAAAGCTCTGGCGCTCATTCAGAAGTATGAGGCGTTCAAAATGGAAGAATCTGAATCCATTGAAACTATGTTCTCTAGATTCCAGATTCTGGTAGCTGGTCTCAAAGTTCTGGACAAAGGATACTCTACTGCTGACCATGTCAAGAAAATCGTCAGAAGTTTACCCAAGCAGTGGAGGCCTATGGTTACTGCTCTGAAGCTAGCTAAAGATCTTAACAAAATCACTCTGGAGGAACTTATCAGCTTCCTCAGAAGTCATGAGATAGAGCTAGAAGCTGATGAGCCTCAGAAGCAAGGTAAGCCTTTAGCATTAAAATCTAACAGAAAATTTGAGTCTAAAGTTTTGCAGGCAGTTGAAGAAACATCTGATGGATCCTCATCAGAAGAAGACGAACTTTCCCTTCTCTCCAGAAGAGTAAATCAACTGTGGAAGCAAAGACAAAGGAAGTTCAGGAATCCCAGAAGATCTGATCAGAACGAGTCTTCTTCCAGATACAGAAGGACAGATTCTTCCTCTGGATACAGAAGATCTGAAGGCTCCTCCAGTAGCAAGAAGCCAAACACCAAAGACATCATCTGCTACGAGTGCAATGAGCAAGGACACTACAAAAGTGACTGCCCAAAGCTTCAGAGGGAAAAGCCCAAAAAGAAGTTTGGAAGAGAGAAGAAGAAAAGTCTCATGGCCACATGGGATGACTCTGACTCGTCTGAAGCTGACTCAGAATCAGATGATGAAAGGGCAAACATAGCTCTCATGGCAAACATTTCAGAAGATAGTGAAGCTTCTGAATCAGACTCAGAATCAGACACAGAAGAGGTATTTCCTAACTTCGCTGTTAACTTTACAAAGGCTGAACTTGCTGAAAGCCTTAATGAGATTCTGGAACGTTATCAGCAAATTAGAGCTAAATTCAGAGACCTGAAAAGGAATCTTGAATCTGACTCTAATAAGTCTGAGAGTCTCAAATTGGAAAATTCTGAGCTGAGAAATAAGATTTCAAAATTAGAAAACACTTTACAAAACTCTCAGAAGGAACCAATTTCTGAAACTCCCAGCAACGCTGATGAGATCATCAAGGAGTATGATCACAGTTTCCAGAAGTTCCTAGCTAAAAGCATAGATAGAAGCAGAATGGCTTCAATGATCTATGGAGTTAGCAGAAACGACAGGAAAGGAATAGGATACCAACGTAAGGTTCCTACACCAAAGAATGTCATGGACTTAACCATTAAACACACTCCTCTAAATTCACACTTTGTGTATGGTCACACACATGATATCAAATATACTAGCAGTAAGCACTCTGTGAAACCAAAATTCAACCAGAGTTTTGGTAAAACTAACAAATCAGGACCCAAGAAAATCTGGGTACCTAAGGACAAAATAATACATGTTGCAGATATCTTTAGCAGCAAGTCAGAAACACCAGTCATGGTACCTGGACTCTGGCTGCTCACGACACATGACGGGAAGAAGGCATATGTTCCAAAGCCTGGAACTTAAGCCTGGAGGCCACGTTGGCTTTGGAGGCAATCAGAGAGGAAAGATAATTGGCTCTGGAACTGTAGGTAATGGAAATCTTCCCTCTATTAATAATGTTCTGCTAGTAGATGGATTGATGCATAATCTGTTATCCATAAGTCAATTAAGTGATAACGGTTATGATATAATCTTTAATCAAAAATCATGTAAAGCTGTTAGTCAGAAAGATGGGACTATCCTGTTTAATGGTAAGAGGAAAAACAACATTTACAAAATCAAACTTTCTGAACTAAAGAGTCAGAATGTAAAATGTCTTCTGTCTGTTAACAACGAGCAGTGGATCTGGCACAGAAGATTGGGGCATGTTAGTATGAGAAGAATATCTCAGATTAACAAACTCAATCTGGTCAGAGGACTTCCTAATTTGAAGTTCAATTCAGATGCTCTGTGTGAAGCATGTCAGAAAGGAAAATTTGCAAAACCTTCCTTTAAATCCAAAAATGTTGTTTCTACCTCTAAGCCATTAGAACTTCTGCACATTGACTTATTTGGACCAGTTAAAACTGCTTCAGTCAGTGGTAAGAAGTATGGGTTAGTAATCGTAGATGACTATAGCAGATGGACATGGGTAAAGTTTTTAAGACACAAGGACGAGTCACACTCTGTGTTTGTTACCTTCTGTAACCAAGTTCAGAATGAAAAAGATCTTAGAATCGTTAAAGTCAGAAGTGATCATGGTGGAGAATTTGAAAATAAAGATTTTGAGTCATTCTTTAATGACAGAGGCATTCTGCATGATTTCTCTTGTCCTAGAACTCCCCAACAAAATGGAGTTGTAGAACGAAAGAACAGAACATTGCAAGAAATGGCCAGAACCATGATCAATGAGACAAACGTTGCTAAGACTTTCTGGGCAGAGGCAATAAACACAGCGTGCTACATTCAGAATAGAATCTCAATAAGACCTATTCTGGAAAAGACTCCATATGAATTATGGAAGAACAGAAAGCCCAACATTTCATATTTTCATCCATTTGGATGTACTTGCTTTATATTAAATACAAAGAATTATTTGAACAAGTTTGACTCTAAGGCACAGAAGTGTATTATGTTAGGATACTCTGAACGCTCAAGAGGGTACAGAGTATACAATACAGAAACACAGATTGTGGAAGAATCAATCAGTGTTCGTTTTGATGATAAGCTTGACTCTGAAAAGTCAAAGCAGAATGAAATTTTTGCAGGTATAGAAATTGAATTTGCAGGTTCTGAAGACAAGTCATCAGAAGCTCTCAACACAGACATTCCTTCAACGTCTGAAAGGAGCACTGCTAGAAATCCTACAACAGCTGCTGATCAACCTCAGAAGAGATTACCCAGAAGCAGCTTGGATCACCCAGAAGAGACTATCCTAGGAAGAAAGGAAGATCCAATCAGAACAAGAGCAAGCTTCAGAAACTCTGAAGAAACACTTATGGGACTTGTGTCTCTGATTGAACCGTCTTCTATTGATGAAGCACTTCTGGATAATGACTGGATTCTGGCAATGCAAGAAGAGCTGAATCAATTCACCAGAAACGACGTATGGGATCTCGTTCCTAGACCAAAAGGATTCAACGTCATTGGAACAAGATGGGTGTTCAGAAACAAGCTAAATGAACAAGGTGAAGTCATCAGAAACAAGGCACGACTGGTTGCACAAGGTTATAGTCAGCAAGAGGGGATAGACTATACAGAAACCTTTGCCCCAGTCGCCAGGTTAGAATCTATCAGACTTTTAATTTCATTTGCTGTTAATAGAGGCATCACTCTGTATCAGATGGATGTCAAAAGTGCATTCTTAAATGGTTATATAGAAGAAGAAGTTTATGTTCACCAACCCCCAGGTTTTGAAAATACAAAACATCCAGAACATGTTTTCAAACTAAAGAAGTCACTGTATGGTCTGAAACAAGCTCCCAGAGCTTGGTATGAAAGGCTAAGTAACTTTCTGCTTGAAAATGAATTCACCAGAGGGAAAGTGGACACTACTCTATTCTGTAAAACAGTTAAGAGTGACATCTTAGTCTGTCAAATCTATGTTGATGATATCATTTTTGGTTCTACTAATCCTTCTCTTGGAAGAAAATTTGCTAAGTGTATGCAGGCAGAATTTGAGATGAGCCTCATGGGGGAACTGAAATTCTTTCTAGGAATTCAGATCAATCAAACTCCAGAAGGAACTTACATTCATCAGAGAAAATACATCAGAGATCTTCTGAAGAAATTTGACCTCTCAGAATGTAAGCCATCAAAGATTCCAATGCATCCCACGTGCATTCTGGAAAGAGAAGAGGTAAGCAAAAATGTAGAACAGAAAGTCTACAGAGGTATGATTGGTTCTCTCCTCTATCTGACTGCTTCAAGACCTGACATATTATTCAGTGTTTGTATCTGTGCTAGATTCCAATTAGATCCTAGAGAATCTCACTTAACAGCTGTTAAGCGAATTTTCAAGTATCTGAAAGGTACCACTAATCTGGGTTTGTTTTATAGAAAATCTAGTGATTACAGCTTAGTAGGCTACTGTGATGCTGATTTTGCTGGAGACAGAGTGGAACGTAAAAGTACTTCTGGAAGCTGCCAGTTTCTGGGAGAAAATCTGATCTCTTGGTCCAGCAAAAGGCAATCAACAATTGCTCTGTCAACAGCAGAAGCTGAGTACATAGCAGCAGCAGGATGTAGCACACAAATGCTCTGGATGAAAAGTCAGCTTGAAGACTTCCAGATTTTTGAGAGTAACATTCCTATACTTTGTGATAATACTTCTGCTATTTGCTTAAGTAAGAATCCTATTTTACATTCTAGAGCTAAGCATATAGAAATAAAACATCACTTCATTAGGGACTATATTCAGAAAGGTATTTTGAACTTAAAATTTATAGATACAGACCATCAATTGGCTGATATCTTTACTAAACCCCTTTCAGAAGATAGGTTTAATTTCATTCTGAAACATCTCAGCATGAAAGTATGCCCAGAGTGAAAATGTTTTAATTCCATATATTTACCTTCAGAATGTAATTATATCACTGTGAACTTCTGATCAATCTTCTTTCAGAAAGATAGAACATGCAGATTGTATCAGATGCAAGTCAAAAGATCTGAGAGTCTAAGCTCAAAGACAGACGTGCTGATCACTACATCAAACAAGTGTCATCCAATCATCAGCATATCTCTGAAGCAGAACGCGTGCACGCTTCTGAGAAGGCAAAGCGCTGATTGGGTGCATTGAGACACATGTCTGGTAACCGTTTTTAAGTATCTTTCTCAAATCCCCCAAAATCAGCAAGCATTTAATGAAAAGTAATCATGCTTTTAAATGGCAATCATGATTTTTCTCTCTCTAAAAAACGTTTATCTTTTCAAAATAGTTTTGGAAAACTCTATTTAAGCACATTAATCTCTCATTCTTATTCTTTACGCTTTCTCACTATCACTCAAGCATTTTCTGCATATTTCTGAGTTCATCTCTTGCAAATTTTTTTCCTCAGTTCATCTCAAAACCCTTTTAGTGTGAACATGGCAACCTCCAGTAGCGTTTCTGCAAGTAATCAGAAGAAAGCATCATCTGAGCAATATCAAGTGCCACTCAGAACTCTCCTCACTCCGGTGAAGAACCTTGAAGTGCTCTCTGAGTTAATCATTGATTTTGAAAGCTTGAAGGAAAATGGTTTTGACCTAACTGAAGAAGTTAGGGCTCAAAAGTGGGAAAGGTATTTCGATAGGTTGGTTGGACCAACATTCCCAGCGCTGGTCAAGGAATTTTGGATTCACGCCAAGGTTTCAAAACACCTAGTCATCTCCTCTGTCATGGGGAAGAAGATTGTGATTTCTGAAGATCTCATTGCAAGGCTAATCGGTCAAAGTGGTGGTGGCGTCCGTTGTGTGGACATGGCTGAAAGATGTGCTGATATAGGTGTGGTAGCTAACAGGATTTTCACTCTTGGGATGCCCAGCAGCAAGATTAAAGATCTGAAGGATCATTGCAGAGTATGGGCTAAGATTATTCTGGGGTGCTTCAACCACAGGAAACCAACAAGTTCTCCTGATTACATAAATGTGGATCAGCAGTTTCTGATCTACTTTATTGATCAGAAGGTAAAGATCAATTTGGCTCACTTCCTGTTCAACCACCTCAAAACCAGTGTGAAAGAAACAAGGGAAGAAGAAAGAACCAAGAGGGACTGGATACCTTTTGGAAGGTTGATATCAGATATTCTGACAGAGAATAGACTGATTGAGCATCTGATAGAAGCTCAAGAGCTGAGCACTATTGAACCAACAATTGGGAAACCTCTGAACGCAAAGAATCTGAAAAAGATGAAGCTGATAGAAAATATTCAGAAGGAACCCAGAGCTACTTCCACTGCTGATATCTCCAGCAGAAGAGTGCCTCTGAGTGATTTTCCGGTATTTTCTGAAATGGAATCCAAACCAGAGATGTTTCTCAGGTACCCAGATGCGTACAAGGCAGATGATACAGATCCAAAGCTGAATATCAGAGATCTGCGTCAACCCCAACCAGAAGTGACTCTGAAGAAGACAAAGAAGAGGAAAGCGCCATCAGAAGGATCATCTCAGCAGACTCCAAAGAAAAGAGGTATTTCATCTGCTGCCCCTATTTCAAATTCTTTTACTATTCCAACATCTATACCTCCTCAAACCTCTCATAGAATATCAATTCCCATCCCTACCATTGATGAAACCATACAAGAAGAAGACCCTTCTGAGGCATTAAAACTCAGAAGACCCAGAACCAAACACCCCAAACAACCAACAATTTCAACAACAACAACACTTGACCAAGTGCTGTCTGATATTGAGCGTCAACATGCCTCTGCTCAACCAAACTCTGAACCACAAAATGTTCCTCCTCCACAACCAGAACCACAGCAATCTGCTGAAGAACCAGAACAACAACAACAACCAGAACCAGAACCACAACAACAACAACCACTCTCAGAAGAACCTCTGATCCCTGAGCAATCAGAGATTCCACCTCCCTCTCCCCAACCAGAAATAAATCCACCTTCACCACAAACAGAGTTTCACCACTCTGAAACTCCTTCTCCTCATCAATCTGACCCTCACTCACCTCAACCATCACCGCTGGCAATCCAGTTGCCATGTGGAACCACTGTTGTCATGCCCCAGTTACCATCCTCATCAGAATCGACACCACCAAATACTCCCAAAACACCACCCACTCCAATCGAAATATCTGACTCTGATACCCCTCCTCCAAAACAAACAGCCTCTCAGAAAACCTCTGAAAACCCCAGCAGGACTTTCATTGACTTAACCAGTCTTGACCATCTTGCTGATCTAAAACACAAAATTGCCATCCCAAAACCAAAGCAACCAGATGTTGGCTCTGGTATTTTGAACTTTGAAACAGGTGTGCTGCAATGGATTGCTTCTTTGAAGCAAGTCTGTCCTGGGATGATTGACCCAGCTGCTTCTGATCAGCTCTGGTCATAGTTCAGACTTTGGGTACGTGCTGAAGCCCTCAAGCTGCAGGATATCAACTATGAGCAGGCACAACAAAATTTCAGCAAGCTTCTGAATGAAGTTGGAAGTATGCTTCTGAAAGAGGACGTGCTCCCTCTGGACAGTGAACCTTGGTCTGAGAAACAGCAAGCTGCAAAGGTGCAACCATCAGAAGAAGACAAGACCATTCAGGCTGAAAGTCAAGCAGAGGATGTTGCTGAAAGTTCTGAGAAGCCTCCTCCTTCTGATGCTTCTCAAGCTGCCTTGGACAGGCAGACTCTGGAAGAACTAAGGCTGAATGACATGCGTCTGCAGCAGCGGATGGATGAAAACGATCAGAAGATGAAAGAGAGAATGGATGTGCAGGACAGCAAGATTGACACTGTTGTCAGCATGGTGCATAAGCAGAATGAGACTTCTGAAAAGATTCAAGCCATGCTGGAGAGCCTGTTCACACGCTTGCCTCCTCAACCTTAAATCTTTTCTTTCATGCATGACCTTTTTCATGTTTTTTCCTGATTTTCTGATGTACTGTTTGATTATGTTTTGTAATATTTTCACGTTTTGACTCTGAACTATCTTAATATGATTAGTTTTTCTGATCTTAATTGTTTTAGCACTTCACCAACACTTTTTGATTGCTGACAAAAAGGGGGAGAACAAGAATGATATTTAAATCAATAACGGCTAACTAGACATAAATTCTCAAACATTCTAACTTTATTACTTGAAATGTTTTTTCTGTTTTGTTTGAAGTCTACAGGCACAAGGAAGCTCCTGGACACTCTGAAGACTAGAAGCTCTGATCAATGTTGCTCTGATCAATATGAAGATCTGATCGTCCTAATACTCTGATCCAAAGCAAAGCTCTGACAAGAAAAGCTCTGAAGCTCTGCTCTCTGATAAGTCAAAGACTCTGATAATCTGATGTTCAAAGAAAGAAAAAGATCTGATCCTGAAGAACACGTATAATCAAAGGGAAGTAATAAACTCAGGGGGAGTATTTCCTTACTCCTTATTCTTTTACTTCTTATTCTGATACATATTCTAGATACCTTTTCACGTTATTTTCATTTAAAATATCTAGTTTTTGTCATCATCAAAAAGGGGGAGATTGTTAGAACAATGTTTGAATCTACTACCCTATAATTAAGTTTTGATGATAACAAAGTGAAAAGATATAGTATTTATAAGTGTCATGAATGAACTATCTGCTGCCTAAAATTATTATGTTCTGACTTGCAGATACGCTGATTGAAATAAGCAAGATCACATCTATTCAGCATCAGAACTTGATTTCAGACATCAGCATCAGAAGTTGCTACATCAGAACGTCAAAATCAGATGATCAACTCACGTACATGCTGAAGCCTGATGAACAAGACTGCGCTTAATACTCTGATACAGAAACACAATAGTTCATCAGCAGCGAAGCAGAATCAGAATGAGCCAAGCCAGAACTTGCATTAAGTAAGCAACGGTACTGTGCATTGAAAGCAAATTAATTCCAACGGCTTCATTCCAGACAAGATCTGCTCAATAAGGAAAGTTTGTTATTAGCATTGAATCAAGAATATTGCATCCAACGTTCATCATCTCAATGCTATATAAACAAGGCTTTGAAGATTGAAATGGTTAATGCTCTCCAAATCTCTACACGCACAAAAGCTGAACCATAATCTTCGTTCTACCAGTTTTGCTAAACCATACACTCTGATATTCCATTACTGTTTAGCAATCTAGTTTCTAAGCTTCATTTTGTGTATACATCACAGTTGTGATACAGTTTTGTAGAAAACATCCACACACATAGTTTTATCTCTTTGTAAGAAAGTGTTACCTTGACAAACCGGGTTGTGGTTTGAATCAAGAAGGCTTTAGCAGTTGTTAAAGCAGTCTGTAATATTCAGTTGAATATAGTGGATTAAGACCTCGTTGGAGAGAGGCGAAATCACCTTGACGGGTGGACTGGAGTAGTTTGAGATCAAACGAACCAGGATAAAAATATCTTGTCAATTGCTTTAGATTTCAGTTTTACAATTCAACCCCCCCTTCTTGTGTTTTTCACCACTTCAGGATTGACATTGAAGCCAAGTAACATAGTAGTGAGGGATTTTGATGGCTCAAAAAGGATGGTACATGGGGAGGTATACATTCCCATAAAAGTTGGAACACAAACTTTTGATTCAACTTTTTATGTAATGGATATTCGTCCCTCATATTCCTGCTTGCTAGGCCGACCATGGATTCACAACACTGGCGCTGTCACTTCTACGTTGCACCAAATGCTGAAATATCCGACTCAAGGAAAGATTATCACCGTTCATGGAGAAGAAGAGTATATGATCAGCCATCTCAATTCCTTCAGATATGTGGAATTAGATGGTGATTTTATTGAAACTCCATTCCAACACTTTGAAGAGGTCCCACAAGATATAGCAGTAACCAAGGCTATTCCCAAGATTACAAGGCCTCCGCTCCTGATGTCATCTCTGAAGTATGCCAAAGCAGTGGTAGAAGAAGGCGGATGCACTATCTGGGGACAACTCCCGGATATCCCATATAAGTCTGAAAAGTTTGGCCTGGGTTTTACTTCAATTGCTCAGAAGGCTGTACGTCGCGCTCGTACCGGAGGACCACCCCTGAAGATCAGCAACCGTGAGGTCAAGGCCGTAGAAGATGATGAAGATAGATGTGACTTGGAAGACTGGATATTCCCAACTGTCAATGGAGGGCTCAACAACTAGGAGGCTAGAGATTTTGTCCTGATCACTTTTATCCCACAGTAATTTGTCTTTACATTTTTTTGGATCTGTAATATTAAAACAATTCGCACTCTTAAAACCTTGTGTCTTACCCGAGACATAATGGTCCATTTGTAAGGGTTATTATCTCTTTTTCATATGACATAAATGAATCATGGACGTTTTTGCATACAAACTTTTGTGCTCATTGTTTTTCTACATTTTCATTTCTTTCAAAGATAGTTATACCCTTACACACACTCACACTCACAATGCAGGTATACATCAATTCGGGATCCCATGGGTAACGATACTGCTATGGCCTTTTGTGACTCTGAGAATCTAATCTACCAAGCCGCATATGAAGGTGAGGAATATTGTGAAGTAGCAGGGGAACTTTCCAGACTACTACAACAAGAAGAGAGAACCATTCAGCCTCACGAGGAACCCGTGGATACAATCAACCTAGGTACCAAAGAAGACAAAAAAAGAGGTCAAGGTGGGTGCCAATCTGGAACCCAGTATCAAAGAGCGTCTGATTCAGTTGTTACACGATTATGTTGAAGTCTTTGCCTGGTCGTATGAAGACATGCCAAGAATTGATGCAGATATTATGGTACATCATCTGCCTACAAGAGAGGATTATCCGCCAGTAAAGCAAAAGGTTCACCGCATGAGGCCTGATATGTCACAAAAGATTAAAGCAAAAGTCATGAAGCAATTCAACACTGGATTCTTGGCTGTCATCTCTTATCCCCAATGGGTTGCCAATGTTGTTCCCGTGCCCAAAAAGGACGGCAAAGTGCGAATGTGTGTGGACTACAGAGATTTGAATAGGGCAAGCCCTAAAGATGATTTTCCACTCCCCCACATTGATATTCTAGTTGACAATACGGTACAACACAAAGTGTTTTCCTTCATGGACGGATTCTCAGGTTACAACCAAATCAAAATGGCGCCAGAGGACATGGAGAAAACAACCTTTGTCACGCAGTGAGGCACTTTCTGCTATAAGGTGATGCCATTTGGACTGAAGAATGTTGGGGCAACCTATCAACGTGCCATGGTAGCGCTATTTCATGACATGATACATCATGAAATAGAGGTCTATGTAGACGACATGATATCCAAATCTCAAACATAAGAAGAGCATCTTGATCACTTACAAAAACTATTTGAGAGACTGAAGAAGTATAAACTAAGGTTGAATCCAAACAAGTGCACATTCGGGGTACGGTTTGGTAAACTCCTAGGCTTTATCGTCAACAATAAAGGTATTGAAGTAGATCCTGCCAAGGTAAAATAAATACAAGAGATTCCTTCTCCTCGTATTGAGAAGGAAGTCAGACGATTCTTGGGGCGTTTGAACTATATTGCCAGATTCATCTCTCACCTGACAGCTACTTGTGAACCAATCTTCAAATTGTTGAAGAAAGATCAGGTAGTCAAATGGAATGACGAGTGCCAAGTTTCTTTTGACAAAATCAAAGAATACTTATAAGAGCCTCCTGTGTTGATGCCACCAGTCGAGGGAAGACCATTGATCATGTATCTGATTGTTTTAGAAAACTCAATGGGGTGTGTACTGGGGCAGCATGACGAGTCTGGCCAAAAAGAGCGTGCTATTTACTACCTAAGAAAAAAGTTTACCGATTGTGAAACAAGATATTCGCTGCTCGAGAAAACTTGTTGCGCTCTGGCATGGGCTTCTCGCCGGCTAAGACAGTATATGTTGACTCATACTACTTTGTTGATATCTAAAATGGATCTGATAAAATACATCTTCGAGAAGCCTGCTCTTTCTGGGAGAATATCGAGATGGCAGATGATCCTAACAGAGTACGACATACAGTATACTACCCAGAAAGCTATAAAGGGAAATGTACTAGCTGATCACCTTGCTCACCAAGCTGTAGAAGACTACCAATCCATGAAGTTCGAATTTCCAAATGAAGACATCATGACAGTAAATAACTGTGAAGAATTCGAGCCATATGACGGACCTGAACAAGGATCCCGATGGACCATGTTCTTTGATGGAGCATCCAATGCACTTGGAAATGGTATCAGTGTTGTACTCATATCTTCGGAAGGGTGTCATACTCCCTTTACTGCCAGACTTTGCTTCAATTGTACAAACAACATGGCGGAATACGAAGCGTGCATCTTTGGTCTCAAAGCTGCCATAGACTTGGGGATCAAATCCTTGGATGTATTCGGAGATTCATCTTTGGTTATCAGTAAGATCAAAGGGGGATGGGACACCAAACACCCAAACCTTATCCCTTACAAAGAACATGTTTTGACATTGCTACCACATTTTGAGAAGATTACCTTCGAGCATTTCCCGCGAGAAGAAAATCAGCTAGCAGACGCTCTAGCCACAATGTCATCTATGTTTAAACTTAATTGGGATAACGAGGCTCCCCATACCACCATCGAACAAATGGAAGAACCAACGCACTGTCACGAGATTAATACTGAAGAAATAGTGGACCAGCCTTGGTTTCACGAAGTCAAGAAGTATCTCGAAGCTCAAGAATATCCAGAAGGAGATTCAATCAATGATAAGAAGTTCTTAAGGAGATTCTCTACTAAATTTTTCCTTAGTAATGGAATCTTGTACAAACGCAATCATGACTCTGTGTTACTTCAGTGCATAGATAAGGTTGAAGCTGAAAGGATCATGGCTGAATTGCATGAAGGCACTTTTGGAACCCATTCCAGTGGGCATATGATGGCAAAGAAAATCCTACGGGCAGGCTACTACTGGTCTACCATGGAAGCAGATTGCTATCAACACTCTCGAACCTGCCATAAATGCCAAATTTATGCTGATAAGGTGCATGTACCTCCGGTTCCTCTGAATGTCTTGACAACTCCTTGGCCCTTTGCTATGCGGAGAATAGATATGATTGGGGAAATCAAGCTGACAGCCTCTAATGGACACCGCTTCATCTTAGTGGCCATTGATTATTTTACAAAGTGGGTGGAGGCAGATTCCTTCGCTTCCGTTACCAAGAATGATGTTTCCTGTTTCATCAAGCAAAATCTCATTTGTCGGTATAGTATCCCGGAAAGGATCATCACTGACAATGGTACAAATCTCAACAACACTATGATCACCGCCTTGTGCGGGCAATTCAAGATCCAGCATCACAACTCTTCCCCTTATCAGCCAAAGATGAATGGTGCTGCCGAAGCTGCAAATAAGAACATTAAAAAGATCATACAGAAAACGACAGTCACATACAAAGAATGGCATGATATGTTACCATTCGCTCTCCACGAGTATCGTACCACAGCTCGCACATCAACCGGGGAAACACCCTATTCTCTGGTTTACGGCATGGAGGTTGTCTTGCCTATCGAGGTCCAGATCCCCTCTCTGAGGATTATGAAGGATGCAGGGCTGAACAAAGACGATTGGATCCATACTCGACTTGATCAACTGAACTTGATTGATGAGAAGAGACTTACTGCTGTTTTCCATGGTCAAATGTATCAAAAATAAATGATCAAGGCTTTCAACAAGAAGGTCAGACGCCAAGTGTATCAAGTTGGGGATCTAGTGATCAAATGCATCATACTACCACAAGGTGATCCTAGGGGCAAATGGACTTCTACCTACGAAGGACCATTTATAATCAAAAACATATTCTCTGATGGAGCAATAATCTTGACCACCATGGATGTCGATGACCTGTCGCACCCTACGAACACAGACATAGTCAAAAGATACTACGCATAAGAGACCCGCTAGGTTGACATACCTAGGTAAAACAAGGGCATCACGGCGAACCAAAGAGGTTTGGGAAAAAATTAGGGATAAAACAAAAAATCTGTACACCCAACAAGTTGAAACCCGAAAGGGAGACTTGGGCAAAAAAGGGTTTCCCGGTGGACTGAAAACCCGAAAGGGCGGTCCAGGCAAAAGTTAGGGAATTAAAGTGTATGACTATGTCCCGTTGGATTACCCTACGGACAACCTTTGGCTTCAACTGACAAACTCAGAGGTCCTGATCAATTCAATCATCTTCAGACGAGGCAACAAATAGACAAGATGCTCAGAGATACAAAGGATATAGCAATATGGGAACCCCATGGGATTTTTACACATAGCTATCTTTTCTTTGTATCAAAATTTTCATTTTTTTCCGATGGCGTTCTCTTACTAGAATGTTTGTCTCCTTGTACAAAGATACTTACTCAAAGTCAATACAAAGATATTCCTTTAAAAGTGCAAAACTATCTGTTTTTCTTTACACTTGTGTTTTGTTTACAAAAACGTCCAATGATTCATTGTCGAACATATGCATTTGAACATAATTACTGTTTACAAATAAACAAAATAATAGACAATTACTAATGGCTTTAAGAGGTAGGGAAATATCTCTAAGCTATTTCCATAAATTCCCCCATAATTTATAGTTTGATTCCCAGCGGAACGAGCTTCCAATTATCAATCCCCAGTAGAAGTCGTCAAAATTCTCAGGATTTCATAACAGGATTTTACAAGGAGTACACGGCATTTCCCTTATAACAGAGTTTGTTTCTCTAAACAGAAATTCATCAACACTTAGACTTCACAACATGAAGACTTATATCCTCAGCAGCAGTCAGGAATTTATTTTCCCCAATCCAACAGCAGTGCAGCAAACTAGCTCACATACGTATACATTGCATCCATATATCATAAACATTGATAAAACGAATACATTATACTATGCATTTCATACAACATAAACATTGCATTTTAGCTAACATTTTACCCTTTTCAGGATAAGATTAACAACTACCATTAACAATATTCAAAGTTTTCAGATACAGTTCAGATACGCTCTAGACACAGATGCCATTCTGATACTCATTCAGATTCAACTTCTCAGATACAGTTCAAATACACTCCCGACACGGATGCCATCCTGATACTCATTCAGATTCAACTTTCAGATAATGTTCAGCTTTCATATACAGTTCAAATACGCTCTAGACACGAATTCTATTCTGATACTTATTCAAGTACAACTTTCAGAAACAATTCAGATACGCTCCAGACACGGATGCAACTCTGATACTCATTTAAGTATAACTTTCAGATACGGTTCAGATACGCCCCAGACACGGATGTTATACTGATACTCATTCAGATTCAACTTTCAGATACAGTTCAGATACGCTCCATACACGGATGCCATTCTGATAATCAGTCAAAATCATCTCCCAAATACAGTTCAGATACGCTCCAGACACGGACGCCATTCTGATGCTCATTCTTTCAGCTTACAAATTACAATACAAACAATCACTTTTGGATGGCATATTTAAAGCCCATTTCCTACATCTTTCTATCACCTCTCTAAATGGAATCTTTAATCCCATTCCCTCAACCATCATATCACCAAGTACAAATTTCTGGGCACTCTAGTGTCCAATAATCTTCCACCTTCGAGTCACGACTGGCGAAACACGCTAATCTAACTTTTCAGGCTTTAGAAGATTGAACAGGGTAAGTTGTTGTACCCCAACATTTTCCCTCTCACTTATCAAGAATCTTCTCACAAGATCTCATTGGGCTCAAGACTGCACTAGGGTTTGATCAGCTCAAGACACCTCTTTATGCAATAATGACAAAAATTAGGGTTTGAGTTGGCACAAGGATTTTTGAACTATCAATTCCCCATATGACTTTCATGGATCATTATGGACCCCCAAGATTACTCATGTCAAGTTTCAAGCCATGGATCACACTTTTGATCAGTCAATTGAACAGTTGACCTAAAAATCAACTTTATTGGGGAAAAAGTCAACCATGGACAATTTATAGTCAAACTTCATAATTTTGTATCCACATAAACATTTTAAACCCATATGTATCATTTGGTCAAGTTTGGACCATAATTCCTCAAGAAATTTGATCAAATCTCCAAAAGGGCAAAATGGTCAAAATTAGGGTTTTGACTGGGAAAGGGAAATTTCTGATTTTTTACCTAGAAAATAGTCAATTGGTTTAAGGCATGATATAAAGAGTTCAATTGAATAATTTTTTACCTAATTACACGATTCAAAACATTGCAAATCCTTTGGATTGAAAGATGAATTTTGCAGTCAACTGATCAAAACTCAACTGTATACTGAAAAGTCAAACTTTGACTTTTTGGTCAAATTCAAGTGCCAAAGATCAAAATTCATAAAAACATGTCAAAATAGGAAACTTATTCATCAAGAAACCAAGAAATCAAGATTTCATTTTGAAAAGTCAAAATTTCTAAACTTAGAAATTTTTCTAAGTGTTGAAAATTTCTTATTTTTTCATAAATTTGAGCAATTTTTTCATTATGATACAAGATGATTCAAAGGAAACTTCCAACATGAAAGTTATATATCTCCATGAAATATACAAATTTTCCTCACACAACATTTCCTAAAAGTGCTTGGATCTCAAGTTATAATTTTGTGAATACATGCTCATGAACTAAAAAAGACTTAGTGAAATTTTGCCCAAGTTAGGCAGATTTTTGACCTAACTTCATGGAAATTTTTCACATAGCTCCAAGGAGAATATTCAAAAGCAATTAAAATATGGGTTATAGAGCATATTTCAAGCTTTCCAGAATGTCTAATAACTCCTTGAGATCATTCTTGAGCAAGGATAATCGAAGGCAAGAAGTTAGGGTTTTCAAACTTGAATTACAAGCCATTTTGTGAAGAACACTTGATCCAATTTTCAAGCATGATGTACAAATCTTGTTTTTCAGGTTTCAAAATTGCTAATCACTCAATAATTTAATGTTTACACAACTGATAGAGTCATTGTCCAAGCATTTGAGCCATTATCCAAGTTGCATTTCCATTTTGGGAAGAAAGTTACCACTTCCATTTTGGAAAAGTGACTTTAATCATAATGTCAACTCTTCTTGAGCCCATACATTGTTGTTTCTGACTCCAAAACATCTAAAAGCAATAAGAAACATGTCTACAACCTGCTAACCACCCTTCAAATCCTTGTACTTCACATTGAAACCATGTTTGTCAACTTTGCTTCAAAAACAAGTAACCAAGCCATAACATGTGATTTCAATTTCTGAGTTGTTTCAAGCCTCAAAACCTCTTGCCTATAAGTACATAAACTATTTGCAAGATGACACACAAATTCTAGTGCCCTGAAACTATCTAAAACACTCAAAAACCATAAATCTGCTCAAAAACACCATTGATATACAGTTTTGAACCAAAACTCATCATCTTCATTTCCACTCGTGCGTTTTGAAAACCAATCATTTAAACACCTTCTATACATCATACCAAAGCAATCCAGGCCCCTGTTTCAAGACTGTAACTCCTCCATTACTATCCACAATTTCAAACATCAAGCTTGCAGTTGACTTGAGTAGAGAGTTTCATGAACTTTCAAGGCAAAGTAGGAGTTGGAATACATTCAAGGAGGTCCAGGCAAGTTAAACAGATCCTCAGGCCATCTCAAAAGTTGCTCAAACTCCATTCACGACTCCAGCTGCAAGGGGTAAGTTTTCAAACTTCTATCTCTTTATACAAGCATATTTTGATCCTGATTTGTGAAGACAAAATGTAGATATCTATGCTCTAAAGATGACCATGTTCATAGTTCCCATTTATATTGACTATGTATAGAGAATTTTGGATTTGAAATTTCTGAGAAAATTAGGTTTCAGTTTAGGGCCAGCAAAATTAGTTTTCATCTTTGACTTTTAGTTTACATAAGTTATATAGTTGGATTCGTGGGAAGAAACACCACAACTTTCATGTTTGAACTTTCCATTTTTGTGGAGAGATGAAGAAGATACAGGTGGTCTAGCTAGGCGCAAGGTTGAAGATGAAGTGGTCTTCAGGAAGCAGTTTCTAATATATATTTATGGTTTGGTTATATGACGGGATGAAACAGCCACCCCAATGGCAAGTGCGCGCGTACTAAGTCAATTCTTACCTAAAGGGCGAGGGTTCGAACCAATGTGAACCCCCCTTTTTGTATTTTTTGCATATTTTCTGATTTTTCTAACATTGTTTGTTTTTGCAGGCATTGGGCCTGGCATTGTTTTTTTATTTACTAACTCACCTCCCTTCCTACTTTTGGCACCCCCTGGTCCATTTATTATTATTTACTTATTTATTTCATTTTTCCTTTTAAATATATTTTCTAAAATACTAAAAATCATGAAAAATACAAAAAAAATGATATATTTTATATTTTGACTTATTTTATTTTATTTTCCCATGAACAAAAATATTTTATTTACTATACTTTAGTTATTTTTCTTATAAATTTAATTAATGTTATATTATTTATTTTTCTTTATACCATTTAAAAATACATTATTTAAAATACAAAAAAAGACTAAAAATATTTTTAAAGCTATAAATATTTTCAAGACAAAAATACAAAAAAATACTTTTTCTTTAAACTTATTTTCTTTTAATCAACTAAATAGAATTAGGGTTTTATTCAAAAATCTTTTCTTAATTAATTTCTTTTCTTAATTAATTTAAGTTAATTTAATTTTGATTTAATTATTTTTCTCTAATTAGGTTTAGGTTAAAACCTCTTTCATATAAAAATCCAAACACAAAAATCATTTCTTTCCATTTGCATTTGTACTTTATATATTTCTTCAATTATGTGTACATATTCAATTTGGTTATGTGATACATAGGGAGAATTGACTTGAGGTTTTGCATTTGTGTTCGCAAATGTCGCGTCTTAACAAGAATCACCACCGACTTTTCTTTTATCCAAAAAGAAAAGGTGAAAAAGCACAGGAAAGACCTTTAGAGATGTTTTTTGAGTTCAGGGGGTAGATTATGAAAAGGGAAGGTATTAGCACCCTTTTCATCCATGGTTTTCCATGGGCTCTTAGTTACTTGCTAAATCACTTGCTTTTGTTGTTTGAAATTATATTTGGTGTAGTTCTAAAAGTATTTTGTAAAAGAGGCCATTGTTTAGGCAATCTTTGTAATGATTCTCGTTCGTAAGAATGTATACAAAGATGTTTGTCTTTTTGAAAATGTTTTCAATGTTTGTAAAATGTTTGGAAATGTGTGTGTTTGTTTTGAAAATTGCAAGAATAGTGGTTTGGAAATAGAGCAAGTAATTAGAAGTAATCTACTTACTCAAATGTCTTTCTTGTTCATTTTCTATTCCTTTGACATTGTTGTCTTACCATTGATTTGGTAAGCAACCCTATCCTTGGATGTAAACGGGATGGGCGCGGGTCATCGTACAACCATGATTAGTAATATTGCAAAGTATTTTAGCATTTTTGAGGGACCAAGATCATTTTGCAAGGCAACTTTGAATAGCGTCATCGAGGGACTATGATCTTATACTTGTTTGTTTTTCCAAGATACTTCGCATGCGTAATGTGGCTATTTTTGTATAAGGAAACCAAGTGGAGAAACCCTAAGGGTGCTTGTGTGCAAGTGTGTTTGATTTGCATGCATTTTTGTCTTTATTAGGGTGGTCTATTTTGTCGTTTTCACGCCTGGCCATACACATCCTAATTACTAACAATATATGAAAGCAAATAAAAAGCGCAAAAAAATGTAAAGTCCTACACTATTACAATGTTTAGGGGATGGGGTATACAAGTTTATGAATGGGGATTGCAAAGAAAATAAGCCCTAAATTACTATTACAACCATATTGAAATGCATAAGAATGTACAAGAAAATATGAAATGAACTTATTTTGTTTTAAGAAAATATTTTTGGTCTCTTGTTTTAAGAAATAAAATAAAGTGTAAAGGAAATACTTTTGATGTTTGCTGATTAATGGAATGGAGAGTGATAGAAAAAAATAAAATTAAAAAAAAAGGGAATCAGCGTGTTGCTGATAAAAAACGGAGTCAGAGGTTCTGACCCTGGCACGCTGCAAAACAGAAACTTGTTAGTGAAAATGTATAAGGTCAGAAGTTCTGAACCCACTGGGAACACAATAGTTTTCAGAAGTTCTGACACCACTGGTCACTAAACAGAATTTAGAAGTTCTGAAACCACTTGGCAGAACTTGGTCTCTCTTTCTATGCTAGTCAGAACATCTGCAATTAGGTTATTTCTCCACAAAATGGAAGACATGCAGAGAGTAGTTACAGCAGGTGTCATAGTGTTTCAGAAATAAGAAATATCAGAACCATAAATCAGAGGAAAGTATGCCTTGGCTAACCCTAATTCTAAGTTCTAGTTTCTTTAAGAAAGTTCTGAACTGATTCAATCTCTACTTAAGCAGGCAGATGCATTAAATCTCAGAATATGTACAACATCAGAAACATGATATCTACATTGTATTTTTGAGCATGTAAATCTGATAATGCTTAAGTAGTGTGGTGAGAGTCAGCAGAAACTTACCTTGCAGCTGGGAGAAATTCTGTGAACTGGAGTCAAACTAAACTCTGATGATGCTCTGAAAAGCTCCTTCACGTACTCGGCAAGCTGGAAGTTTCCAACTTCTGGGGATGGCAAGGGGGTGATGTTCTAACTTCTTTGAATGGATGGATGGAGAGTATGTAGTAGTGAATAGAGAAGTTATGGCAGTTTCTAATGTATGGGTCAGAATTTGTATGGATGGTTTTTTAGTCAAGAAATATTTGAGAACAAATGGAGTTTGAAAGCAAGGGATCCAAAATTAACAGGGTTTTGTGTGTTGTGTTTATAGTTTTTGGAGCTCTTGGGATTTTGGCAAGGGTTCAAGGCTTTTCTTTCTCAAATTTTCCACTTCTCTTCAGCAATTTTTCTGGACCCCTTCTCAGTGACCAATGGTGTTCTATTTATAGGCAAAGCTTTGTGGGTTTTAAAATGTCAAGTGGCGCCAACATCATACACTAGATGATGACTTGCTCTTGAAGAAAGTTCAAAAAGGTGTGATAGTTGACAGTTTTTTAGCCTAGGCTGGATTAGTAAGCAGGGATTAAGTAAAAGTGAAACCCATAAGCGAAAAGTAGCGCATGGACCCATACCTAATTCTGTACAAATGTATTTCTATGCTACACGTGGAGAGACCCTTTGGAAAAAGACTCAAGAGTGATTGTGAGCATTAAATAATGATAAGATTTGTCAAAATCAGAAATCCTATAATGTGAGATTTTGCATCATTGCTTAAATCTGGGCCAGAAGTTCCATTTCAGCGTGGTCCAAAACACCTAACTTCTAATCTTAGTATCCTGTTGTCTCAGCATGCTCTGAAGGATCCTCAGGCTTTCTAGTAACCTGGCAGTATGCTTTGTAACTTCCTTTGATTTATCTTTGAAAACTCTGAGTTAAAAAGATTTGCTTCAGCGTTAGCATCCAATCTTCTGATCCTCTTACCTCCTGGCTCTAGTATGTTCTGAAGGATCCCCAGGCTTTCCAGTAACCTGGCAATACGCTTTGTAACTTCCTTTGATTTATCTTTGAAAACTCTGAGTTAAAAAGATCTACTTCAGCATTAGCATCCAATCTTCTGATCCTCTACCTCCTGGCTCCAGTATGTCCTGAAGGAACTTTCAGGCTTTGTAATTTGCATTACCTTAGCAAACTCTGACTGAATTTGCATAGATGCTGAAGAGCCATGTTCTGACTGAAGACTATGTGATGAACCATATTTACAACTTCTGACTGCAACTGCCTGGAGGCTGGCTCAGAAGTTCTGAGGTGTCATTTTTCTTAAATACTTAGAAAAATCCCAAGTATTTGGAAATTTGGCTTTTCCATGGCAATTTTGACTTTTGAATTTCTTAGATGAGACAAATTTCAAATTTCAACATGTCTTGATGAAATATGATTTTGAGATTTGATTTTTGATCCAAAAGTCAAAGTTTGACCTTTTAACGTGAAAATGACTATTTTGCCCTTGTGAGTGATTTTCTTGAAAAGTTGATGCTCAAGGCTTGGAATTGGATGGAAGCAAACTTGAGGATTCAGGGTGATTCCTTGAGGAAATGAGAGGGCAAATTTTGGGGTACAACAGGTTGTAATAGATTAATTAGGTTTATATTATTGCAATCCCCATTCATAAATTGTATACCCCCTCCCACAAGTATTGTCATAGCGTAGTAATTTTGAATTTCGCAATTTATCGCTTTCATATATACAATGCTTGTAATTAGGTTTTGTATGGACAGATTAAAACCAACCAAATAGAAAACCCTAATTCAAGACAAAATCAAGCATGAAAATAACACACTTGTACACAAGCACCCCTAGGGTAAAATCCACTTGGTTGCCTTACAAAATGACCATATTACGCATGTGAGGTATCTTAGCAAAAAAATAAACGAATACAAGATCATAGTCCCTCGATGACGCTATCTAAGTTGCCTTACAAATGTTCTTAGTCCCTAAAAGAGAATTCTAAGATGCCTTGTAAACATTGCTAATCATGGTTATACGATGACCCACGCCCGTCCCGTTAACATCCAAAGATAGGGTTGCTTGCCAAATCAATGGCAAGACGACAATATCAAAGGAAAAAAATGAACAAGAAAGACTTTTGAGTAGGTAGAATGCTCCTAATTACTTGCTCCATTTCAAAACAAATATCCTTGCTATTTTCAAAACAATCACATACACTTTCAAAACATCTTACAAAACTTGCAAACATTTTTAAAAGATCAAACAACTTTGTATACATTCTTACGAACAAGAATTATTACAAAGATTGCCTAAACAATAGCCTCTTTACAAAATACTTTTAAAAACCACACAAAGCACAATTTCAAAAAAAAGCAAGTGATCTAACAAGTAACTAAGAGCCCATGGAAAACCATGGATGAAAAGGGTGCTAATACCTTTCCTTTTCATAATCTACCCCCCGAACACAAGAAACAATCTCAAAGGTCTTTCATGTGCTTTTTCACCTTTCCTTTTGGATAAAAGAAAATTCGGTGGCGACTCTTGCTAACCGCAAAATTTGTGATCGAACGCAAAACCGTCAAGTCAGTTCTTCCACCGTGTCACAACATGATATGCAGGTGTTCGTGAATTCGTGTGTGCGAATGAATATGCATGAATACGAAAGGGGTTAACTGTCTTATTCACTTGGGTATTGTTGTACCCCAAAATTTGCCCTCTCATTTTTCAAGGATTTTCTCACAAGATCTTCTATGACATCAAGTTTTCAGCACTAATACATCAATTTAGGCTTGGAATTGGCAAAAGGGCAAAATGGTCAATTGCATACTAGAAAGTCAAACTTTGACTTTTTGGTCAACATTACATTCCAAGGATCAAATTTCATCAATACATTCAAAAATATGAAACTTGATCATCAAGGAATCAAGAAAGTCAAAAGTCAATGTGGAAGTTCAAACCCTTCAAGACTTGGAAATTTTTCTAAGTGTTTTTTATACATGATAATCTCATTTCTTCATGCCAACTTTTCACCTTGATGCAAGATGATTCAAGAGAAGCTTCCAACATGAAAGTTGTAGATATCCATGATATCTATAACATTTCTTTACATAACTTCTCCTAAACAGGCTTGGATTTCAGGTTATAAATTCATGAAGTCATGACATTTTCATTTAAACACTTAGAGAAATTTTCAGCAGTTTTGGTTAGGTTTTTATCCCAACTTCTTGCCCATTTTTCATCAAGTTCTAGTTTGATTTAACAAAAGTGGCCAACATGAAAGTTATAGAGGGTGTTTCAAGCTTTCCAAAACATCCAAGAGCATAAATTTATCTTATTTGAGTTAGAAGATACAAGGATCTGAAGTTGGACATTCATTCTTGATTTACAAGGCAGATTTGTGATGAATAAGGAACAAGAATCTTAACCCATGCTGCATAATCTCCAATTTGCAGGCCTTGTGACTTGCAAATCTTACCATAATTTAATGCTTACACAAACTTTTGAGCTATGGTCCATTGGGTTTAAGCATTATTCAAGTGATCTTTCTATTTTTGGCACAAAGGCACCATTGCCATTCTTGCAAAAGTTCACTTTAATCATAAAGTCAATTTCTTGAGCCTCTAACTTGTTGTTCTAATCATACTCAACTTTTGCAAGTCAGAATAAACATGTTTAAAGTGATCAACCACTTTAGATAGCTTGGTACAAGCATTGGAAACATGTTCTTCATGCTTGCTTCAAAAATAAGCAAGATAGCCATAACATGTGATTTAAAATCTGAGTTTTCAAATCTCAATCCTTCTCTATAAATAGAGAGGCCAGTTATATTGGTAAACCCTCAAAAATCTCATATTCACAAAAGCCATAACAATCCATAAAACTTCCACTGTTGGGTTTTAAAGTCCAAACCTTTGGACCTCTCATACCTTGCAAGTTCTGCCACATCATCCAAACATTTCATACCACACAGAGGTTGTTTAGTAACCTTCAACAAAAAGGAAAGTCTAGAAGCCTGTTGGAGCTTCCTTAAGGTTCATACAACATCTTGAAGGGTATTTGGTTTCAAAACCTAAAGTGCAGTATTAAGGTAAGTCATCTTTACCTTGCCTTTTCCATACATCAATTTTTTTGTTTATAGGATGTAGCAATCACCATTGTTGAAGTTAATCTTTATTTGTTGTTCCTGTTATTCATTCATATGTTAAAAACTAACTGATGTATGCAAAGAATGGTGTTTAAGGCAGGAAAATGCAGTATGTATCGACACGTATCCACATGTGTCGACCCATCTTAGTGAAAACACAAGGTATGAGTCGACACATGACCCTCATGCATCGACCCATACTGAGTTCAGGTCACAAAACAGAAGCTGGAAAGGACTATGAGTCGACGCATACGCATTTCGCGTCGATGCAAAAAGGTGTATGAGTCGATACATCCCATTATGTGTCGACTCATACTGAACAGATTTCACAAAACAGAAGCTGGAAAAGCCTATGAGTTGATACATACGCGTTTCGCATCGATACAAGAAGATGCATGAGTTGACACATCCCATTACGTGTCGACCCATATTGAACTGATTTTGTTTTGCAGGGGTAGGAGAAGCTATGTGTCCATGCATAGCAGCATGGGTCGACACATAGCAGTTCAAAAGTGCATTTTCCCTTTATTTTACACTATTTTCAAATTCTTTTCATTATCATTCGATATGGTTGTAATATTTTAGTTCCTACTTCACCCCATTGCTAAACTGTACCCCCATCCCCCTAAAGTGATGTAATAGCTTAGATTTTACTTTCCGCCTTTTACTTGCTTTTCATATATTGCTAGTAAATAATTGTGTATGGCAAGATAAAAACAACAAAATAGGCCACCCTAATCAAAGACTAAATGCATGCAAATCAAACACATTATTCACACATGCACCTCTAGGGTAATCTCACTTGTTGCCTATCAGAAAATAGTCATGTCCCTCGAGCATGGGCATTTTAGTAAAGACCCTCGATAAAAAGATCGTAGTCCTTTGATGACCCTTGATATTGGCTTCGGTAAACGATCTAGTCCCTAAAAACGACATTGCTAAAACGTCCCATATGTTGCCTTCTATGACTATACAAACGTCCCAACTCCCGTCCCTTTACATCCAACGATGGGGCTTCCTTCCAAATCAATGGTAAGATAGCCATATCTAAAGGAGGAGGAAAATCACATTTAAGACCTTTCGAGTAGGTAGGTTCGCTCTCAGTTACTCGCTTGCTCACGACAAAAACATTTTATACACCCACACTCTCACCTTTGAACTATTTTTGAAACAAACACTTTGTAGGCGTTCTTATAGAAACAAGAACCATTACGAAGTTCCATTTTCAAAATACTTTCAAAAACACATCTCACAAACATACTTTTGAACTATTTTTGAAACAAACACTTTGTAGGCGTTCTCATAGAAACGAGAACCATTACGAAGTTCCATTTTCAAAATACTTTCAAAAATCACCACCACAAGCACACATTCAAACAAAAGCAAGTGATCTAGCAAGTAACTAAGAGCCCATGGAAAACCATGGATGAAAAGGGTGCTAATACCTTCCCTTTTCATAATCTACCCCCCGAACTCAAGAAAACATCTCTAAAGGTCTTTCCTGTGCTTTTTCACCTTTCCTTTTGGATAAAAGAAAAGTCGGTGGTGACTCTTGCTAACCGCAACATTTGCGATAAAACGCAAAAACCTCAAGTCAGTTCTCCCACCGTACCAAAGAACTGGCGACTCTGCTGGGGAAATTCTAAAAGTGGGGTTACCTTAGGGTTAGATCACTTTTACTTGCTTTCATTGTTTGATTTGTATCCTTTACATTTTGGTTCCTTGTTTGGGTTTGTTTTAAATCCTGCACTCGGATTTGGGGGCACCTTTTAGGTAAGTAGCAATAAACTGTGAGAGAACTGTGCAGCGTATACCGGCATGGTTGAAGCAGTAGCTACGTTGATGTGGCACTTTGGTTGGTACTGGTAACCCTTGAGTCAAATCAAGGAGAGTACGGGGCTTCCGCGTGGTGTCGTGAAGCATCAACTGACTTTAGAACCCTAATTGAACCAACTTGGCCATTAGGACGTAGTGAGATAACCGGTTTCGGTGTAGAGATGAAAATTGGTTAATACTCGATGCTACACTCATTGAGATCGGACTTTTAGGATATCTCGGCCGCAAGAAAAGATTGATTGAGCTGAGACAATGCCAAAAGAAAGGTCAGTGATATTGAGACCCCTTAGAACCCGGTTACTATTAACTAGGACAGGTTGAGCCAACTAAACTTCAAGAGGGTACTTACCTACAAACTCCATGCAAGCCTAAAACTAAGGATTTGTTTGCTTTATGTGAATATGATTATTTGTATATAAACTTGCTTACCTCGCATATTTGTACATAACATCATACCATAGAATTTTCAATGACATTGAACCATAGCATTTCAAGGATCTCAAGGGTCTTTGATGCAGGGTCACGTTGAACCAGACGTCTATCAAGAGGTAAGAGGATTTATTTCCCTCTAACTAAACACCATCAAAATCAAGTACAACAAACCGGAGTCAAGGGCTATGACCCACTTGACATGGTGAGCTTAATTCTCGTGGAAAGACATCCACCGATACAAAGTTCTCCAATCAAAGTTGTTGATCGAAGTTCAACTTCTAACATTTTCTTGTGTTTACCCTGCGAGATCCTTGAAAACATGCATCCACATATCATGCATTATATCATGACAGGTTTCTCCCATTCAAGTCTCCTTATCTTCCTACTGTTTATTTCAGTAGAGATGTCTCTAGAACATACTATCAAGGACATCCAGGCTCAAAACGCTCAACTTCAAGAGATGTTCTTGAACCTATCCAAGGGACAAGAAGAGGTCAAGGCGCTCCTCACCAGGGGCATGATCATGGGAAACCCTGGGGACGACAGAGATGACCAGTTGGAACGACTACAAACTGAGATAGCCATAATGAAGGTCTAAATGATGGGACAACTGGTGGGCCAGATGGCTCTTATCCAAAATCTGGCTCAAGGACAAGAAGAGCTGAAATTTCTTGTCAACCAACTTCGTCAAGACAGTTGCAACCGAATGGGGAAAACATCTAGAATTGGGGATCAAGTTATCATTCAGCCTCCCATGAGACAAGAAGCCGGTTTAAGCGAGAGAGGACCTTCCCAATTTGCTTCCGCGTCATGAGCCCAACAACGACTTCAACCAAAAAATCAGCAAGGGCAAAGCAAGCCCAAAACACGCTTCACTGAAATCAACATGTCTTTGTCTCAAGCACTGCAACACATGTTGGAGGCCAAGCTGGTTATTTTAAGGGACCCTCCTCAGAATCCCAACATAGCCTCCCCAAGGAATAATCCAAATGCAAGATGTGTGTACCACTCCAACAGTCCTGGACATGACACCAACAACTGTTGGGCGTTCAGAAATAAGATTCAAGATCTGATTGACGAAGGAATGTTGGAATTCACACAAGATGGCCATACTGAATTCTTTTGCCGTCCCCCAAAGGCTCACAACTTAAATTGACAAGTCCATACAAAGAGGCTTCTGTTCATTTGAATTTTCAAGTTGTAATTTCTTTTGTTATTCAAACAATTATCTATTAATGTCAAACTTTGTTTCATTAATGCATTGCATATGTTTGTCTTGAATTCATCCTTTCGTTTTCACTATATTTAAACTATGTTTTTTATTCTTCTTATGACATTTAACTCTTTCTAAAGTTACAAGCCTTTAGAGGGAGGATGACGAAAACAATGTCATAATCTCATACAGTATGCTTTTGGACAGACCTTGCTAACGATGTACATGCATTCTTTCAAATCCTAAAAACTAGAGTTATAAGGAAGATAATCCCTAGTCAACCCCTTCGAGCCAAAGAAGTAGAAGTTTTCCGTTTTAACACAATTCAAAACCTTTAATCAAAACCTGGGGCAGGGTAGTCTCTCAGTTAATTCAAACGCGCATTAAGCCGCAAACTCTCATCTCGTAATACAACGAATGATATCAAAAAATGTTCCTCTAAAATCAAAAGACAGTGATGGTTCCCTACCAAATAGGCAGTCATTATCTCTCAAAAAGAAAAGCCCACTAAGTCAAAACCTACAAAGGAGACTTAAGAAAACTGGGGCATCCCGCTGACTGTAATCTCAAAACAGGAACACTCAGGCAAAAATTAGGAATAACAAATCAAAAGAAAGAGGTCACTACAAATCCTCAACAACATGAAGAAAAAATGTTGCAAAAATGACTGCCTTCCAACAAATTTAACTTGTTTGAACCATCACCAAAATGTCATCCCAGACTCAATTGGAGTTCAAACGCACAATTAACTGAGTTTAGGACTGAAGAACATCACGAAGAATGGGTGGGTACAAATACACTTTGAGCCTTTATCCTTTGTTTCTTAAACCGTGAACCAAGCCACGTTACAACCCTTCAAAAGTCCTAATTGAAGCACGGGTTACTTCGAAAGCATACTGTTACAAAAGGCATCCTGACTCCTGTAGGGCTTTACTCAAAATCCTAAGTTGAATTTTTCTTACCAAACTTCTTTACTTACTAAAAACACATTTTTCAAAACTTCAAGACAAGCATAAACTTTGCATTACTTGAATATCACTGTTTGCATATGACTATTTGTTTGACAGCGGAGAAATTCACACAACGAACATCCGATGAACGAAAGCTCTCCCAGAGAACAAAATCACTTCAAAGAAGGACGACACTTCCATTGACAAATATCCTATAAACAAGGGGACATGACATGTCACTATCCAACACACCTGGGGCAGTTCAGTCAAGATTCCAAGGAAATCTCTCAAGAAGTGCAGAGTAACCAGGGGCAGGCCTCCATCTTTATTACTTGGGGCATTAAACGCCAATCTCGGAAAAGTGTTATGTATAGTCAAACATTTTTGGCAGTACCACAAACACTCGCTACTAGGGGTAGTGACAAATCTCCCCAAAATCTTTCTCATAGGATGATTCCCTAACAAGATTTTAATCTCTGAAAACCTTCCCCCAGCTGGGAAAACTTTAAGAATCCTCGAGGACTTCCCCAACGAGTTCATCACCTCTCAAACAGACTGGCAACATGTTTATTTCCCCAACAAACGGTGGGATTCCCCAAATTGAGTTTGCCTCTCCGACTACTACAAATCAAAGGACCACGACTCCTCTTCCCCAGTAGACTACTCTACAATCCCCAGCAAGTTACTATGAAACCTAGACCCGACCAGATATCAGTTCAACTTCGACTCCCCGGTAGAGCAACAGACAACCGAGACTCCTGAACTTTTTTCCCAAGCAGGAATAAAAATTCTCCCCACAGAGTTTTCAATATTCCCTAGCGGAGTTCTCCTCAAACAACAAAGCAGGAATCCCCGGTAGAAATATTCTAATCAAAGCTTGAAGACTCACATAGTCTTCAACAACAGTCAAGGATTTAACGGTTCCCCGTCATCTGTCAAGGATTTATTTTCCCATACGAAAATAAATTCATAAACATTTCACACCTCCTATTCTCATACATGATAAGTGCATACGACACCATCTATTTTATTTTGAGAACATCATGACATCACGAATTTCATACATCATGATATTGCATACAACTAACGTTCTACCTTTTTCATGAAAGATCGATCAACAGACGGCTACCATCATCCTTTTCAAGTTCCAGATTAATACCTGTAGCGAGCTAGGAAAACTATATGTGGACGACTGATTGTAGATTAATACCTGAAACCATCCAGGACAACTATCTCGTCGACCAACCTTTTCAAGTTCCAGATTAACACTTGTAACAAGCCAGGAAAACTATCTTTCTTTCTCAGGCCAGAGATTAATACCTGAAACCAGACAGGATAAATATCTACTCGACCAGCTCAAACGATCCAACCTTTTGATACAGTTCAGATACGCTCCAGATACAGATGCCATTCTGATACTCAAAGACAGCTTTCAGATACAGTTCAGATACGCACCAAATACGGATGCCATCCTGATACTTATTCAAAGACAGCTTTCAGATACAGTTCAGATACGCACCAGATACGATGCCATTCTGATACTCAAAGACAGCTTTCAGATACAGTTTAGATATGCACCAGATACGGATGCCATCCTGATACTCATTCAAAGACAGCTTTCAGATACAGTTTAGATACGCACCAGATACGGATGCCATCCTGATACTCATTCAAAGACAACTTTCAGATACAGTTCAGATACGCATCAGATACAGATGCCATCCTGATACTCATTCAAAGACAGCTTTCAGATATAGTTCAGATACGCACCAAATACGAATGCCATCCTGATACTCATTCAAAGACAGCTTTCAGATACAGTTCAGATACGTACCAGATACGGATGCCATCCTGATACTCATTCAAAGACAACTTTCAGATACAGTTCAGATACACACCAGATACGGATGTCATCCTGATACTCATTCAAAGACAGCTTTCAGATACAGTTCAGATACGCACCAGATACGGATGCCATTCTGATACTCAAAGACAACTTTCAGATACAGTTCAGATACGCACCAGATACGGATGCCATCCTGATACTCATTGAAAGACAGCTTTCAGATACAGTTCCGACACGCACCAGATGTGGATGCCATCCTGATACTCATTCAAAGACAGCTTTCAGATACAGTTCAGATATGCACCAGATACGAATGCCATCCTCATACTCATTCAAAGACAGCTTTCAGATACAGTTCAGATACGCACTAGATACGGATGCCATCCTGATACTCATTCAAAGACAACTTTCAGATACAGTTCATATACGCACCATATACGGATGCCATCCTGATACTCATTCAGATTCAGCTTCTAGATACAGTTCAGGTACGCACCAGATACAGATACCATCCTGATACTCATTCAGATTCAGCTTCTAGATACAGTTCAGATATGCACCAGATACGGATGCCATCCTGATACTCATTCAGATTCAGCTTTCAGATACAGTTCAGATACGCATCAGATACAGATGCCATCCTGATACTCATTCAGATTCAACTTTCAGATATAGTTCAAATACACTCCAGACACGGACGCAATTCTGATACTCATTCTTTCAACTTACAAATTACAATTCAACAAGCATCTTTGGATGGCATCTACAAGCCCATCTCCAACAAGATTCTATCACCTCTCCAAAGGGCATCCATTCCTCCTATCATCGCATCGTCGAGTGCAAATTTTTGGGCACTCTAGTGTCCAATCATCTTCCACCTTCGAGTCACGAATGGCAAAACTCGCCAATCTAACTCTTAAGGTTTAAGAAGATTGAACAGGGGAAGCTGTTGTACCCCAAAATTTGCCCTCTCATTTCTCAAGGATTTTCTCACAAGATCTTCTATGACATCAAGTTTGCAGCACTAATACATCAATTTAGGCTTGGAATTGGCAAAAGGGAAAAATGGTCAATTGCATACTAGAAAGTCAAACTTTGACTTTTTGGTCAACATTACATTCCAAGGATCAAATTTCATCTAGACATTCAAAAATATGAAACTTGATCATCAAGGAATCAAGAAAGTCAAAAGTCAATGTGGAAGTTCAAACTCTTCAAAACTTAGAAATTTTTCTAAGTGTTTTTTATACATGATAATCTCATTTCTTCATGCCAACTTTTCACCTTGATGCAAGATGATTCAAGAGAAGCTTCCAACATGAAAGTTGTAGATCTCCATGATATCTATAACATTTCTTTACACAACTTCTCCTAAACATGCTTGGATTTCAGGTTATAAATTCATGAAGTCGTGACATTTTCATTTAAACACTTAGAGAAATTTTCAGCATTTTTGGTTAGGTTTTTATCCCAACTTCTTGCCCATTTTTCATCAAGTTCCAGTTTGATTTAAAAAAAGTGGCCAACATGAAAGTTATAGAGGGTGTTTCAAGATTTCCAAAACATCCAAGAACATGAATTTATCTTATTTGAGTTAGGAGATACAAGGATCTGAAGTTGGACATTCATTCTTGATTTACAAGGCAGATTTGTGATGAATAAGGAACAAGAATCTTAACCCATGCTGCATAATCTCCAATTTGCAGGCCTTGTGACTTGCAAATCTTACCATAATTTAATGCTTACACAAACTTTTGAGCTATGGTCCATTGGGTTTAAGCATTATTCAAGTGATCTTTCTATTTTTGGCACAAAGGCACCATTTCCATTCTTGCAAAAGCTCACTTTAATCATAAAGTTAATTTCTTGAGCCTCTAACTTATTGTTCTAATCACACTCAACTTCTGCAAGTCAGAACAAACATGTTTAAAGTGATCAACCACTTTAGATAGCTTGGTACAAGCATTGGAAACATGTTCTTCATGCCTGCTTCAAAAACAAGCATGATAGCCATAACATGTGATTCAAAATCTGAGTTTTCAAATCTCAAACCTTCTCTATAAATAGAGAGGCCAGTTGCAAGAGAAAAAGGTTGGAAAAACAGGTTGGAAGAGGTTAGAAAAAATAGAGAGAAAGAACAAGGAAAAAAGCCAGAAGTTATATTGGTAAACCCTCAAAAATCTCATATTCACAAAAGCCATAACAGTCCATAAAACTTCCACTCTTGGGTTTTAAAGTCCAAACCTTTGGACCTCCCATACCTTACAAGTTCTTCCCAACCATCCAAACATTTCATACCAGAGGTTGTTTAGTAACCTTCAACAAAAAGGAAAGTCTTGGAGCTTCCTTAAGGTTCATACAACATCTTGAAGGGTATTTGGTTTCAAAACCTAAAGTGCAGTATTAAGGTAAGTCATCTTTACCTTGACTTTTCCATACATCAATTTTTCTGTTTAAAGGATGTAGCAATCACCATTATTGAAGTTAATATTTATTTGGTGTTCCTGTTATTCATTCATATGTTAAAAACTAACTGATGTATGCAAAGAATGGTGTTTAAGGTAGGAAAATGCAGTATGTATCGACATGTATCCACATGTGTCGACCCATCTTAGTGAAAACACAGGGTATGAGTCGACACATGACCCTCATACATCGACCCATACTGAGTTCAGGTCAGAAAACATAAGATGGAAAGGACTATGAGTCGACGCATACGCATTTCGCGTCGATGCAAAAAGGTGTATGAGTCGATACATCCCATTATGCGTCGACTCATACTGAACAAATTTCACAAAACAGAAGCTGGAAAAGCCTATGAGTCTATACATACGCGTTTCGTGTCGATACAACAAGATGCATGAGTCGACACATCCCATTACGTGTCGAACCATACTGAACTGATTTTGTTTTACAGGAGCAGGATAAGCTATGTGTCGATGCATAGCAGCATGGGTCGACACATAGCAGTTCAAAAGTGCATTTTCCCTTTACTTTACATTGTTTTCACATTCTTTTCATTATCATTCGATATGGTTGTAATATTTTAGTTCCTACTTCACCCCATTGCTAAATTGTACCCCCATCCCCCTAAAGTGATGTAATAGCTTAGATTTTACTTTCCACCTTTTACTTGCTTTTCATATATTGCTAGTAAATAAGTGTGTATGGCAAAATAAAAACAACAAAATAGGCCACCCTAATCAAATACTAAATGCATGCAAATCAAACACATTATTCACACATGCACCTCTAGGGTAATCTCACTTGTTGCATATCGGAAAATAGTCATGTCCCTCGAGCATGGGCGTTTTAGCAAAGACCCTCGATAAAAAGATCGTAGTCCCTCGATGACCCTCGATATTGCCTTAGGTAAACGATCTAGTCCCTAAAATCTACATTGCTAAAACGTCCCATATGTTGCCTTCTATGACTATACAAATGTCCCAACGCTCGTCCCTTTACATCCAACGATGGGGCTTCTTACCAAATCAATGGTAAGATAGCCATATCTAAAGGAGGAGGAAAAGCACATTTAAGACCTTTTGAGTAGGTAGGTTTGCTCTTAGTTACTCGCTTGCTCACGACTAAAACATTTTATACACCCACACTCTCACCTTTGAACTATTTTTAAAACAAACACTTTGTAGGCATTCTTATAGAAACAAGAACCATTACGAAGTTCCATTTTCAAAATACTTTCAAAAACACATCTCACAAACACACTTTTGAACTATTTTCGAAACAAACACTTTGTAGGCATTCTCATAGAAACGAGAACCATTACAAAGTTCTATTTTCAAAATACTTTCAAAAATCACCACCACAAGCACACATTCAAACAAAAGCAAGTGATCTAGCAAGTAACTAAGAGCCCATGGAAAACCATGGATGAAAAGGGTGCTAATACCTTCCTGTTGTACCCCAAAATTTGCCCTCTCATTTCATCAACATTTTCTCACTACAAGACTCTTGGAAGTCAAGATCAAGTTAGGGTTTGCTCTGCTCAAGACCCCTCCTTGCACTGTTGACCCAAATTAGGGTTTGAGTTTGCACAGGGATGTTTTGACCTAAAATGCCCAAAGTGACTTTCATGCTTCATGTTGGACTCACAAGTTTATCCATACCAAGTTTCAAGCTTTGATTCAAATTTTTGCCCAGTCAATTGGACAGTTGACCTGAAAATCAGCTGTATTGGGAAAAACGTCAAATGTGGCCAATTGACAGTCAAACCTCATGAATTTTGACTCACATCAATATAATGAACTCATATGAACCATTTGGTCAAGTTTGGATCACAATTCCACAAGAAATTTGATCAGAACACAAAAAGGGCAAAATGGTCATTTTTAGGGTTTTGACTGCACAAAGGCAATTTTTGACTGTTTGACCTAGACAATGGCAAACCAAGCTCACATATGGACTCAAGGACTCAATTTCATTGTCTTGACCCATTCAACAAGTTCAAAAAATCTTAAATGCATAAGATTGACAGATGAATTTTTCAGTCAACTGATCAAAATTTGATTGTACACTGAAAAGTCAAACTTTGACTTTTTGGTCAAAATCAAGTGCCAAGATTCATTTTTCATCAAGACATGTCAAATTATGAAACTTGTTCATCAAGAAACCTAAAATTGCAAATTAGGTTTAAAATGAAAAAAATTCATAACTTAGAAATTTTCTAAGTTATGAAATTTTCTTATTTTTTCCTAACTTTGTCCCATTTTTTCACCAACATGCAAGTGGATTCAAACAAAACTTGAAACATGAAAGTTGTAGTCCATCACAAAATCTACAACTTTGATTCACAAAGTTTTCTCAAAGGAAGCTTGTATCTCAAGTTATGAGTTTTGGAATAAGGGTACCAAACACTTTTAACTTAGAGAAATTTTGCCCTATTCTAGGCAGGATTTTGGCCCATCTTCTTGTCCATTTTTCACATGGTTCCACTTGGAGTTTCAATTTTCATTACAAATATAGATTGTAGTACATGTTCCAAGCTTTCCAAATTATCCAAGAACTCCTCAAACACCCTTGTGGTTAGAGAGAATCGAATTCACAAAGTTGGCCAAAACTCACTTTTGTTCATGGCCAAGGCTTGTTCATAACAATTGCATTTTTCAAATCAGCATGGTTTATGCTAGCTTGCAGGCCTCTAAACCTCTTCACACTCAATAATTTAATGCCTAACCATTGTGTTAAGGTGTTATTTCTTCCATTTGGGCATTACACATAGAATTAACCCTTAATTAGAAAAAGCAAAGTTTCCATTTTGATAAAGTATCACTTTATGTCAAATTCCAAATCCTTGAGACATAGGGCGGATCTTTAAGGAAAGAGTGAGTACACAAATCCCATTTACCAAGGGTAAATGCTGCAGCATACATGATAGAGGTCACAGGCCTGAATTGTCAAGTTGAACATCTTGGCTTCAAAAACAAGCAACTTTGCAAAACACATACAACTTTCATTTCCTGTAAACACAAGCCAGAAAAAACCTTGTACTCATCTTCCATACATCCCAACTGACCTAAAGCACGACTCAACCACCCCTCATACCTCCTAATACACCAAAACATCATCTTGCTGCAAAAACAGGGCAGCTGCTGCAGATTGAGGTCCACAACTCAATCCACTCGTGCACTTTGGCTAAAAATCTTTCAAACACCTTCCATACCATCCACTGAAACTATTCCAAGCCTTGAACTAAAGTTGTAACACCCCTAACCTCGTTTGCCATTTTCACTTTCAAGCTGTGCAGGTGAACTTCTATAGCACGACACAGGCTGTTTCAAAGCAAGCTAGGTACTTGGGAAGCATCCTTGGACTTCAGGCAAGCTCAACAGAAGCTCAAAATCCATTGAAAGTTACCACATTGCTCTGCTCGAGTCAAGCTGAAACAGGTAATCCATGGACCTCTATCTCTCTATCCAGGCATGATTAAGCTTAGGTTTGTGAATGAAACATGTTCTACTCATAGCCCTGAAGCCATACATGTGTTCACTTTTCATTTATATTAAGCATGTTGTGAGAATTTTAACCATAAATATCTGGAAAAAGCTAGGTCAGAAATTGGGGATGATGAAATTCTCCCTGGTTTCTTAGAGTTAGGTCAAGTTTTTTACATGTTTGGAATCGTGGTTTGATGCTCTACATTGTTTGTGTTATGAGTTTTGGCTAAAAATCAAAGAATCAGGAGTTTGTATGGAGCAAGGGAAACGCGCGTTTTTGATTCAAAGAGGTGCTGGAGGTTGAAGACAGAGTTGACTTGGGCTGGGCCTGAGTCAGCTTGCTGTATGCACCCCTTTTTTCCATTTGCACCCCCTGGCCCATTATGTGAAATATTTGACATTTTTGCAATTTTCTTTTTGATTCTGATTTTTATATTTTTTGCTCAAACATAAAAAAACACCAAAAATATTTTTCCACTTTTTTTTACATTTATTTGGCATTTATTTACTTTATTAAACATATGTATGTAAATAAATATATTTCCTTTTCATTTTAAAACCCTAGAAATAATACAAAAATATTTATTTTTTTTAGTTATTATTTTTTATTTACATTTTGAAAACAATTTCTAAAATATACATTTTTGTAACTAATTAATATTTTATTTTTTGTACATATTTAGCATATTTAATATCTATAATATATAAATACTTGTATATTTTATTTTATTAGATAATTAGGACAAAAAATATAGAAATAATACATTTTTATTTTTATTTAATATTTGACACAAAAATACTTTTTTTAACAATATACTTTTTTTTATTTTTGTATAAATTAATAATATCTTGTACATAATTAATAAATAAATGCTATTTATTCAAAATTAGGGTTTTGCCCTAAACAACAAAAATAACCCAAAAAAATGACTTTTTTTATTTTGTTTATACTTCAAACATGAAAACTTTTTCACATACATAAACAATCTTTTTTTGCATAATACATTGCATTTTGATATTTATTTAATTGTATTTATTTAAATGTTAAATATTAATTTGTATATTCGATATGGTTGTAATAATTTAGCATTTATTTCCTTGTCAAATATCCCCCAATTCAAACTTGTATCCCCATCCCCATAATCATGTTGTAATAATCTAGGACTTTAAATTCTCGCACATTTAAAAGTTTTCAAATTATGCAATGATAGACTTAGGGCTTGTATGCAAAATCAATCAACAAATAGCTTGACCTAATTCAATATAAACATGCATGAAAAACAAACACAATGCACACTTGCATCCCTAGGGTTACATCCATTTGTTGCCTTCAAAAATGGGCCATGTTTGCATGTCAAGTACTTTGGCAAAACAAAAACAAAACAAAAACAAACAAAATGATCATAGTCCCTCGATGACGCTATCTTGTTGCCTAAACAAAATGATCATAGTCCCTCAAGAAAATTGCCAAAATACTTGACACTATTGCTTTCATGGTCTATACGATGACCCGCGCCCGTCCCGTTAACATCCTAACACAAGGTTGTTCACCAAATACAATGGTGAAACAACACTGTTAAAAGGGTTAAAAACATAAGGAAAGATCTTTGAGTAAAAATAGGGTAGACAACTCTTAGTTACTTGATCAAACTTGCAAAGAAAACATCCTTGCTAATTTTCAAAAACACACATCACAACACAATTTCCAAACAACTTTCAAAACATTGAAAAACTTTTCAAAATACAAAAACACCTTTGTATATACTCAAAGACGAGTCATTACAAAGGTTGCCACAACAATGGCCTCTTTTCAAAACATCTTTCAAAACCACACACAAAGCACCATTTCAAACAATTGAAAATGCAAAGCAAGTGATCTAAGCAAGTAACTAAGAGCCCATGGATAACCATGGATGGAAAGGGTGCTAATACCTTCCCTTTCTATAATCTACTCCCCGAACCCGAGAAAACATCTCAAAGGTCTTTCCTGTGCTTTTTGACCTTTCCTTAGGATAAAATAAAAAGTCGGTGGCGGCTCTTGCTCAACCGAAACATTTGCGAAAACAAACGCAAAACCTCAAGTCAGTTCTCCCTCCGTATCACACTTCCCTTTTCATAATCTACCCCCTGAACTCAAGAAAACATCTCTAAAGGTCTTTCCTGTGCTTTTTCACCTTTCCTTTTGGATAAAAGAAAATTTGGTGGCGAATCTTGCTAACCGCAACATTTGCGATAAAACGCAAAAACCTCAAGTCAGTTCTCCCACCGTACCACATGTATGTATCTGTTTTTTGCTTATTATTTTACTTAGCGACTATCTTTAAAATAGATACACAAATGAGATGTGGAAACAAAATTCCTTTATTAAAAGTAACGTGATTCAGATATTGAAAAATATTACGATCTTAAACCAAAACTTTGCGTGAAATCAAGCAAAAAGGAAATAAGTGTTCTAGGTGCGCATGCAGATATATGATCTTGAAACCACCCTATATTGCTGACAAATCTTGAGAAAGTATTCAGCATATTATTTCCCTTTTGTGGCCTTGATTTCAGACATGTTTGGCATGTTGACGCAGGCAAGTTGTTTCCTTCGATATCCATTTTAAAAGATAGTCACCGAGATCTTGAGTTTATTATTTTTTTGTACCCCGTGAATAAGACAAAGGAAATAAGCAAATGATGAATATGAGATATATATGAATGCATGAATGTATAAGTGTTGGGTTGAGTAACGGGATTTTGTGACAGGTTCTTGTGATGGGTACCCCTATAAGGTAGGTTCCTTAATTTTGACCTATGGTAAATCTACCTTCCCAGGAGGTGGTTTCCTTAAGGGTATCATGAATAACACCGGAGGGAAAAGGCACAAGGGCCTCCCTTAGGTGGAGCCTCTTTACGGACCGAAACTTTCGTGTCAAAGTCGTGAAAGGTCTCGTCATGAGATTTTGGGTTAAGGTCGTTACAAAGAGTCATAGGTGACCTTCCAAAGTCCTACTCGTCAAGAGGATATTGTTGTACCCCAAAATTTGCCCTCGCATTTTTCCACAAGAAATCACAGTTTCAGGCGTTTCCTGATTTTTCAAAATGGCTCAAGAATCGGTCAAACAGAATTTTCTCGTCAGTCAGACAAAATTAGGGTTTTCATTGGTTTTCATGGCTCTGAAACAGTTCATACAGTTTGTTTAAGGTTTGGTTGATTTTGGCTCAGTTTTGATCAGGCGAACGCTTCTTTGGCATTTGATCAGGAATTAGGGTTTTTGTGCGCGCGTTCTCAGAAAGATTTAAATTCTACAGTGCTTTTCAAGTTATGCTGAGATGTGGATTGAAACATTTGGTTTGAGTTCGCATTGTGTAACTAAATCAGTGAAAAGATGCATTTGGATTGGATTTGCAATGTTTGGTTAAAATCAGTAAAAGGAAAATACGTTTGGACAGTTGCTGTGTTTGACTGTGCTTTGCTTTGGATTTGTGAAACGCCAGGTTTATTGGTTGATCGATGCTAAAATCACATTGTTTATTTAATTGTTTATTATTCTGAGTTCAAATGATTGGAATTTATTTTCAATTATTATAATTTAAAGAATTATAAATAATAAAATGAACAATTGAAAAGAGGAAAAGAATTAATTGGATAAAAAAGCTTTTCTTTATTTGTATAATTGTTTTTGTTTACAAATTGTTTACAATAATGATTTTACAGTAATTAAAGACTATCCTAATTTTTTCTAAATCTTAAATTCTTCATCTTCCATCCCTTGCTCCCTCTGCCTCATTGGATTTTATCTGCAAAGAACAAGAAAGAAGAAAAGTCAGAAACAGTTAAATATTAAAGAGACAGACAGATAAAAAAGGGTCATCATTAAAAGCAAATGGCCAGGATCAGTTCGCCCTCTTTGCAAATCACGGGATTTCTCCCGGTTCACAAAGAGGGATGAAAATGTTTGCAAATTAAATATGAATGCACAAAGTATACAAATTCCAAAGTTCAAATTGGCCAACCAACTGTATAGTTCAAAAGCAAACAGCATGTACAACTAAAAGTTCAAATTGCCAAACAAAGTCCAAATTCAAACTTTCTGCCAAAAAGTTGTCAAAAGGATGTCAAAGTACAAAAGGCCATCAAAATGTTGTCAATATGCAGCAAAGCTGTCAAAAGAAGATGTAGAAAGATAACAAGAGGCATAAAATTTGGAAGAAGTACAAAGTATGCAGAGAAAGATTAGTGTGCAAGCAACTTTTCAATTCATCATTTCCTAGGCCATTACTTTTTCAGAAAATAATATCTAAGCAATATTTAATATGCTTAAAATAAGGAGAGAGAGGAAAGAGGAAAAGAAAAAAAGGGCTTACAGGCTTTAGGCTGGAAGGAAGAGAAAAGATATAAAACAAAAACTGCTATAACCTAAAGGCCCCCAGCGTATAACAAGTTCAAAAAATCCCAAACCAGCTTAAACTATCAAAAGCCAAACAGAACTCAGAACATAAAAACCCCTTCAAGAACTGTCAAACTGCCTCAACAAGCCCAAGCTTGGAACCTGCCTGAAACCTAAAACCAGTTAACAACACAAACTTGTCAAGCCTAAACAATACCCTGTCAAGCCACAAAGCCTAAAGATTCAAAAACCATACAACAACATACTTGCCTAAGCATCCAAACACATAACCTGTGTCAAAACTGTAATACTTCCAAGCATCATCCTGCATAAAGCCTAACAGAAACATAAACCTCAAAGACTTTTTACAAACCTTAAACCACTGTCAATCCAACCAAAGCCATCAAGCCAAATGGCCTAAACTAGAGAAAAGCCTTACCATTCAAAGCATCAACCTGTCAAGCCTTACCATTCAAAGCATCAACCTGTCAAAAGCCTAACCAATCTCCAACATTTCAACACATGTTCAGATTCACAACTCAAAAGTCAGAATAATATCCAAATCAATCAAGCTCTCAGAACTAGGGAAGTTCATCATTGAGCGTCTAAATCCAGCACAAAGCCAAAAGAGGGAAAGCTAGTCAAAACTAACGTTTCAACAATAGCATATCAAAGACAAATACATGAAATCAATACACAATCACACTTGCACCCTCTAGGGTAATCCCACATATTGCCTTCCAAAATGGGCCATGCTTGCACGTCGAGTTTCTTTGGCAAAACAAATTCAAATGATCATAAGTCCCTAGATGACGCTTTCGAAAGTCGCCTATCAAAATGATCAAGTCCCTTTAAGCAAATTGCCAAATACACTTGGCACCATTGCATTCATGGTCCGTACGATGACCCGCGCCCATCCCGTTAAACATCCTAAACGCAAGATTGTCCACCAAATTCAATGGTGGAACAAAATTGTTAAAAAGGGTTGAAAACATAGAGAAAACCTTTGAGTACAATAGGGGTAGACAAGACTCTTAGTTACTTGAGATCAACTTTCAAAAACACTTGCCTTCTTTTCAAAAACCACACTTCATACACACTTTCAAACAAACTTCCAAAAACATTTTGAAACATCTTTTCGAAAAGATACACACTTTTGTAAAACACTCAAACACGAGTCAATTACATTGGTTGCCTAAGACAAGGCATCTCTTCAAAAACATTTTCAAAACACACACACACACACCATAATTTCAAACAATCGAAAATCAAGGCAAGTGATCTAAAAAACCAAGTAACTAAGAGCCCATGGATAACCATGGATGAAAAGGGTGCTAACACCTTCCCTTTTCATAATCTACCCCCCGAACCCATGAAATATCTCAAAAGGTTTTTGCTGTGCTTTTTAACCTTTCCTTTAGGATAAAATAAAAATTCGGTGGCGACTCTTGCTAAACCGAACAAGTGTGAATACAAACACAAAACTCAAGTCAGTTCTCCCACCGTATCACAGAACTGGCGACTCTGCTGGGGAATCATTTAAAAGTGGGGTTACCTTAGGGTTTAGATCACCTTTACTTTCTTGCTTTGATTGACTTGATTGATTTATATTTTGGGTCCTTGTTTGGGTTTGTTGTGAATCCTACACCCGAATTCGGGGCACCTTCTTAGGTAAATAGCGAAAAAACTGTGAGGGAACTGTGCAGGGTATACCGACACGGTTGAAGTAGTAAGCTATGTTAGTGTGACATATTTGTGAGTATCGGTAACCCTTAAGTTCAATCAAGGAGAGTACGGGGCCGCTGAGTGATATCGTGAAGCACTAACGAACTCTTAGAACCTTAATTGACCATCTTAGCCTTTTTAGGGGTAGTGAGATGACCGACTTTGGTGCAGTCCGAAGTTGGTAGATACTCGATACTACACTTATTGAGGGTTGTTTTCTTGGAATATTTTGGTCGCCAGTAAGTGGCTAAACCGAAACGATGAACACAGAAAATAATCCAATGATATTGAGCTCCTTAGAACCCGGTTTCTATTTTAGGACAGGATGAGCAAACTAACTTCAAGAGGGTACTTACCTAAACCCCATGCAAGCCTAAACCTAAGGACTTGTTTGCTTTGTGTGAATATGATTACCTGTACATACACTTACTTGCTTTCGCATACATGTACATAACATCATGACATCATACCATAGCATTTTCAATAACCATTTCAAGGATCTCGAGGGGTCTTTTGATGCAGGGTCACGTTGAACCAGACGTCTACCAAAGGGCAAGAGGTTTCCTCCTCTAACAAATGCCAATCAAAGTTCAAGTGCAACAACTTGAATCAGTGGCTATGACCCACTGGACATGGTGAGCTTGATTCTCGTGGAAAGACATCCACCGTCACAAAGTTCTCCAGTCAAAGATTAAGTGCAATAACTTGAATCAGTGGCTATGACCCACTCGACATGGTGAGCTTGATTCTCGTGGAAAAACATCCACCAGTGCACAGTTCTCCGATCAAAGTTCAAGTGCAACAACTTGAATCAGGGGCTATGACCCACTTGACATGGTGAGTGTGATCGGTGGATCTGGAACTGACTGTTTAACGCTGGTTCGCGAAATGTCGCGGAAGCAAGAGTCGCCACCGTCTTTTATTTTCTCCAATAGGAAAGGACAAAAGCACAGAAAAATTCCTTTAAAGAGATCGCTCTCGGTTCGGGAGGTAGGTTATAGAAAGGGAAGGTGTTAGCACCCTTTCCATCCATGGTTATCCATGGGCTCTTAGATACTTGCTCATATGTTTTCAAAAATTGTTTGTTTGCTTTTCAATGTGGGTTTAAAAGTTTCTTTTGAAAAATTTCAGATCGACTCATGCGTCAGAGTGTTTGAAAAATTTGCTTTGAAAGCTTTTGAAAATGTGTTGGTGAAAAGTATTATTTGTTTGAAATTAGAGCAAGTATCCTTGAGAACCTACCTACCCTAAGGAATTCGTCTGTGTAGATGTCCTTTAAAGTAGTGCCATCCCACCATTGAGAGGTAGGTAGCACCACCGTTGGAGGTGTTCGGGTCAATTCGAGTTTAGGGACATGGTGATCACCAGAGCAATGGGAAGACACCTTAGAAGCTACCCTCATGCCAGGTTCCCGGATCATGAGGACTTACTAAGACGTCCTCTGCTCGACGATCACCTTTCGAAAGGCAACAGTGAGGCGTACCCTAGGGGTGGTGTGTGCGAATTGTGTGTCAGATTTCAGTTATTTGTCTTGTCATGTTTGTCGTGATCTACGCTTGATTTTAATTAGACATTCATTCTTTCATGCTTGGTTAACAGTTAAATATTTGCGAGGAAATAAATCTAAACTATTACAAATGGCGCGGGTCCACATCGCCAAAATTAAACTGGACCCGATTTAGCGAAAAAATAAATAATGCGAAGAAATAAAGTGCGAAAAGTAAATTACATGGCTTAGGGACAATTACATAATTATAATTAAACGACATAAGATAAATGCGCAAATTAAATAATTAAAACGAAACTAGGGCGTTGGACCCTTTTTGCAAATAATTAGAATTAATAAGGATTTAAAAATTAAAATTAAATGAGAATGATATTTTTGTGTTTTTTAGATTTAATTAGAAAAAAAAGTTAATTAAAATTAAATTAAGAAGCAAACCCTAATTCTAATATTTTTTATTTATTGTGAAAGAATTAAAATATGACCTAAATTAAACCTAATTCATTTATGTACAATTTAAATAGAAAAATAAATAATAGTAAATAATAATTATTATTGTGGAAAAAAGGGAAATAAAAAGAATTAACAATTAAAACCTAAATTCTACATTTTTGGATTTTTTTTATTAAAAAAGGAATTAAAATTAAAACCTAATTAAACTAAATTATTTACATTCTAATTTATTTATGAAAATAATTATAATAAAATAAATATTATATTTTTGGCCTTTTTCTGATTTTTTGAATGTTTTTATATTTTGTAAAAAAGGAGAAAATTAATTAATTAAAGCAATAAAAATAAATAATACAATAATTAAAATAATAAAAGAAAAGAAAAAGCAAACCAGAGTGGGGTGTTGCCCCAAATAAGGAGGTTCCAATTTAAGAGGCCTGGCCCAATAAGCTTCAGTCTTCGTTGACTTTTTTGGATTGTGTGTGATGCTTTGACTCACGCCTATGGTGTACTTTCAATATTAGCCCTTGATCTGGGACTCTCAGGCATATGTATGCTTAGATGAGAAGGACGTATGGTACGTGCACATTCCTGAAGCTGCATGGGATTTACAATTGAAAAATAATATAGGATTTGGCCAGACCTGGGACTTGAACCCAGGTCTTTGATGTTACATGCATAGTGCGTTGCCAGCTGAACCATTCACTTTCAATTAACATAATATATCAATTAAATAACAAATATCAAAATTGGTCAGTGGTCCCTAAAAGCGCGCGCTGATTTGAATGAACCACTCAGTGGTTGCCAGCGCGTCGTCTTCCCCATTATTTTCTGAAACAAAACCCTTTAGCCACGGTTTTGGATGCGTGGCCTTAAGCAACCTACAAGAAAATAGCGATTAGCATCCTGGGCATCATAAATTGTTCGCGAGCACATGGATCTTCTCGTCTCTGAGCACTAAATTCAACCATGGTATCCAGAAGTCCTAATTTTTCTTCTACACAAAATCCCTAATTCGAGCTCCTGAAAACCCTAACTTTTAGCAATGGCATAATCGTATATGGTCAATAAAAATGCAATTAAACACCACAGTTAGCTTTAGAATTTCACAAAGAATAAGAATCAACAAACAAAATTCATGAAAGATGCTTAGGATATGATATGCGATTTGGAAATTTTCAAGGTTCAGTCAAGGTTCTTGATACCAATTCAAGGTGTTTTTGTTGATGGTAATGATTGGCACGCGTTCAGAATCACCCAAGGAAGCTATTGGAATGGAAGTTGAAGCTTGAATCTCCCTCTAAGGCACTTTTCAGTTTTGAGTTTTTTATGAAAAATTCCAATATGCAATAGGGTTCTTGGGCGCAGCTTTCAGTCTTGGATGCTTAGGGTTGTGATGCTGTGTATGTATAGAGTGATTTAGGTTAACAAAACTACACAAAATCTCAAGCATTGATGATTTTCACATATTTGATTTTACAAGATCTTTTTGAATATTTTTTTATGGTTTTTGTGCCAAATCTGATCAATTAGCATCAAATCCTTCCCTATTAGCATGTGCACGAGTTATAGAGTCCAAAGCATGCATAAAAAGATTTTTTAGGTTAAGGTTTATATTTTTCATGAATTAAAATGATTTAAATGAATATAAATTAATATTAATTCAAATAAATAATTAAAAAATATGAGAATACTTCCCCTTGGGCCTAGTGGTCGTGCATAGGCTTGGCATGAAGAAATTTGGAAGATAATTGGGCCCATTTGCATTTTTAGGCCTTTTGCATCCTTGTTGACTTTCAAAAATTTCCAAAAATTTCCCAACTTCCACAAGGCATAACTTGGTCAATTTTTAAGCTTTTCACATGTTCTTGGACATTTTGGAAAGGTCTTTGAGTCCTTTAACCAATGCCTTTGGTCCCATGTCATTTTGATTTACCAATCTCAAGTTATGGCCTTTGACTTAAAGTCACTTTTTGTTGACTTTTGAAAATGACCTATAATGTTGAAATTGATAACTTTTTGTGAGAGCATTTCTTGGACTTGGAACATGAAGATGAATTGTAGGAAATGTCTTTCTCTTCAAAATGAGCTTTGGATGGAATTTTTCTGATAATCCATGTGAAAGTTATGCCCTGGTCAATTTCAGTTGACTTTTTCAGCTGTCCAAATATAGCAACTTTTGCATTTTTGATGATTTCTGAGCCAAACTTTGAGAATCATGATCAAGCATTGATCAAATGATGTTTGTGGCTTCAAAATGATATGTTGACCAAAAATTTGAACTTTTGACTGCCAAATGACCATTTTGCCCCTACAGTTGACTGTAGTGCAATCTAGGGTTTTGACTGTGCAATCTTGAGCTGAATGCCTTGAAACTTGACATGAGGATACTTGACCATCTTTGTAGGCATATGAGACTTGATTGGGCCTTTGAAAAGTTCATTTGCTTGACCAGAACCCAAACCCTAGTTTTGACTGTCTAGGAGACAGTTGAGTTGCACAACCCTTGGGGAATTTTGTGACCTTGACTTTGATAATTCTTGATGAATATGGGAGGGCAAATTTTGGGGTACAACAGTTGCCCCTGTTCAATCTTCTTAGACCTGAGGATGCAGATTGGCTGACGTGCCTTTCGTAATCCGAGGGTAAAAGATGATTGAACACTAGAGTGCCCAGAAATTTGCGCTCACATAGTAGCGGTGATGATGAGGGAATGGGCTTATAGATGCCATTTGGATGTTGCTTGGATAGGATGATGGGCTTATAGATGCCATCTGGATGTTGATCGCGTAGGAAGTTCCTTAGCGAGAACCTGCATACCTGCAAAACAGAAAAATGAGTACCTGACACGTCGCAGGAGCTGATTTTGGATGCTTGATATAGATATGTCCTGACTAGTTACAGGAGCTGAGTCTGGAGCTTCAAACACTGGTGAATGAACTCGGGATGGTTACTGCCTTAGCATGAATGGTAAGAGAATCCTGAATGATTTCAACCTCAACAACGCTCGTTGAGAAAATCTTGGTGAGAATTACCATCTTCGTAGTGTCAGGAAGAGAACCAAAGGACATTACAATCTCAAAGGGGGTTACCTCACTCACGTTGGAGAGGGAACTATAGGAAGTTATAATCTGAAAGGAAATATCACCTCACGCTCATGCCGGAGAGGGAAACATTTGAAGAAGGAATTACCACCTCACACGCCGTTGGAGAGGGGACCATAAGAGAATATCACCTCACGCTCATGCCGGAGAGGAAAACATCTGAAGAAGGAATCATCACCTCACACGCCGTTGGAGAGGGGACCATAAGAGAATATCACCTCACGCTCATGCCGGAGAGGGGAACATCTGAAGAAGGAATTACCACCTCACACGCCGTTGGAGAGGGGACCATAAGAGAATATCACCTCACGCTCATGCCGGAGAGGGGAACATCTGAAGAAGGAATTACCACCTCACACGCCGTTGGAGAGGGGATCATAAGAGAATATCGCCTCACGCTCATGCCGGAGAGGGGAACATCTGAAGAAGGAATTACCACCTCACACGCCGTTGGAGAGGGGACCATAAGAGAATATCACCTCACGCTCATGCCGGAGAGGGGAACATCTGAAGAAGGAATTACCACCTCACACGCCGTTGGAGAGGGGACCATAAGAGAATATCACCTCACGCTCATGCCGGAGAGGGGAACATCTGAAGAAGGAATTACCACCTCACACGCTGTTGGAGAGGGGACCATAAGAGAATATCACCTCACGCTCATGCCGGAGAGGGAAACATCTGAAAAAGGAATTACCACCTCACACGCCGTTGGAGAGGGGACCATAAGAGAATATCACCTCACGCTCATGCCGGAGAGGGGAACATCTGAAGAAGGAATTACCACCTCACACGCCGTTGGAGAGGGGACCATAAGAGAATATCACCTCACGCTCATGCCGGAGAGGGGAACATCTGAAGAAGGAATTACCACCTCACACGCCGTTGGAGAGGGAACCATAAGAGAACTTCTACTGAGTTTTTATCAGAAAAATCTGTTTGGAGTCGATTTAACTGGACTAGAGAATTCCTTGAAATATGTTTGAGAGTTTCAACTGCATCTTTCCTGAAAGGTAAAAGTCAGTCATATGCAATGCATGATATGGATCAAGCAATGATGTTATCAATATAAATGAGACTTGTATGATGCAATACGTTATGCATGCTATAATGATGTATGTGATGATTCATGTATGTTTCTGTCTAGGAAAATAAATCCTTGACGGGTGCCGGGAAGTCATATCCTGGGCTGATGTTGAGGAAGAGATTTTGCTTCCGCTGTGGATGATTGTTGCAAGAATACCGGTAGGAGAAGATGACTCCGTTGAGGAATGAAATAATTCTGCGGGAGAAAAGATACTCTAGCGATCATGCTGGGGAGTGCTACTCTGTGGGGATAGCGATGCTTTGCTGAGCTGATGAAGATAACTCCGCTGGGGATACCGTTGATGAGTTATGCTGAGGATATCCTTGTTGTGCTGGAAGTGTTGATAGACTTCGCTGGGGGTAGGAAGATACTTTGCTGAGGACGCTCTTTCCGTGGCTTTTGGCTGAGGATAACCCAGTTATATCCTGTTAAGGAAATAACTCTTTAAATCCAGCCGGGACGACGCGTTCGTGTTTTGCGAGGGATAAGCTTCCAGAATCTACTGGGGATAAGCTTGCTGCTTGGGGATATGACTTCCAAATTTCCTGGGGAACTTAGGTTGGACTCTTCTGGGGAAGGTTGATATGCTGGGGAAGTGATTCCTTTGAGTAGTGGTATACCGCCGGGGAACAATCTTTAGACCAAGACTGCCGGGGATGCTTGTTAAGAATGCGTGCTGCTGGGGAGGTATTGAGAACTACAGGAGGATACTCAGTTTCCTTGATATTTGATGATTCTGCTTGGAGAAGGGTGTACTGTTTTACTGAACCACTCCCTGGGGAATTGAGATACACTTGGCCGTGTTCTTTAGCTGAACCTACCTTAGTACCTTGGAGGATAGAACAATTAGACTGCTCAGACAACTCTTTTATTGCCCCTGTTTCCAGTGTCACCTGCAATTAATTCCTTTGTTTCGTATGCAAATATTTATGAGTTAGCAAATTATTGTCAATGCATACATCACAAATTGAACCTTGGACGTTCTTCGCAAAACAAAACAGAAAAAGAAAAACACTTGGGCACGTTTAACTGAAAATGTATTTTTATTGATTTTTGAATGGCCTGAAAATAGGCGTTTTGTGTACAAGAGGCTGACGTCCTAGTAAGAGGTACGTCGCCGATCAAAAGAGTTTATACAAGTTTTGTACAAAAACAAATAAAACAGCTGTGTGAAAGATGAATGATCCACTGGGTTTCAACTCTGCTACTGCCTTTATAACTCTGAGCGTCTCATCACTTGATGACCTTGGTTGAAGGTGAAGCTGACTGATCGATGCCGTTTCGAGCTTGATGCAGATACCGGATTCTGGATGCAAAGTGATCCAATGAGACATAGTTTTACGCTTTTATCCCTAATTTTTGCCTGGACCGCCCTTTCGGGTTTTCAGTCCACCGGGATACCCTTTTTTGCCCAAGCCGCCTTTTTAGGTTTTCGACTTGCCGGGTGTACAGATTTTTTTCATTTTCATCCCTACATTTTGCCCGAACCCTTTTGGTTCGACGGGAAGCCCTAATTTTTGCCTAGGCATGTCAGCCTAGCGGGTCTTTTTTTATGCGTAGTATTTTTTAACTATGTCTGCATTGGCGGGGTGAGGAAGGTCGTCACCATCCATGTTAGTTAAGATCATTGCTCCTCCTGAGAACACATGTTTAACCACAAATGGCCCTTCGTACGTAGGGGTCCATTTGCCCCTTGGATCACTCTGAGGAAGGATGATTCTCTTGATAACCAGATCCCCAACTTGATATTCTTGTGGTCTGACTTTCTTGTTAAATGCCCTGATCATCCGTTTCTGATACGTCTGACCATGACAGATAGCAGCAAGTCGCTTTTCGTCAATGAGGTTGAGTTGATCAAGTCGTGTCTGGATCCAATCATCTTCGTTCAGATTTGCATCCTTCATTATCCGGAGAGAGGGAATTTGCACTTCGATCGGCAAGACTGCCTCCATACCATAAACCAGAGAGAAAGGAGTTGCCCCGGTTGACGTCCTTGCTGAGGTACGGTACCCATGCAGAGCGAACGGTAACATCTCGTGCCAATCTTTGTAAGTTACTGTCATCTTTTGCACGATCTTCTTGATGTTTTTATTCGCTGCTTCTACAGCCCCATTCATCTTCGGTCTGTAAGGAGAAGAATTGTGGTGCTGTATTTTGAACTGTTCGCAGAGCTCAGCGATCATCTTATTGTTCAGATTGGTACCGTTGTCTGTAATAATTTGCTCAGGGACGCCGTATCGACAAATCAGGTTGTGCCGAATAAACCGTGCCACAACAGTCTTGGTTACCGTAGCATAGGATGCTGCCTCAACCCACTTTGTAAAATAATCAATCGCCACTAGGATGAAGCGATGTCCGTTGGATGCCGTAGGTCTGATCTCGCCAATCATATCTATGCCCCACATTGCAAACGGCCAAGGCGCAGTCAGAACATTCAGGGGAACCAGAGGAACATGCACCTTGTCTGCATATATCTGGCACTTGTGGCATGTCCTGGAGTGTTGGTAGCAGTCAGCTTCCATTGTGGACCAGTAATATCCTGCCCGTAGGATCTTTTTAGCCATAGTATGTCCACTGGAATGTGTACCAAAGGTCCCTTCATGTAGCTCTTCCATGATCCTTTCTGCTTCAATTTTGTCCACACAACGCAGTAGGGTTGAATCATGGTTTCTCTTGTACAAGATGCCGTTGCTTAGAAAGAACTTGGCTGCGAACCTCCTCAGGAATTTCTTATCATTGACAGAGGCACCTTCAGGGTATTCCTGAGCTTCCAGATATCTCTTCACTTCATGGTACCAAGGCTTCTCAGTTACCAATTCAGTTTCGATATCACAACAGTATGCCGGTTCGTCCAGTTTCCAAATGGTAATCTGGGGAGCTTCATTATCCCATTTAACCTTGAACATTGAAGACATTGTAGCTAACGCGTCCGCTAACTGATTCTCTTCTCTCGGAAAGTGCTCAAAGGTTATCTCTGTAAAGTGGGGAATCATGGTCAACACACATTCTCTGTAAGGAATCAAGTTTGGATGTTTCGTATCCCACTCTCCATTGATCTGATTGATCACTAGAGCGGAATCTCCGAAGACACTGAGGAACTTGGTCCGTAAGTCGATCGCAGCTTGAAGACCCATGATACACGCCTCATACTCTGCCATGTTGTTGGTACAGTTGAAACATAGCCGGGCAGTGAGTGGAGTATGAGTACCTTGTGGAGATATGATAATGGCGCCGATACCATTTCCCAAAGCATTGGAAGCCCCGTCAAAGTGCATAGACCATCGGGATCCTGGTTCAGGTCCTTCATCCGGCCCAGGTACTTCACAATCAGTTACTATCATGATGCTTTCGTCCGGAAACTCGAAGTTCATTGATTGGTAGTCATCTACAGCTTGATGAGCTAAGTGGTCTGCCAATACACTCCCTTTGATGGCTTTCTGGGTGGTGTACTGAATGTCGTATTCCGTCAAGATCATTTGCCATCTTGCAATTCTCCCAGACAGAGCAGGCTTTTCAAATATATACTTTATCGGATCCATCTTTGAGATCAACAAGGTAGTGTGAGTCAGCATATACTGTCTCAGCCGGCGAGCAGCCCATACCAAAGCGCAGCAAGTTTTCTCAAGCAGTGAGTATCGGGTCTCACAGTCGGTAAACTTTTTGCTAAGGTAATAAATGGCATGCTCTTTTCGGCCAGACTCGTCATGCTGCCCCAGCACACACCCCATTGAGTTGTCTAGCACTGTCAGATATAGGATCAGAGGTCTCCCTTCAACCGGTGGCATGAGGATGGGTGGTTCTTGGAGGTACTCTTTGATTTTGTCGAAAGCAGCCTGACATTCATCGTTCCAACGTACTACCTGATCTTTCTTCAGCAGCTTGAAGATTGGCTCACAGGTAGCAGTCAAATGAGATATGAATCGAGCGATGTAATTCAGGCGTCCTAAAAAGCCTCTGACTTCCTTCTCTGTCTTAGGAACTGGCATCTCTTGAATAGCTTTGACCTTAGCAGGGTCCACTTGAATACCTTTATCACTGACCACGAAGCCTAGCAACTTCCCAGATCTTACCCCGAAGGTGCACTTGTTAGGGTTCAATCTTAGCTTGTACAGTTTCAACCGGTCGAACAACTTCTGCAGATGATCTAGGTGCTCTTCCTCAGTCTGGGACCTTGCAATCATGTCGTCCACGTACACTTCGATCTCATGATGGATCATATCATGAAACAAGGCAACCATGGCACGCTGGTAGGTTGCCCCAGCATTCTTTAACCCGAACGGCATGACCTTGTAACAGAAGGTGCCCCACTGAGTAACAAATGTAGTCTTTTCCATGTCTTCAGGTGCCATCTTGATCTGATTGTAGCCTGAAAAGCCATCCATGAAAGAGAATACCTTGTGCTGAGCTGTATTATCCACAAGGACATCAATGTGAGGTAAGGGGAAGTCATCTTTGGGACTGGCCCTGTTTAGATCCCTGTAATCAACACACATTCTGACCTTACCGTCCTTTTTAGGTACCGGCACCACATTAGCAACCCACTGAGGGTAAGAAGTCACTGCAAGGAACCCGGCATCGAACTGTTTCATGACCTCGGCTTTAATCTTCTCGGACATCTCTGGACGCATCCGACGAACCTTTTGTTTAACTGGAGGGCAGTCTTCTCTAGTCGGCAAATGATGGACAACAATATCGGTATCCAACCCTGGCATGTCTTCGTAGGACCAGGCAAAGATCTCCATATAGTCATGTAACATCTTGGTTAACCGTTGCTTCACGCTGAGCTCTAGGTTAGCACCAATCTTTACCTCTTTTCTGTCTGCCTCAGTACCCAGGTTTATGGTTTCCACTGGCTCTTCATGGGGTTGAATTGCCCTCTCTTCCTGAAGTAACAGTCTTGCAAGCTCGCCAGGCACTTCGCAATCATCTTCACCTTCGTCTTCGGCTAAGTTGATCGGATTTTCGAAGTCATAATTGGCATTAGCAGAGCTGTTATCAGTGAGATCCAGAGTGGATTGGAACCTGTATGAGTGAGTGTGTGTGTAAATACAGCTGTTTTTGAAAATTATGTAAAGGAAATGAAAGATAAAAAAAGGAACACAATATTTGTAATGCGAAAAGTCCAAGATTTTCATTCATGATGTATAAAATGACAGTTCATATGCCCTCACAAATAGAACCACGGTGCCTCGGGTAAGACACCGGGCCATAGAGTTTATCATTGTCTATTACAAAATAACAAAACATGGGAATTCATTACTGTGTCACAAAGGTAACAGGGGTATGATCCTTTGCACTCCAATTGTTCAATCCTTCTTCGGCCGTCGGATAAATCCAGCTGTTGAATTCGGCTTCGTCCACTTCAAGGTCTTCCCCGACAGCATTCGCTTCTGAACCTTTAATAAATACCGGAGGCCTTCCGATCTTCTCTTTCCTCATAGCTCTCTGCCCTTCTGAGGTGAAACCCAGCCCAAGTTTATCAGTCTTCTGGGTGAAGTCTGGAAGTCTGCCCCAGTTGGCACCTTCACCCTTCTGCACTACAGCCCTGGCATCCTTCAGAGAGGCCATCTTCAAAGGACCACTTGTTTCTGTTGTTTCTGCCACAATTGGAAACACCTCCTTGAAATGCTGAAAGGGGGTCTCAATGAACTCCCCATCCATCTCAATGTATCTGAACGAGTTTAGGTGGCTCACCATGTATTCTTCCTCACCTTGCACGGTGACGATCTTCCCTCTGACGGGGTACTTCAGTTTTTGATGCAAGGTAGAGGTCACTGCCCCAGCCTTATGTATCCAGGGTCGACCCAGCAGACAAGAGTAAGATGGACGGATGTCCATCACATAAAAAGTGGAGTCGAACACCTGAGAGCCTACACGAATCGGAATGTCCACCTCCCCATGGACCATCCTCTTTGAACCATCAAAGGCCCTGACAATGATGTTGCTGGGCTTCAAATCCAGGCCTTCACAATCTAGACGATCCAGAGCCTTCTTGGGTAGTACATTCAAAGATGACCCGGTATCAACCAACACATGTGCCAAGGTGGTGCCCCTGCATTCGATTGAGACATGCAGAGCATCATTATGATCTTTCCCCTTCATGGTCAAATCAGCGTCTGAAAAACCCAAGCCATTGTCTGCCGTTAGACTTGCCACGCAATCGGTGAACTGGACTGCAGAGGTTTCATGTGGCACATGGGCCTTCTTGAGGAATGAGATGAGGGCCTTTGCATGGGCCTCAGAGCACAGCAGTAAAGAGAGCATGGAGATTTTGGAGGGCGTATGCCCCAATTCTTCCACAACGTTAAAATCGCTCTTCTTTATAATCTTCAAAATCTCCTCCATCTCTTGTGGGGAGGCCTCAGCAGCTATGGGTATGGGTACCTCCATCTGGGCAGGCTCAGTTTCAATTCCCTTGCCCCGAGCATTGGATGACTCGGCAGCAGGAGAAACAATTGGATCAGTAGCAGGAACAACAACTTGATCGGCAACGGGAGCAGGTGTACTTGCAGGAATTATCAGGAGTGGTCTTCTAGCAGCAGGTGGCGCAATGTCAGGCGAGAAGAGCCTGCCACTGCGGGTAACTTTGGCCGGGCCAGTGATGTCACAGATGCTGGCGCCAGCGTTGAGCTCTTGCTTAACTCCGTTTATATATACATCTGCCCCATAGTGCCAAGGGACAGCTTTGTTGGATACATAGGGCAGGGGCCCAGGAACAGTGATAGTGACAGGTGCAACGGTCAGAATTTGGATGGGCTTCTTCTGGAGAGCCGGGATCGGATTGTTGAAGATAGTCACCACAGAGACTTCTTCCATTGGAACCATACGAACAGCAGACTTCTTGAATAAAATCTCCTTGCTATCCATTAAGCTTTGGATGCCTAACTTTAGCAAGGGACAACCGGACGGGGACACAACACAGAACAGGCAACCCTCACTACAACCCGGAAATAAACCGGCCTGCAGTAGGTTCTTCTTAATGATCTTTAAAGGAGTGGCTAGATCATCCACAGAAACAGCATAAACATCTTCATCAACAGCATTTACCCCGTGCTGAGGCATAGGGGCAGTAACTACATTCGGCTTTGCAGGCGCCTCGAATTGTATCTCTTTAGCATCGATAAGGTCTTGCACCTTATTCTTTAACGCCCAACAGTCATCAGTGGCATGCCCCGGGCTGTCTGAATGGTAAGCACAACGGGCATTCGGGTTGTACTTAGGAGAGGTAGTGTTTGAGAACTTTGGCGCCTCCTTGACAGTCACCAAATTGGTGGATAGTAACTGTGGCAGGATTTGCGATAGGGTCATGCTTAACCGGGTAAACTCTCTCCGAGGTCTATCAGCCCTTTGGGGATTGTTTGGCCGGGGAGCGGCAGCAGGCGTAGCAATCATGACCGCACTGACAGATTGGCGGCGATCAGGTCTTTCTGGTTTTCTGGAGCCATACACAGCACTAGACTCCTTTTTAAACGGTTTCTTTTCTGAATTAGAGGATGCACCCTTTGCAATCTTCCCAGATTTCAGCCCAGCTTCGATTCTCTCTCCAGTCAAGATTAAGTCAGTGAAACCAGCAGAAGAATTCCCGATGAGATGGTTGAAGAACGGCCCAGATAGGGTCCCCAAGAACATATCCACTAACTCTCGATCAGTCAAAGGTGGCTGCACCCTGCCAGCCAGATCTCTCCACTTCTGCGCGTACTCTTTAAAACCTTCGCTTACGCCCAACGACATACCCTGGAGTTGGGTACGCGTGGGGGCAAGGTCGGCATTATACTGATACTGCTTGTAGAAAGCAGTGGCCAGCTCCTCCCAGTTACGAACTTTGGTCCCATCCAGCTGATAGAACCATTCGAGATGAGTCCCTGAAAGACTCTCCTGGAAGAAGTGGATCCATAGATTCTTGTCCGCAGAGTACGGCTGAATCTTTCGCACATAGGACCTCAAATGCAACTTGGGACAAGATGCCCCGTCATACTTGGAGAAGGTGGGAGCTTTGAATTTATGTGGAATGATCACACCAGTCGACAAACCCAGATCTCCGAAATCCAGCCCAGGTGCCTGTTGCACCTCCATAGCTTTCAGCCTGTCCTCCAGTTGTTTGTATCTGTTGTCTTCAGGAGGGTACTGCTCTTCATCAAAATCTGTCTCGTTGTCGGAGACCACCGGACTAGGAACCCTTGCTTCTGCCTGAGAAGGACTCTTGCCAACAGAAGAAGCAACCTCTTCATTGTGCAGAGTATTACCCAACCTTCGGCCCGTGTTGAATAGAACAGTTCTTCTTTTCTTCTTCTTCTCCTTCTTCAGGAGCATGGTCTTCAGTTTCTCTTGGCCTTTGGCTAGACCCAGGATTAGCTCTTGAAACTGCGCATTCTGCGCCTGGAGAGCCTTGATTGAAGTCTCTGTTGATTCAGATCCGGAATTCATGATGCTGAAATAAACAGCGAAGAACTGTAAGCAACCTGAAAAAAGGGAAAAACCTGCTATGCACATGATGTATGAAATGCGTATGCAATGCATTCAAGGGTTCGAAAGTTCAAATTCGTTGTAGACAAGAAAAGAACACACGTTATCATTAATGAAATCATTGTTTAATACATCAAGGCCTCATGGGCAAAAGTACAAGAATCAAGTCAATCCCAAAATACACTGCGCATCCTCTTCGGAGCTATGTAGGTGTTGAGGTTCCTCTCCTCGTGCAGCAGACGGGTGAGCTCCAAGACTTTCTTTTCACTGGCATGCAGACTAGTCTCAAGAGAATTCCGCTCTTCTTTAAGCTGGATCCAGCTCTTCTGCATCTCTTCCCAGGATGTGGGCATATCAGGGTGCTGAATAACATGAGACACTTCCCCTTCCAAGACAGGTTCTTTGATTACTGGGAGCATGTGAGGATAAGGCATTACTAACTTCTGAGAGCGGGCTCGTACCCATTTGAGATAAGGCTCCAAAGGGATGGAGTTCTTGTGCCCCAGTGTCTTGCTGTCTATCCTACTGGGCATCCTCCAGGCTCTGATAAACCTCTGACGAAGTCCTTGAGTATCGCTGTCGAAGTCAAAAACTATGTCGGGGATTAGCATGTCATGAGGACCGTCCCTCCGAGCATAACCAAACTGTCTCCAAGCCAGGCATGGGCTATAAGTAATACCTCCTCTGATTCCAAGTAAAGGAACATTAGGGTACTCCCCACAACGATCAATGATAGTGACATCTCCTCTGGATCTAGGACACCAATGTATATCTGCATGTGTAAGAGTCATCAACCGTTGTGACCATCTCAAACCCCGCTCATTCTTCAGGACTGATTGGGGAAGGTGCGAAATAAACCACCTTCCCAGGAGAGGAGTGCAACACATAAGGACACCTCTTTTTCTCATGGTTCGAGTGTAACATGAGTGAAGGATGTCCCCCAGCAATGTAGGTATAGGGTTCCTGGACATAAAGATCTGAACGGCACTGATATCAATGAGCTGATCTGGATTAGGGAACAACACCAAACCATAAACAAGGAGGGCTACCACTTCTTCAAAAGCTTGCAAGTCAAGAGAGTTCCAACATTCAAGGGCTTTCTCAAACAGAAACCTGGCTAAGAACCCTTTGACACCACTTCTAACTTCCCAATGTCCCTTGAGGTCAGATGACTGTAGGTGCAAGGCTTTAGCAATCTCTTCGAGCTTAGGTTCCTTTTCTGTACCGTTGAAAGGTAGCTGATCAAGGATAGGGATCTTCAGGAGCCGGGAGAACTCCTCCAATGTAGGTACCAACTGATAGTCCAAGAAGGTAAAGCAGTGATGCAGAGGGTCAAAGAACTGAAACAAGACCTTTATCATATCTTCCTCAATGTTGGTGTTGACCAAGCTGATGAGGCTTCCATGCCTGTCACTGAATGAAGAGTTCTCGGGAATCCTGGATATAAGCTCCTTAAGCTGAGGAGGGATCCTTACAAGATTGACCTGAATTGTCTTTCTACGAGCAGTTTCCATGTCCTACAAAACAAGAACAAAGGTGAAAATTCGAACCCCTGAAATGGTTAGTCAATGCATATGATGCTGGATGATGTCATGATGCTATGATTAAACACAACACAGATATTTACAAAGACAAACATGTAAGGCACACAAGGCACACAAGACAAGCCCTTAAGGTTTAAGGCCAGCATGGGGTCTGGGTAGTACCCTCTTGAGTTGGTGGGTTCATACCTGTCCTAATCAAAGTAACCGGGTTCTAAGGTTCCCAATATCACGGGATTGCTTTCATTGTTCATCGTTTCGATTTAGCCACTGAACTGGCGACCGAAATATTCCAGGAAAGCAACCCTCAATTGAGCGTAGTATCGAGTATCCACCAACCTCGGACTGCACCAAAGTCAGTGATCTCACTACCCTAAAGAGGCCAAGATAGTTCAATTAAGGTTCCTAAGGTCTGTTGATGCTTCACGACACCACGCGGAGGCCCCGTACTCTCCTTGACTGAACTCAAGGGTTACCGGTACACACCAAAGTGCCACATCAACGTAGCAGACTGTTTCAACCGTGTCGGTATACCCCGCACAGTTCCCTCACAGCCTTGTTGCTACTTTCTAAGAAAGGTATCCCCCAGATCCGGGTGTAGGACCTATAGAACTCCCAAGCAACCCACAATAATAAAGCAAGCAAAGAAGACAATTGAAAACACAGTGATCTTAATCCTAAGGTACACCCCACTTTAAGTTTATCCCCAGCAGAGTCGCCAGTTCTGTGATCGGTGGATCTGGAACTGACTGTTTAACGCTGGTTCGCGAAATGTCGCGGAAGCAAGAGTCGCCACCGTCTTTTATTTTCTCCAATAGGAAAGGACAAAAGCACAGAAAAATTCCTTTAAAGAGATCGCTCTCGGTTCGGGAGGTAGGTTATAGAAAGGGAAGGTGTTAGCACCCTTTCCATCCATGGTTATCCATGGGCTCTTAGATACTTGCTCATATGTTTTCAAAAATTGTTTGTTTGCTTTTCAATGTGGGTTTAAAAGTTTCTTTTGAAAAATTTCAGATCGACTCATGCGTCAGAGTGTTTGAAAAATTTGCTTTGAAAGCTTTTGAAAATGTGTTGGTGAAAAGTATTATTTGTTTGAAATTAGAGCAAGTATCCTTGAGAACCTACCTACCCTAAGGAATTCGTCTGTGTAGATGTCCTTTAAAGTAGTGCCATCCCACCATTGAGAGGTAGGTAGCACCACCGTTGGAGGTGTTCGGGTCAATTCGAGTTTAGGGACATGGTGATCACCAGAGCAATGGGAAGACACCTTAGAAGCTACCCTCATGCCAGGTTCCCGGATCATGAGGACTTACTAAGACGTCCTCTGCTCGACGATCACCTTTCGAAAGGCAACAGTGAGGCGTACCCTAGGGGTGGTGTGTGCGAATTGTGTGTCAGATTTCAGTTATTTGTCTTGTCATGTTTGTCGTGATCTACGCTTGATTTTAATTAGACATTCATTCTTTCATGCTTGGTTAACAGTTAAATATTTGCGAGGAAATAAATCTAAACTATTACAAATGGCGCGGGTCCACATCGCCAAAATTAAACTGGACCCGATTTAGCGAAAAAATAAATAATGCGAAGAAATAAAGTGCGAAAAGTAAATTACATGGCTTAGGGACAATTACATAATTATAATTAAACGACATAAGATAAATGCGCAAATTAAATAATTAAAACGAAACTAGGGCGTTGGACCCTTTTTGCAAATAATTAGAATTAATAAGGATTTAAAAATTAAAATTAAATGAGAATGATATTTTTGTGTTTTTTAGATTTAATTAGAAAAAAAAGTTAATTAAAATTAAATTAAGAAGCAAACCCTAATTCTAATATTTTTTATTTATTGTGAAAGAATTAAAATATGACCTAAATTAAACCTAATTCATTTATGTACAATTTAAATAGAAAAATAAATAATAGTAAATAATAATTATTATTGTGGAAAAAAGGGAAATAAAAAGAATTAACAATTAAAACCTAAATTCTACATTTTTGGATTTTTTTTATTAAAAAAGGAATTAAAATTAAAACCTAATTAAACTAAATTATTTACATTCTAATTTATTTATGAAAATAATTATAATAAAATAAATATTATATTTTTGGCCTTTTTCTGATTTTTTGAATGTTTTTATATTTTGTAAAAAAGGAGAAAATTAATTAATTAAAGCAATAAAAATAAATAATACAATAATTAAAATAATAAAAGAAAAGAAAAAGCAAACCAGAGTGGGGTGTTGCCCCAAATAAGGAGGTTCCAATTTAAGAGGCCTGGCCCAATAAGCTTCAGTCTTCGTTGACTTTTTTGGATTGTGTGTGATGCTTTGACTCACGCCTATGGTGTACTTTCAATATTAGCCCTTGATCTGGGACTCTCAGGCATATGTATGCTTAGATGAGAAGGACGTATGGTACGTGCACATTCCTGAAGCTGCATGGGATTTACAATTGAAAAATAATATAGGATTTGGCCAGACCTGGGACTTGAACCCAGGTCTTTGATGTTACATGCATAGTGCGTTGCCAGCTGAACCATTCACTTTCAATTAACATAATATATCAATTAAATAACAAATATCAAAATTGGTCAGTGGTCCCTAAAAGCGCGCGCTGATTTGAATGAACCACTCAGTGGTTGCCAGCGCGTCGTCTTCCCCATTATTTTCTGAAACAAAACCCTTTAGCCACGGTTTTGGATGCGTGGCCTTAAGCAACCTACAAGAAAATAGCGATTAGCATCCTGGGCATCATAAATTGTTCGCGAGCACATGGATCTTCTCGTCTCTGAGCACTAAATTCAACCATGGTATCCAGAAGTCCTAATTTTTCTTCTACACAAAATCCCTAATTCGAGCTCCTGAAAACCCTAACTTTTAGCAATGGCATAATCGTATATGGTCAATAAAAATGCAATTAAACACCACAGTTAGCTTTAGAATTTCACAAAGAATAAGAATCAACAAACAAAATTCATGAAAGATGCTTAGGATATGATATGCGATTTGGAAATTTTCAAGGTTCAGTCAAGGTTCTTGATACCAATTCAAGGTGTTTTTGTTGATGGTAATGATTGGCACGCGTTCAGAATCACCCAAGGAAGCTATTGGAATGGAAGTTGAAGCTTGAATCTCCCTCTAAGGCACTTTTCAGTTTTGAGTTTTTTATGAAAAATTCCAATATGCAATAGGGTTCTTGGGCGCAGCTTTCAGTCTTGGATGCTTAGGGTTGTGATGCTGTGTATGTATAGAGTGATTTAGGTTAACAAAACTACACAAAATCTCAAGCATTGATGATTTTCACATATTTGATTTTACAAGATCTTTTTGAATATTTTTTTATGGTTTTTGTGCCAAATCTGATCAATTAGCATCAAATCCTTCCCTATTAGCATGTGCACGAGTTATAGAGTCCAAAGCATGCATAAAAAGATTTTTTAGGTTAAGGTTTATATTTTTCATGAATTAAAATGATTTAAATGAATATAAATTAATATTAATTCAAATAAATAATTAAAAAATATGAGAATACTTCCCCTTGGGCCTAGTGGTCGTGCATAGGCTTGGCATGAAGAAATTTGGAAGATAATTGGGCCCATTTGCATTTTTAGGCCTTTTGCATCCTTGTTGACTTTCAAAAATTTCCAAAAATTTCCCAACTTCCACAAGGCATAACTTGGTCAATTTTTAAGCTTTTCACATGTTCTTGGACATTTTGGAAAGGTCTTTGAGTCCTTTAACCAATGCCTTTGGTCCCATGTAATTTTGATTTACCAATCTCAAGTTATGGCCTTTGACTTAAAGTCACTTTTTGTTGACTTTTGAAAATGACCTATAATGTTGAAATTGATAACTTTTTGTGAGAGCATTTCTTGGACTTGGAACATGAATATGAATTGTAGGAAATGTCTTTCTCTTCAAAATGAGCTTTGGATGGAATTTTTCTGATAATCCATGTGAAAGTTATGCCCTGGTCAATTTCAGTTGACTTTTTCAGCTGTCCAAATATAGCAACTTTTGCATTTTTGATGATTTCTGAGCCAAACTTTGAGAATCATGATCAAGCATTGATCAAATGATGTTTGTGGATTCAAAATGATATGTTGACCAAAAATTTGAACTTTTGACTGCCAAATGACCATTTTGCCCCTACAGTTGACTGTAGTGCAATCTAGGGTTTTGACTGTGCAATCTTGAGCTGAATGCCTTGAAACTTGACATGAGGATACTTGACCATCTTTGTAGGCATATGAGACTTGATTGGGCCTTTGAAAAGTTCATTTGCTTGACCAGAACCCAAACCCTAGTTTTGACTGTCTAGGAGACAGTTGAGTTGCACAACCCTTGGGGAATTTTGTGACCTTGACTTTGATAATTCTTGATGAATATGGGAGGGCAAATTTTGGGGTACAACAGTGAGCTTGATTCTCGTGGAAAGAGATCCACCGGTGCAAAGTTCTCCAATCCAAGAGCAAAGTTCAACCTCTAAGATTTTCTTGTGTTTACCCCAAGAGATCCTTGAAAGCATGCATCCACATATCATGCATTGCATTTTGACAGTTTTTCCTTTTTCAGGTTTCCTTACTCTCCTGCTGTTTATTTCAGTAAGAGATGGCTCTAGAAAGAACTGTCAAGGATATCCAGGACCAGACTGCTCAGCTGCAGGAAATGTTTTTGAACTTGTCTCTGGGGCAAGAAGAAATGAAAGCTCTCCTCACAAAGGGCTTGGAGAATTCAAACAATGCCAGGAGTGATCAGCTTGCGGAGCTGCAGTTTGATCTGGCAACATTGAGGATCCAAGTGATGGGTCAGTTGGTGGGCCAGATGGCTCTCATCCAGGATCTGTCTCAAAGACAAGAGGAACTCAGAGTTCTCGTCCGCCAACTGCTTCAAAACAACCAATTGGGGCAAACCTCTGAGGTTGAAGAGCAAGTCACCGCTCAGCCTCCATCCACCCAAGAAGACAAGGGGAAGGCTCCTTCGCTTGCTTCAGGGTCACAAGCCCATCAACAACCTCGCCAGCGTCAACGGGGTAATCGGTGTAAGCAAGAAACGTCGGGAAGACAGTTCACGGAGACTGAAATACCATCATTCTTCATACTGAAGCGCCTGTTGGAGGTCAACCTGCTTACTTTAAGGGATCCTCCTCAGAAGCTCAATACCTCCTCTCCTAACTATCATCCCGACGCATTTTTTGTTTACCACTCCTACAGCCCGGGACACGACACCAACGACTGTTGGGCCTTGAAGAACAAGATTCCAGATCTGATCGACATTGGAGTGTTGGAATTCATGCCAGACGGCGAGATGAAAATATTCCGTTAAGGAGTTCCCCACCTGAAGTGACAAAGCTCAAGCTGAGAGACTTTTGCTTCATTTGAATTTTCAAAGTTGTAATTTTCTTTTGTTATTCAAACAATTAACTGTTGATGTTAAACTCTGTTTCATTAATGCATTGCATATGTTTGTCTTGAATTCATCCATTCGTTTTCACTACTCTTGTGCTTTCTTTATGATATTCGACTCTTGATAAAAGGCTACAAGCCTTTAAAGGGAGGATGAAGAAACAATACCATAATCTCATACAGTATGCTTTTGAACAGACCTCGCTGATGATGTACAGGCATTTCTTTCGATTCCCAAACACTGGAGTTATAAGGAAGATAATCCCTAGTCAACCCCTTCGAGCCAAAGAAGTAGGAGTTTTCTGTTCTAAACAATCAAAACCTTTGATAAAAACCTGGGGCAGGGTAGTATCTCAGTTAATTCAAGAGAAAACGCGCATTGAAGTCGCAAACTCTCAATTCGTAACACAACGAACGACGTCAAAGAAAAAGAAAAAGCATTCCCTTGGAATCAAAAGACAGGGTGGTTCCCTATCACATAGGCAGTCAATCTCTCAAAAGAGAAAAGCCCACCAAGCCAAAATCTATAAAGGAGGCTTAAGAAAGCTGGGGCATCCCGCTGACTGTAATCTCGAAAACGGGAACCGTCAGGCAAAAATTGGGGATAACAAATCAAAATCAAAATAGTGAGGTCATTACAAATCCTCAACAACGTGAAAAACGTTGAAAAAGAAAAAGGACTGTCTCCCCAAATTCAACTGGTGAACCATCGCCCAAAAGTCGTTCCAAACTCAAAACAGAGTGCGACGCACCATTAACTGAGCTTAGGTATGAAGAATATCACGAAGAGCGGGTGGGTACAAATATACTTTGAGCCTTTATCCTTTGTTTCTTAAACCGTGAACCAAGCCACGTTACAACCCTTCAAAAGTCCTAATTGAAGCATGGGTTAGTTCGAAAGCATACTGTTTCAAAAGGTATCCTGACTCCTGTAAGGCTTTGCTCTAAATCTTGTGTTGACTTGTCTTATAAAAAGTTTTCTGCTAAAAAACGCATTTTGCAAAACTTCGAGACAAACATAAACTTTGCATTGCTTGAGTATCACTGTCTGCATTTGGCTTTTTGTTTGACAGCGAAGAAATTCATACAGCGAATGTTCGGAGGAACGAAAACTCTCTCAGTGAACAGAATCACTTCAAAAGGATGACACTTCCAACGACAAATCTCCTATCAACAAGGGGCATGACATAGCACCATCCAGTTAACCTGGGGCAGTCTAGTCAAGGTTTCAACAGATCTTTCAAAGTTCAGTTAACCTGGGGCAGTCCAGTCAAGATTTCAAGAAATCTCTCAATTCGCAGAGTAGTCTGATTCAAGACTCCTTCATCATCACTTGGGGCATTCGAATGTCAAAAGTGTTCAACAATTCCTTCATCACCTATTGGAAGAGGCAGTTTTACACGGACTCATCATGAAGCAACCCTACACCGGTTCCTTCTCAAAACCTCAGATGCAGTTTTACACGGACTCATCATCAGGAAACCCTACGCCGGTTCCTTCTCACAATCAAAAGATTCTTGCCTTCCCCAGCAACAGCCAAGGAATGCCTTCCCCCAACAACAGTCAGGTTCCTCCTATCCCCAGCGGAGTTCATCAAAATTCCCCAACATAACATATCAGTGGAATCCCCAGCGGAGTTCTCATCAAACCCCAACGGAGTCATCTTCTCCTACCGGTGTATTCTTGCAACCATCATCCCTAGCGGAAACGGAGAACTTTACTCTTCAACATCAGCCCAGGATTTAATTCCCCGGCCGGTCGTCAAGGATTTATTTTCCTAGACGAAAATACATTCATAGACATTTCACATTTCATACATCCTGCTTACATACATGATAAAGTGCATACAACACTATCTCATTTTGAGCATCATGACATCATGCATTTCATACATCATGACATTGCATGCAACTGATGTTTTGCCTTTTCAGGGAAAAAGACAATCCAAAAGACGACTACCTTCAACCGTCACGATTCCAGATTCGATTCCTGTATCTAGCCAGGGCATATCTGTTGACGACTAATTCCAGATTCGATTCCTGTATCCAGCCAGGGCACATATGAAGAGTTTGAAGATTTGATTCCTGTATCCAGCCAAGGCATATCTGTTGACGACTAATTCCAGATTCGATTCCTGTATCCAGCCAGGGCACATCTGAAGAGTTTGAAGATTCGATTCCTATATCCAGTCAGGGAATATCTGTTGACGACTAATTCCAGATTCGATTCCTGTATCCAGCCAGGGCATATCTGTTGACGACTAATTCCAGATTTGATTCCTGTATCCAGCCAGGGCACATCTGAAGAGTTTGAAGATTCGATTCCTGTATCCAGCCAGGGCATATCTGTTGACGACTAATTCCAGATTCGATTCCTGTATCCAGCCAGGGCACATCTGAAGAGTTTGAAGATTCGATTCCTGTATCCAGCCAGGGCATATCTGTTGACGACTAATTCCAGATTTGATTCCTGTATCTAGCCAGGGCACATCTAAAGAGTTTGAAGATTCGATTCCTGTATCCAGCCAGGGCATATCTGTTGACGACTAATTCCAGATTCGATTCCTGTATCCATCCAGGGCATATTTGTTGACGACTAATTCCAGATTCGATTCCTGTATCTAGCCAGGGCACATCTGAAGAGTTTGAAGATTCGATTCCTGTATCCAGCCAGGGCATATCTATTGACGACTAATTCCAGATTCGATTCCTGTATCCAGCCAGGGCATATCTGTTGACGACTAATTCCAGATTCGATTCCTGTATCCAGCCAGGGCATATCTGTTGACGACTAATTCCAGATTCGATTCCTGTATCCAGCCAGGGCACATCTGAAGAGTTTGAATATTCGATTCCTGTATCCAGCCAGGGTATATCTGTTGACGACTAATTCCAGATTCGATACATGTATCCAGCCAGGGCATGTCTGCATGAAGAGACTGAAGATCAACCCCTGTAACAGGCCAGGAAATTATCTTTCTTTCTCAAGTACGCAAGTTCTCGCTAAAGAATCTCTTATGCGATCGACACATAATTCCAAATGGCATCTATAAGCCCATTCTCGACAAAGTTCTGTCACACCTCCCGATGGCATCTGTAAGCCCATCTCCACAACTATCCATTACACTTCCAAATGGCATCTATAAGCCCATTCCCGACAAGGTTCTAGCAGCCACCAGATGGCATCTATAAGCCAATCCTCCTACCAGCTTTCTCAGATGGAATCTTTAAGCCCATTCTCAGATGGCATCTTTAAGCCCATTCACCTCTACCATCACATCGCCGAGTGCAAATTTTCTGGGCACTTTAGTGTCCAATCTCCTTTTACCTTCGAGTCGCGAAAGGCAAACTTGCCAATCTAACTCTTCAGGTTCAAGAAGATTGAACAGGGGCAACTATTGTACCCCAAAATTTTCCCTCGCATTTTTCCACGAGAAATCACAGTTTCAGGCGTTTCCTGATTTTTCAAAATGGCTCAAGAATCGGTCAAACATACTTTTCTCGTCAGTCAGACAAAATTAGGGTTTTCATTGGTTTTCATGGCTCTGGAACAGTTCATACAGTTTGTTTAAGGTTTGGTTGATTTTGGCTCAGTTTTGATCAGGCGAACGCTTCTTTGGCATTTGATCAGGAATTAGGGTTTTTGTGTGCGCGTTCTCAGAAAGATTTAAATTCTACAGTGCTTTTCAAGTTATGCTGAGATGTGGATTGAAACATTTGGTTTGAGTTCGCATTGTGTAACTAAATCAGTGAAAAGATGCATTTGGATTGGATTTGCAATGTTTGGTTAAAATCAGTAAAAGGAAAATACGTCTGGACAGTTGCTGTGTTTGACTGTGCTTTGCTTTGGATTTGTGAAACACCAGGTTTATTGGTTGATCGATGCTAAAATCACATTGTTTATTTAATTGTTTATTATTCTGAGTTCAAATGATTGGAATTTATTTTCAATTATTATAATTTAAAGAATTATAAATAATAAAATGAACAATTGAAAAGAGGAAAAGAATTAATTGGATAAAAAAGCTTTTCTTTATTTGTATTTGTTTACAAATTGTTTACAATAATGATTTTACAGTAATTAAAGACTATCCTAATTTTTTCTAAATCTTCAATTCTTCATCTTCCATCTCTTGCTCCCTCTGCCTCATTGGATTTTATCTGCAAAGAACAAGAAAGAAGAAAAGTCAGAAACAGTTAAATATTAAAGAGACAGACAGATAAAAAAGGGTCATCATTAAAAGCAAATGGCCGGGATCAGTTCGCCCTCTTTGCAAATCACGGGATTTCTCCCGGTTCACAAAGAGGGATGAAAATGTTTGCAAATTAAATATGAATACACAAAGTATACAAATTCCACAGTTCAAATTGGCCAACCAACTGTATAGTTCAAAAGCAAACAGCATGTACAACTAAAAGTTCAAATTGCCAAACAAAGTCCAAATTCAAACTTTCTGCCAAAAAGTTGTCAAAAGGATGTCAAAGTACAAAAGGCCATCAAAATGCTGTCAATATGCAGCAAAGCTGTCAAAAGAAGATGTGGAAAGATAACAAGAGGCATAAAATCTGGAAGAAGTACAAAGTATGCAGAGAAAGATTAGTGTGCAAGCAACTTTTCAATTCATCATTTCCTAGGCCATTGCTTTTTCAGAAAATAATATCTAAGCAATATTTAATATGCTTAAAATAAGGAGAGAGAGGAAAGAGGAAAATAAAAAAAGGGCTTACAGGCTTTAGGCTGGAAGGAAGAGAAAAGATATAAAACAAAAACTGCTATAACCTAAAGGCCCCCAGCGTATAACAAGTTCAAAAAATCCCAAACCAGCTTAAACTATCAAAATCCAAACAGAACTCAGAACATAAAAACCCCTTCAAGAACTGTCAAACTGCCTCAACAAGCCCAAGCTTGGAACCTGCCTGAAACCTAAAACCAGTTAACAACACAAACTTGTCAAGCCTAAACAATACCCTGTCAAGCCACAAAGCCTAAAGATTCAAAAACCATACAGCAGCATACTTGCCTAAGCATCCAAACACATAATCTGTGTCAAAACTATAATACTTCCAAGCATCATCCTGCATAAAGCCTAACATAAACATAAACCTCAAAGACTTTTTACAAACCTTAAACCACTGTCAATCCAACCAAAGCCATCAAGCCAAATGGCCTAAACTAGAGAAAAGCCTTACCATTCAAAGCATCAACCTGTCAAGCCTTACCATTCAAAGCATCAACCTGTCAAAAGCCTAACCAACCTCCAACATTTCAACACATGTTCAGATTCACAACTCAAAAGTCAGAATAATATCCAAATCAATCAAGCTCTCAGAACTAGGGAAGTTCATCATTGAGCGTCTAAAGCCAGCACAAAGCCAAAAGAGGGAAAGCTAGTCAAAACTAATGTTTCAACAATAGCATATCAAAGACAAATACATGAAATCAATACACAATCACACTTGCACCCTCTAGGGTAATCCCACATATTGCCTTCCAAAATGGGCCATGCTTGCACGTCGAGTTTCTTTGGCAAAACAAATTCAAATGATCATAAGTCCCTCGATGACGCTTTCGAAAGTCACCTATCAAAATGATCAAGTCCCTTTAAGCAAATTGCCAAAGACACTTGGAACCATTGCATTCATGGTCCGTACGATGACCCGCGCCCGTCCCGTTAAACATCCTAAACGCAAGATTGTCCACCAAATTCAATGGTGGAACAAAATTGTTAAAAAGGGTTGAAAACATAGAGAAAACCTTTTAGTACAATAGGGGTAGACAAGACTCTTAGTTACTTGAGATCAACTTGCAAAAACACTTGCCTTCTTTTCAAAAACCACACTTCATACACACTTTCAAACAAACTTCCAAAAACATTTTGAAACATCTTTTCGAAAAGATACACACTTTTGTAAAACACTCAAACACGAGTCAATTACATTGGTTGCCTAAGACAAGGCATCTCTTCAAAAACATTTTCAAAACACACACACACCACAATTTCAAACAATCGAAAATCAAGGCAAGTGATCTAAAAAACTAAGTAACTAAGAGCCCATGGATAACCATGGATGAAAAGGGTGCTAACACCTTCCCTTTTCATAATCTACCCCCCGAACCCATGAAATATCTCAAAAGGTTTTTGCTGTGCTTTTTAACCTTTCCTTTAGGATAAAATAAATAGTCGGTGGCGACTCTTGCTAAACCGAAAAAGTGCGAATACAAACGCAAAACTCAAGTCAGTTCTCCTACCGTATCACAGAACTGGCGACTCTGCTGGGGAATCATTTAAAAATGGGGTTACCTTAGGGTTTAGATCACCTTTACTTTCTTGCTTTGATTGACTTGATTGATTTATCTTTTGGGTCCTTGTTTGGGTTTGTTGTGAATCCTACACCCGGATTCGGGGCACCTTCTTAGGTAAATAGCGAAAAAACTGTGAGGGAACTGTGTGGGGTATACCGACACGGTTGAAGCAGTAAGCTATGTTAGTGTGACATATTTGTGAGTACCGGTAACCCTTGAGTTCAATCAAGAAGAGTACGGGGCCGCTGAGTGATGTCGTGAAGCACTAACGAACTCTTAGAACCTTAATTGACCATCTTAGCCTTTTTAGGGGTAGTGAGATGACCGACTTTGGTGCAGTCCGAAGTTGGTAGATACTCGATACTACACTCATTGAGGGTTGTTTTCTTGGAATATTTTGGTCGCCAGTAAGTGGCTAAACCGAAACGATGAACACAGAAAACAATCCAATGATATTGAGCTCCTTAGAACCCGGTTTCTATTTTAGGACAGGATGAGCCAACTAACTTCATCTGCTATGTGTAATGATGCATATATATATACCTCATACATGCATCATTACACATAGCAAATGAAACCATAAATACACAAAGAAATTTCTCTTCATCTTCAATATCTCATCTATGCATACACACAACAATTACATATAATCATTCCTATTGGGTGCCATCTAGATTCAGAGTTGATAACATCCAATTTAGGTTCCTGAATTGTAAATTAGGTTGAGATTCTTTAGGGGTTTCATTGGGAAAACCAGTTAGGGTTTGACCTCTAATATCAAGGATTAATTTGGAGGTTTTTGACAAGATTTTGCAATTCGAATTCAGCCGAGTGAAAGCTTAGAATAAAGGTGGGTTCGGTCAAAGGACTAACGATAACCACAGGACCGATTGAAAATCTTAGGTGACAATAATTCACAATTTAGATTCGGCTGAGTGAAAGCTTTGAAGAACGCTGGTTCGTCTAAAGGAGTAACGGTAAATGGATAATCAAATTGGTATTGTTGGGTGACTTGATTGAGCTAAAGATCAAGGGAAGATAAAGAGTTAGGATTAACATCAAACATTGGGTTTGTAGGGTTGTATTGCTGCTTTTCTCTTGTAAACAATTTTTTGCAAAGTAAGATTTATATCTCAATTCTGAACGGAATTGGGGGAAAACCTATCCATATCGAGGATGGTTGGTGAAATTCCTAAATAAATCCTCGTGTCCTTTCTTTCTATCTATGTCTCTCTCATTTACTTTCAATTGCAAATTGTTAAATTCATTGAATGTGTAATCAATATGTATAGAAAAATAATTTCCTTATCAAATTTTAAAGTGTTTTGTTGATTAGATTACAATCCATAAGATTGTAATTGGTTTTTCATATCAACAAAACCAAAAGGAAAATCTAAAAAATCGATTTCACACCAAGTGTTCGATAATTTGCTTAGCGTTGTTGTTTTTGTTATAAATTTCATTGGAAATAAATAGCCTTTGTGATCATATTCTAACGTGAGATTATGAAAATATATTGGCTAAGTTAATTATCACTTTTAGTGTATCTCATATTGGTTTTACGCATATATGGTCTTTCCGATACGGCTCGGATTAAATGAAATTTTTGATCTAGGATTGTTTTCCGCCGTTCAGAGTTACCAAAAATTTTAAAACTAATTTTTAAAATAAATTTTAACTTGGGATCTATTCACCCCCTATATATAAGTTGCCTTCGTCTAATAAAATACAATTGATGCCAACTACCTTATTATGGGTGCATTGTCGTTGTATAACATCAACCTTGGATGACCTACCATCAATGTGCTAGAGGCGATCATTTCCACCTTATACCTAGTCCTAAAGTATCCACTGCTAGAGGGTGAGTCGGTAGAAGCCAAGGAGGCTAACAAATTGCTCAAGAGTGTTATGAAAGTAGCCTAGATACAGAGAGGGAAGAGCTCACCCTTCTTGGTGTCCCTCATTCTGAAGTTCCAAATACAGATCTCAAGTGGTGGGACCTATGATTGGGAATGAAAGTGGAAAGCATCACGCCCATAGAGGACTTAAAGGGGGTAAAAATGGGCCCTTTCGCCCATCGGGTCACATATATAGTGTTGTACCCCAAAATTTGCCCTCCCATTCTCTCAACATTTTCTCATCACAAGGCCCTTGGAGCTCAAGATCCAGTTAGGGTTTCCTCTGCAAGACTTCTCCTAACACTGTTGACCCAAATTAGGGTTTGTGTTTGCACAAAGATATTTTGACCTAAAATTCCTAAGATGACTTTCATGCTTCATGTTGGACTCCCAAGTTTATCCATACCAAGTTTCAAGCCTTGATTCCAACCTTTGCCCAGTCAATTGGACAGTTGACCTAGAAATCAGCTGTATTGGGGAAAAAGTCAATTGTGGCCAATTGACAGTCAAACCTCATGAAAATTGACCCACATCAACATTATGAACTCATATGGACCATTTGATCAAGTTTGGATCATAATTCCACAAGAAATTTGATCAGATCACCAAAAGGGCAAAATGGTCATTTTTAGGGTTTTGACTGCACAAAGGCAATTTTTGACTGTTTGACCTAGCCAATGGCAAACCAAGCTCACATATGGACTCAAGGACCCCATGGAATTGTCTTGACATACCCAACAAGTTCAAAATATCCCAAATGCACAAGATTGACAGTTGAATTTTCCAGTCAATTGATCAATTTTTGACTGTATACTGAAAAGTCAAACTTTGACTTTTTGGTCAAAATCAAGTGTCAAGATTCATTTTTCATCAAAACATGCCAAATCATGAAACTTGTTCATCAAGAAATCAAAAATCACAAATTAGGGTTTGAAATGAAGATTTTTCATAACTTAGAATTTTTCTAAGTTATGAAAAACCCTAATTTTTTCCTAACTTTGTCCCACTTTCTCATCAAGATGCATTTGGATTCATGGAAAAGTCAAAACATGAAAGTTGTAGTACATTGCAAAATCTACAACTTTGATTCACAAAGTTTCCTCAAAAGAAGCTTGTAGCTCAAGTTATAATTTTTGGATTAAGGGTACAAAACCATTCTTAACTTAGAGGAATTTTGACCTTTTTAGGCAGGATTTTTGCCTAACTTCAAGACCACTTTTCACATGCTTCCACTTGGAATTTCAATTTGCATTACAAAGATGGATTGTAGTACACATTCCAAGCTTTCCAAAATGTCAAAGAACTCATCAAACAACCTTATGGTTAGAGAGAATCGAATTTGGTAATATGGGAAAAACTCACTTTGTTTATGGCCAATTTTCATGTTCATACACTTAGGCAATTTTGAACTCAGCTTGCATTCCTTGATTACAGGTCCTATATCCCATTTTCAATCATAAATTTAATGCTAACTCATTGTGCCAAGGCCTTATTTTGTGTGTTCAAGCATTGTATGCAAAATTAAGTCATAAGTAGAAAAAGCATTATGTCCATTTTTGAAAAGTGAAAACTTTATGTCAACTTGCAAATCAAGAGGTACACAGCAAATCTCTTTGGCACAAGTTTTTGAGCTAATCCCACTGATCAAGGGCAAGCTTATCAGCACATTAGAGGGGCCTCCATCAGTCTAGAAAACAACTTGGCATTTTGTTGCTTAAAGGGGAAGAAACTTGACATAACAACTACCAACTCTCATTCCAGCAAGAGCAAGCTTAAGCAAAGTTATTGTACACATTCTAAACATCAAACCTAAGCTGAAACACAAGCCAACCAAGTTCCAAACATCCTCAAACACAGAATCACCATAAAACTGCAAAAACAGGGCATAAGTTGCAGTTTGAATCCCACAACTCATTTCTATCATGCACTTTCATCCAAACTAGTTCAAACACTTTCCCTACCATCTATAAAAACTGTCTAAAACATTGGAAGCAGACTGTAACACCTCTATTCAGTTTTGCCATTTTCATTTCTTCATCTTGCAGGTTGACTTCTGCAGCTTGATATAGTAGGGTTCCAATCACACCAAGCATTGGAATAGCATCCTTGGACATCAAGCAAGCTATACAAATCATTACCTTGCCTTGTAAACATCTCCATTGTTGCACACGATTCCAACTGAACAGGTAAATCTTTGGACTTCTATCTCCCAATGTAGGAAGAATTAGCTCTAAGTTTGTGAATAAAAAATGTCATGCTCATGTCCCTGAAGCTATACATATCTTTACTTTCCATTTATTTTGCATGTGCTATGAGAATTTGAGGTCTGAATTTTGAACAAAAACTAGGTCAGGAATTGGGGGAAAAGAAATTCTCTCTCATTTCTGAGAGTTAGATTGATTTCTTTATATGTCCAGAATCGTGGCTTGATGCTCTACATTTCTTATGTTGTGAGTTTGTGCTAAAAATCAGGGAATCTGGAGATAGGAAAACGCGTGTTGTTGTTGTTCAAACAGGTTCTGAGGTTGAAGACAAAGTCTTCTTGGGCTGGGCCTGAGTTTGACTTCTTATTTGCACCATATGTTTACTTTTGAACCCCCTTGGCCCATTGTGCTTATTTGAAACATTTTTTGACTTTTTCTTGTTATTTCTGACTTATTTATTTTTTCTCATAATATAAAAAATATAAAAAATATTTTTCAAACCATTTTTGTATTTATTAGGCATTTATTGGTTTAAATTAATATTTGTACATATAAATAATATATAAATACTCTTTTATTTAAAATACTAAAATAATATAAATACTTTTTATTTTCTGACTTTTGTTTTATTTTATCTTTGAAAAAACTTTTATAAAAAAAATATACATTTTTGTAAATATTAAATATTATTATTTTTATACATATATTTAGTATTTAGTGAATATTATAAATATTTAGGTATTTATTAATACATTTAGGTTAAAAACATAATAAAATAATACATTTTATTTTTACTAATATTTAACTTAAAAATTACTTTTTTTCCATATACTTTCTTTTCATTTATTTTTTGTACATAATTAATAAATATTACATATATTATATATTAAATACTTTTTATTTATAAAATTAGGGTTTTACCCTAAATACATAAAAATACCAAAAATTAATTAACTTTATTTTTATTTATTTGATACATGATAAATACTTTTCACATACATATGAAAACCTTTTTTTTTGCATTTTTTGCATATTTATATTTATTTTATTTGAATATTGTGTAATTAAATACCTTGCAAAATTCCAAGTTTGATGTAATAGCCTAGGTTTTAATTCTTGTCAAAATACCCCCATTTGAACATTTGTACCCCCCATCCCATATATTGTGTTGTAATAATTTAGGACCTTTTATTTTTTGCATTTAAAAGCTTTATAAATATGTCATGCTAGAATTAGGGTTTGTATGCAAATCAATTAACCAAAAATAGTTTGACCTAACTTCAAGATAAACAAGCATGAAAATGGATAACACTAATCACACTTGCACCCCTAGGGTATTCCACTTGTTGCCTTCAATAATGGGCCATATTGCATGTTAGGTCTCTTTGGGCAAAATAACACAATTCAAATGATCATAGTTCCTCGATGACGGTTTCGAAAGTTGCCTAAAAATGATCAAGTCCCTTAAAAGAAATTGCCCAAAGATACTTGGCACCATTGCAATTATGGTCTAAACGATGACCCGCGCCCGTCCCGTTCACATCCTAACACAAGATTGTCCACCAAATACAATGGTGGAACAAAATTGTTAAAAGGGTTAAAACATAGCAAAGATCTTTGAGAAATTTAGGGTAGATAGCTCTTGATTACTTGCCAACTTGCAAAACAAAACACTTGCCTATTTTTTTCAAACCACACATCAATACACTTTCAAAACAACTTTCAAAAACATTGAAAACCTTTTCAAAAGACATACACCTTTGTATACATCCCAACATGGATCATTACAAAGGTTGCCACCACATTGGCCTCTTTTCAAAACATTTTCAAAATCCACACACAAAGCACCATTTCAAACAATTGAAAATTAAGGCAAGTTGATCTAAGCAAGTAACTAAGAGCCCATGGATAACCATGGATAGAAAGGATGCTAATACCTTCCCTTTCTATAATCTACTCCCCGAACCCAAGAAAACATCTCAAAGGTTTTTGCTGTGCTTTTTAACCTTTCCTTAGGATAAAATAAAAAGTCGGTGGCGACTCTTGATCAACCGAAACATTTGCGAAAACAAACGTAAAACCTCAAGTCAGTTCTCCCACCGTATCACATATAGGCACCTAACTTTTTGAGGAGGAAGAACGGGAGCTAGTCAACCAACTCATTAAGAATATCTACTTGTACACTTGGGCTACTGTGATACGGTGGGAGAACTGACTAGTGTTTTGCGTTCGTATTCGCACTTGTGCGGTTGAGCAAGAGTCGCCACCGACTTTTTATTTTATCCTAAAGGAAAGGTTAAAAAAGCACAGCAAAAACCTTTTGAGATATTTCGTGGGTTCGGGGGGTAGATTATGAAAAGGGAAGGTATTAGCACCCTTTTCATCCATGGTTATCCATGGGCTCTTAGTTACTTGGTTTTTTTAGATCACTTGCCTTGTTTTTCGATTGCTTGAAAATGGTGTGTGTGTGGGTGCTTTTGAAAACGTTTTGGAAAAAGATGCCTTGTCTTAGGCAACTAATGTATTTGACTCATGATTGAGTGTTTTACAAAAGTGTAGATCTTTTCGAAAAGATGTTTCAAATGTTTTTGAGAGTTTGTTTGAAAGTGTTGTGGATTGTGGTTTTTGAAAAGAAGGCAAGTGTTTTTGCAAGTTTGATCTCAAGTAACTAAGAGTTTTGTCTACCCTATTGTACTAAAAGGTTTTTGTTATGTTTTAACCCCTTTTTACAATTTTGTTCTACCATTGAAATTGGTAGACAATCTTGCGTTTAGGAAGTTTATTCGGGACGGGCGTGGGTCATCGTATGGACCATGAATGCAATGGTGCCAAGTGACTTTGGCAATTTGCTTTGAAGGGACTATGATCATTCTGTTTTAGGCAACACTTTGAGACTTATGATCATTTGATTTGTTTTGCCAAAGAAACTCGACGTGCAAGCATGGCCCATTTTGGAAGGCAACATGTGGGATTACCCTAGAGGGTGCAAGTGTGATTGTGTATTGATTACATGTATTTGTCTTGTATTAGGTTATCTAGCGTTTGATTTTATGTACATGCAAACCCTAGGTCTAAAACATGGTATAATTGAAAGCGGTAAATTGCGAAAATGTAAAATCTACGCTATTACAAAACAGTATCCGGGATTAGGGGTACAAGTGTATGAATGGGGATGAGACTTATAGTATCCAATAAGTTACAACCAAATCGAATTCGCAATCAAATGTAAATATCGGATATACAAATATAAGATAAACAAATGTGTATAGGGCAATGTGAATGTATTTGTGTAAGTGTACATGTATATGAGTATGTGTAATTATATTGTAAGTGTGCAAGTATATGTGTATGTGGATATTTACAGGTGCGAAAAGGTGAAATTAAGGCGAGATTAGGGTATTTGACCTAAATATGTGTTTTAAGGAATCTTTGATTTGTATATTTTTAATATGTATAAAAGAAAAAGTGTTTTAAATTAAATGCTCAAGTTTTAATTAAATTGTGAAATGATGTTTTGAGAAAAGAAAATATTATGTATAAAAAGTATATTTTCATGTGTTATGTACAAAGTATATTTTAATTAAAAGAAGATATTTTCAAATTTAATGATATTGTATAAAAATAAAATGTATCTTATGTGTATGTACAAAATTAATGTTTTAAAAATTATGTACAAAGTGTAAGTGAAAAGAAATGTTTTTAATTTAATCACATTATATATAAAAATGTATTAAATGTCAAAAATTGAATTATGCATGTTCAAAAGGGTGTTTTTTATTGTTATGCACAAAAATATTTCAAGAAATCAAATTATGCAAAAAATGCCTATTTACTTATTATGTGCAAAATATATTTTAATCAAAAGAATAGAAAGATATTTTCAATTCTAAATATATGAGGTAAAAAAATGTATTTTAATTAAGTTAGGATTTTGCAAAGAATAAAAAAGAAAGTATTGTTTATAATATAAAAAAGGGTTAGTGTTAATGTTTTGTTAAAAAGAATTAGAAAAGAAACATTTTAATGGGCTTCAGGGGGAATTTACAACGGGTCAGGCCCATGGTTTTGAAGCAACATTTTTAGGGTTAGGGATTCGGTTTGTTTGATAACGCGTTAGGGTTTGGGACGGCGCCGTTCGTACTTTTCGTTCAACGTTCTTCTTCATATTCATCTTCCTGAGCGCTTCCTCCATCCGGCCACCAGCGTCACCCCCAAGGTCTCTCTTCCCTCTATGAGCTCAGTGGACTTGTGATTCAAGGTTCGATTTCAATGTTTATGTTTCCTTTTTCTTTTATGAATTGTACGCGTTTTCGATTTGAATCTTAACCTTAATCTTTTATTATGAGGTGAAGGAGAAGAAAAGAGGGAGAAGATTGTACTACCTGACCTTTGGAGAAGGAGGAGAGACGGGGGATGTGGCGCTCAGGAGGCCGGAACGAGCGGAGGGAACGTGACGAATCTTCGCTTCTTGGTGACCCTGGTATCTTTTATCTGGTTGCTATTTTTTGCCTATGGTTTTGATGATGATTTTAACTGAAAAACCCTATCCTGAAATAGATTCACTTCTTTATCTTCTCTATTGTCCACTTTGCCTTTGGATGTGTTTGCCTGTGGATTATTGAGCTTGCCCCATGATGTGTTTCACTGAGGGCCTGATGGGTTTGCCTTGATGTTGCCTCTGAATGACTTGTCTATGAATGGTTGAGGTGCACGCTTGAATGCTGCTTTCTTTTTGAATATTTTCTCTCTTCTTCTCTTGTTGCCCTGAACTTCTGTTGAGTTTGCCTTCTGAGATGTTTATATTGCCCGATGATGTTACACTGAGGGCCTAGGGTTGGTTCTGAATGCTTGCTTAGTATGCTTGTTCCTTTTCTGGTTGGATTAACATGTTTTGGTGAACTGGCTTTTTGTTGCAAAGCTTCAGGCAAGTATGGTTGGTTTTAAGGTTTGACTGTTTTTTTGTTGCAGCAGGTATGGTTTGACAGGGGTTTTGGTGGTTAAGGCTTGACAGGCCTGTAGAGGCTTTTGTTCCTTCTTTTGAACTGTGTTGTGTTTAGTTTGGTTGGTACATGGCTTGAGGTTCTGGTTTAATACTTGACAGTAGGCAGGTTGTGGTCTTGAGGCTTCAACTGGTCATGATTTTTTCTGAGTTATTGACTGGTTGTGTTTCATCAGGCTCAGCAGGTGTTATGCTTAGGCTTTTATGTGTGTAGTTTGTATGTTTATGTGGTATGACAGTATGTGGGTTTGGAGGTTTCACAGGTTTGGATTTGTGAGGTCTCAGGCCAGTATGCTTGGGCTTTGCAGGTTATTGTTGTTTGATGTATGGTTTTAGCTTGCAGGTTATGCCTTGACAGTAATGTGTGGCTTCAGGCCTTTTGAGTTTGTATCTTTTTCTCCCTCTTTGAACTGTGTTGTACTTGTGTTATATCTTTTCTTGTTATGCTGAACTGTCTAAGCCTAAAGCCTGCCTCTTATCTCTCTTCCTTTTCTCTCTATAGTACAGTTTAAAGAATTTTTAAATGTTTTATTTCTGTACTTTCTGAAGGGGCTATTGATGGGAAATGATGATAAAGAGTTAAGTTGCTTGCATATAGGATTTCCTCTGCATCTTTATCTTTCTTTGACAACTTTCTACACTTTGTGATATCTTCCATATCTTTGCCAAATCTTTTTTGACAGCCTTGAGTGGATTTTGCATTTTTGACAGTAAGTTGCACTTTTGGCTTTTGATAGAAAGTTGGAATTGGATTATGCAGTTTGAACTTTGGAATTTATGCATTTGACATTTTGCATTCATGAATAAAATTCTTCCCTCTTTGTGAACCGGGAGAAATCCCGTGATTTGCAGAGAGGGTCAACTGATCCCAGTCAGTGGCCCCTAATGATGAGTCTAATTTTATCTGTCTTTTCCAATTTAACTGCTTTTGACTTTTCCTTTTCTTTTTTTCTTTTGCAGATGAAAAATGGAACACCGGAGCGAAGTGAAGAATGAAGAGATTAGGGACTTAGCAAATGTTTAGAAAAAATAGGATAGTTTTTATTTTCAATTTGATTATTGTAAACTATTATTATTTTAAATACTTCGTAATAAATACTTGTATCCAAATAGTAATTGTAACAACTATTAAATATGAAATAAAAATTTCATTGATTCATTTAACTCTTTTCAATTCCTTTTCTTTAATTGTTTACTTGTTATTTATAATTCCTTAAATTAAATAAAATGAAAGTTTAAATTTCAAATATTTAATTCTTAGAACCATAAATAATCAACTAAACCTTGTTGATCAAAATAAATGAATTCGACGTCTCCATCATTCAAAGCAACGCACAGTCGAACACAAAAACTGATCAGACGCAATCCTCTTTTTCACTGATTCTTTGCCAAGCACTGTAATTCCAAACTGCATATTCTTTGACTGGCTCAAACAACATGAATTCAAACCACTGTCTCTTTCACTGATTAAATCAAAACAACGCGAATTTTAACCCGAATCTCGGAATAAACTGCAAAGTGCTGTGGAATTTAAATCCTTCTGAGAACATGCCCATAAAACCTTAATTCCTGATTAAATGCCAAATAACGTTCGCCTGATCAAAATTGAACCAAAAATCACCCAGAATCCTAAGCCAATTGTGAAACAATCCAGAGTCCTGAAAATCAGTAAAACCCTAATTTCGCTTGACTGACAAGAAAAGTCCGTTTGTCCGATTCTTGAGCCAGTTTAAAAAATCAGGAAAGGCTTGAAGCTGAGATTTCTTGGGGAAAAATGCGAGGGCAAATTTTGGGGTACAACAGTTACCCCTGTTCAATCTTCTTGGACCTGAAGAGTTAGATTGGCAAGCTTGCCTTTCGCGACTTGAAGGTAAAAGAAGATTGGACACTAAAGTGCCCAGAAAATTTGCACTCGGCGATATGATGGTAGATGTGAATGGGCTTACAGATGCCATTTGGTGATGGGCTTAAAGATGCCATCTGGTGCGATAGAATTTTGTCGGGGGATGGGCTTAGAGATGCCATCTGAGACTGCTGGTAGGAGGATGGGCTTATAGATGCCATCTGGAAATGTTGAACTGTATGTCAATGGTGAGCGGACAAGTATCAGAAGGGCCTCCATGTTTCGGAACATCTCTGAATCGGGGTCCGAACAAGCAACAGATTGACGTCCATGTCTGGAGAATCTGTAAACTATTTTCGGGAGTTGGGATTGAATAAGCAATGGAGCAGCATCTGTTGTTGGGAAGCGTCCGTAAACTATTTTCAGAAGTCTGAACAAGTTGGTAGATTGACATCCGTTGTGGGGAAGAATCCGTAAACTGTTTTCAAAAGTTGCACCTGAACAAGTTGGTAGATTGACATCCGTTGTTGGGAAGAATCTGTAAACTGTTTTCAAAAGTTGCACCTGAACAAGTTGGTAGATTGACATCCGTTGTTGGGAAGAATCTGTAAACTGTTTTCAGGAATTGAGAAGAGTCTGAACAAGTTGGTAGATTGACATCCGTTGTGGGGAAGAATTCGTAAACTGTTTTCAGAAGTCTTGAAGTTGAAGAGGAACCGGTGTAGGGTTTCCTGCTGATGCGTCTGAATGAATCTGGAATAGGTATCAGAATGTCGCCGTGTCCGGGTCACATCTGAACTTTTTCTGAATGAATCTTGGGAGATGATCTTTGTCTGTCGACTGATCTTACCTGAAAAGGCAAAGGGTTAGTTGTATGTGATGTTATGATGCATGATGCAATGCACGTGACAATATTTATGACATGAATGCGATGAATGTGCATGTAAGCTGACGAGCTAATCTTGCCGAGGATACATGAATCCGAGATGGCTGAAGATAAAAGCATCTTGACTGCTGCCGGGGAAAATAAATCCTTGGCTGCTGCTGGGGAAGAGAATTCCTGATGACCTCTACTGGGGGGTTCCAAACTAGTAGACTCATGCTGGGGAGGCCAGATTGAGAATCTTCAGCTTGATGGGAAGTAACTCTGGCGACTTCACTGGGGAACTCAAGATTTGTCCTCCCAAAACTCCGTGGGAGAAGGTTCAATGGTCTGGCTCCGCTGGGGATACTGAAGCTTAAACTCTGAGGGGAATTGAATTCCGGAGGATTCTCTGGCTGGGGATTTGCAAAGATAAGTTACTGCTGGGGAATTTTGATGAACTCCGCTGGGGATAGGGAGAAATTTGGCGAGCGCGATCTTCCGTGGTGGTTAGCTTGAGAAGAATCTGAACAAGCGATAGGTTAACATCCGTTACTTGGAGAACCCGTGAACTATTTTCAGAAATCTTGAAGTTGAATCAGCAATAGAGCCGCATCCGTTGTTGGGAAGCGTCCGTAAACTAATTTCAAAGGTTGCATTTGAACAAGCTGATAGATTAACATCCGTTACTTGGGAAGAATCCATGAACTGTTTTCAGAAGTCTAGAGAAGAATCTGAACAAGTGATAGGTTAACATCCGTTTACTTGGAGAACCCGTGAACTATTTTCAGAAATCTTGAAGTTGAATCAGCAATAGAGCCGCATCTGTTGTTGGGAAGCGTCCGTAAACTAATTTCAAAGGTTGAGAAGAGTCTGAATAAGTTGGTAGATTAACATCCGTTGTTGGGAAGAATCCGTAAACTTGTTTCAGAAGTCTTGAAGAGGAACTGGTGTAGGGCTTCCTGATGATGAGCTTGTGTAAAACTGCATCGGTTTTGAACACTTTTGACATTCGAATGCCCCAAGTGGTGATGTAGATAAATTCCTGGCTTATTACAGGTGTTGGTCTACAATCGGTCGTTCACAGATGTTTCCTGGGTTGTTACAGGTGTTGATCTGGAATTCTTCAGACATGCCCTGGCTGGATACAGGAGTCGAATCTGGAAATATGGTCAACAGATATACCCTGGCTGGATACAGGAATCGAATCTGGAAATAGTCGTCAACAGATATGCCCTGGCTGGATGCAGGAATCGAATCCTCGAACTCTTCAGACGTGCCCTGGCTAGATACAGGAATCGAGTCTGGAAATGTAATAGTTGATTGGTTGAACACTTTTGACATTCGAATGCCCCAAGTGGTGAAGAAGGAGTCTTGAATCAGATTACTCTGCATATTGAGAGATTTCTTGAAATCTTGACTGGACTGCCCCAGGTTAACTGAACTTTGAAAGATCTGTTGGACCTTGACTGGACTGCCCCAGGTTAATTGAATTGTGACAGGTCATGCCCCTTGTTGACAAGAGATTTGATGGAAGTGTCATCCTCTTGAAGTGATTTTGCTCACTGAGAGAGTTTTCGTTCCTCCAAACATTCGCTGTATGAATTTCTTCGCTGTCAAACAAAAGGGTCAAATGCAGACAGTGATATTCGAATAATGCAAAGTTTATGTTTGTCTCGAAGTTTTGAAAAATGCGTTTTTAGCAGAAAACTTTTCATAAGACAAGTCAACACAAGATTTAGAGTAAGCCCTACAGGAGTCAGGATACCTTCTGTAACAGTATGCTTTCGAACTAACCCATGCTTCAATTAGGACTTTTGAAGGGTTGTAACGTGGCCTGGTTCACGGTTTAAGAAACAAAGGATAAAGGCTCAAAGTATATTTGTACCCACCCGCTCTTCGTGATGTTCTTCAACCTAAGCTCAGTTAATTGTGCGTCACACTCTGTTTTGAGTTTGGAACGACTTTTGGGCGATGGTTCACCAGTTGAATTTGGGGAGATAGTCATCATCTCCTTTTTCTTTTTCAACACTTTTCATGTTGTTGAGGATTTTGTAATGACCTCACTATTTTGATTTTGATTTGTTATCCCTAACTTTTGCCTGACTGTTACCGTTTTCCGGGATTACTGTCAGCGGGATGCCCCAGCTTTCTTAAGCCTCCTTTACAGGTTTTGTCTTAGTGGGCTTTTCTCTTTTGAGAGATTGACTGTCTACGTGATAGGGAACCACCCTTGTTTTTTGATTCCGAAGGAATGCTTTCTTGTTTGACGTCGTTCTTTGTATTACGAACTGAGAGTTTGCGACTTCAATGCGCATTTTCCGTTGGATTAACTGAGAGACTACCCTGCCCCGGGTTTATATCAAAGGTTTTGACTGTTTAGAACAGAGAACTCCTACTTCTTTGGCTCGAAGGGGTTGACTAGGGATTAACTTCCTTATAACTCCAGTGTTTGGGATTTGAAAGAAATGCCTGTACATCATCAGCAAGGTCTGTTCAAAAGCATACTGTATAAGATCACGGTATTGTTTCGTCATCCTCCCTCTAAAGGCTCGCAGCTTTTTATCAAGAGTCAAATATCATAAAGAAAAGCATAAGAGTAGTGAAACGAATGGATGAATTCAAGACAAACATATGCAATGCATTAATGAAAACAGAGTTTAACATCAACAGATAATTGTTTGACAGCAAAAAGAAATTACAACTTTGAAAATTCAAAAAGAAGCAAAAGTCTTTCAGTTCGAGCTTCGTCGCTTCAAGTGGAGAACCCTTTAACGGAAGATCTTCATCTCGCCGTCTGGCATGAATTCCAGCACCCCAATGTCGATCAGATCTTGAATCTTGTTCTTTAAGGCCCAACAGTCGTTGGTGTCGTGTCCCGGGCTGTAGGAGTGGTAAACACAGAATGCGTCGGGATTATAGTGAGGAGAGGAGGTATTGAGCTTCTGAGGAGGGTCCTTTACAGTAAGTAAGTTGACCTCCAACAGGCGCTTCAGTATGAAAAATGATGGTATTTCAGTCTCCGTGAACTGTCTTCCCGACTTTTCTTGTTTACGCCGATTACCCTGTTGACGCTGGCGAGGTTGTTGATGGGTTTGTGACCCTGAAGCTAGCAAAGGAGCTTTCCCCTTGTCTTCTTGAGTGGATGGAGGCTGAGCGGTGACTGGCTCTTCTACCTCAGATGTTTGCCCCAGTTGGTTGCTTGGAAGCAGTTGGCGGACAAGAACTCTGAGTTCCTCTTGTCTTTGAGATAGGTCTTGGATGAGAGCCATCTGGCCCACCAACTGTCCCATCACTTGGGTCCTCAGTGTTGTCAGATCAAACTGCAGCTCCGCAATCTGATCACTCCTGGCATTGTTGGAACTTTCCAAGCCCTTGGTGAGGAGAGCTTTCATTTCTTCCTGCCCCAGAGACAAGTTCAGGAACATCTCCTGCAGCTGAGCAGTCTGGTCTTGGATGTCTTTGACAGACCTTTCTAGAGCCATCTCTTACTGAAATAAACAGTATGAGAGTAAGGAAACCTGAAAAAGGAAAAACTGTTAAAATGCAATGCATGATATGTGGATGCATGCTTTCAAGGATCTCTTGGGGTAAACACAAGGAAACGTTAAAGGTTGAACTTGGATCGTTGATTGGATAACTTTGCACCGGTGGATGTCTTTCCACGAGAATCAAGCTCACCATGTCGAGTGGGTCATAGCCACTGATTCAAGTAGTTGTTCTTGAACTTTGATTGGAGAGCTTTGTATCGGTGGATGTCCTTCCACGAGAATCAAGCTCACCATGTCGAGTGGGTCATAGCCACTGATTCAAGTTGTTGTACTTGATCTTTGACTGGATTGGTTAGAGGAGAAACCCCTTTCCCCTTGATAGACGTCTGGTTCAACGTAACCCTGCATCAAAAAGAACCCTCAAGATCCTTGAAATGGTTATTGAAAATGCTATGGTATGATGTCATGATGTTATGTACATGTATACACAAGCAAGTGAGTGTATATACAGGCAAACATATTCACACAAAGCAGACAAGTCCTTAGGTTTAGGCTTGCATGAGGTTCAGGTATTACCCTCTTTCAGTTCGTTGGTTAAAACCTGTCTTATCAAAAGTAACCGGGTTCTAGAGGATCTCATATCATTGGCTACCCTCAATCGGTCATAACTCCAGCATCGCAACATTTTCTCGCGGCCGGAACCATCTCGAGAGTTTAGCCTCAATGAGTGTAGCATACTGCTACTGTTCTAATGGCCAAGTTGGTCAGTTTAAGGTTCTAAGGTCGGTTGGTGCTTAATGACTCCTTGGAAGACCCATATTCTCCCCGTCTTAACACGAGGGATATCGGTACAGACCAAGACGCCACACCAACGTAGCCACTGCTTCACCCATGTCGGTATACGCCGGACAGGTCCCTCACAGATTATGCTACCTAAAAGGGTTTCCCCAGATCCGGGTTAGGATCTATAAAACTCCGATACAAAGCCCACAAATGTAAAGCAAACAAAGCAATCAATTGAAAGTAAAGGTGATCTAAACCCTAAGGTAACCCCACTTTTAAGAATTCTCCCCAGCAGAGTCGCCAGTTCTGTGATACGGTGGGAGAACTGACTAGTGTTTTGCGTTCGTATTCGCACTTGTGCAGTTGAGCAAGAGTCGCCACCGACTTTTTATTTTATCCTAAAGGAAAGGTTAAAAAAGCACAGCAAAAACCTTTTGAGATATTTCGTGGGTTCGGGGGGTAGATTATGAAAAGGGAAGGTATTAGCACCCTTTTCATCCATGGTTATCCATGGGCTCTTAGTTACTTGGTTTTTTTAGATCACTTGCCTTGTTTTTCGATTGCTTGAAAATGGTGTGTGTGTGGGTGCTTTTGAAAACGTTTTGGAAAAAGATGCCTTGTCTTAGGCAACTAATGTATTTGACTCATGATTGAGTGTTTTACAAAAGTGTAGATCTTTTCAAAAAGATGTTTCAAATGTTTTTGAGAGTTTGTTTGAAAGTGTTGTGGATTGTGGTTTTTGAAAAGAAGGCAAGTGTTTTTGCAAGTTTGATCTCAAGTAACTAAGAGTTTTGTCTACCCTATTGTACTAAAAGGTTTTTGTTATGTTTTAACCCCTTTTTACAATTTTGTTCTACCATTGAAATTGGTAGACAATCTTGCGTTTAGGAAGTTTATTCGGGATGGGCGTGGGTCATCGTATGGACCATGAATGCAATGGTGCCAAGTGACTTTGGCAATTTGCTTTGAAGGGACTATGATCATTCCGTTTTAGGCAACACTTTGAGACTTATGATCATTTGATTTGTTTTGCCAAAGAAACTCGACGTGCAAGCATGGCCCATTTTGGAAGGCAACATGTGGGATTACCCTAGAGGGTGCAAGTGTGATTGTGTATTGATTACATGTATTTGTCTTGTATTAGGTTATCTAGCGTTTGATTTTATGTACATACAAACCCTAGGTCTAAAACATGGTATAATTGAAAGCGGTAAATTGCGAAAATGTAAAATCTACGCTATTACAAAACAGTATCCGGGATTAGGGGTACAAGTGTATGAATGGGGATGAGACTTATAGTGTCCAATAAGTTACAACCAAATCGAATTCGCAATCAAATGTAAATATCGGATATACAAATATAAGATAAACAAATGTGTATAGGGCAATGTGAATGTATTTGTGTAAGTGTACATGTATATGAGTATGTGTAATTATATTGTAAGTGTGCAAGTATATGTGTATGTGGATATTTACAGGTGCGAAAAGGTGAAATTAAGGCGAGATTAGGGTATTTGACCTAAATATGTGTTTTAAGGAATCTTTGATTTGTATATTTTTAATATGTATAAAAGAAAAAGTGTTTTAAATTAAATGCTCAAGTTTTAATTAAATTGTGAAATGATGTTTTGAGAAAAGAAAATATTATGTATAAAAAGTATATTTTCATGTGTTATGTACAAAGTATATTTTAATTAAAAGAAGATATTTTCAAATTTAATGATATTGTATAAAAATAAAATGTATCTTATGTATATGTACAAAATTAATGTTTTAAAAATTATGTACAAAGTGTAAGTGAAAAGAAATGTTTTTAATTTAATCACATTATATATAAAAATGTATTAAATGTCAAAAATTGAATTATGCATGTTCAAAAGGGTGTTTTTTATTGTTATGCACAAAAATATTTCAAGAAATCAAATTATGCAAAAAATGCCTATTTACTTATTATGTGCAAAATATATTTTAATCAAAAGAATAGAAAGATATTTTCAATTCTAAATATATGAGGTAAAAAAATGTATTTTAATTAAGTTAGGATTTTGCAAAGAATAAAAAAGAAAGTATTGTTTATAATATAAAAAAGGGTTAGTGTTAATGTTTTGTTAAAAAGAATTAGAAAAGAAACATTTTAATGGGCTTCAGGGGGAATTTACAACGGGTCAGGCCCATGGTTTTGAAGCAACATTTTTAGGGTTAGGGATTCGGTTTGTTTGATAACGCGTTAGGGTTTGGGACGGCGCCGTTCGTACTTTTCGTTCAACGTTCTTCTTCATCTTCATCTTCCTGAGCGCTTCCTCCATCCGGCCACCAGCGTCACCCCCAAGGTCTCTCTTCCCTCTATGAGCTCAGTGGACTTGTGATTCAAGGTTCGATTTCAATGTTTATGTTTCCTTTTTCTTTTATGAATTGTACGCGTTTTCGATTTGAATCTTAACCTTAATCTTTTATTATGAGGTGAAGGAGAAGAAAAGAGGGAGAAGATTGTACTACCTGACCTTTGGAGAAGGAGGAGAGACGGGGGATGTGGCACTCAGGAGGCCGGAACGAGCGGAGGGAACGTGACGAATCTTCGCTTCTTGGTGACCCTGGTATCTTTTATCTGGTTGCTATTTTTTGCCTATGGTTTTGATGATGATTTTAACTGAAAAACCCTATCCTGAAATAGATTCACTTCTTTATCTTCTCTATTGTCCACTTTGCCTTTGGATGTGTTTGCCTGTGGATTATTGAGCTTGCCCCATGATGTGTTTCACTGAGGGCCTGATGGGTTTGCCTTGATGTTGCCTCTGAATGACTTGTCTATGAATGGTTGAGGTGCACGCTTGAATGCTGCTTTCTTTTTGAATATTTTCTCTCTTCTTCTCTTGTTGCCCTGAACTTCTGTTGAGTTTGCCTTCTGAGATGTTTATATTGCCCGATGATGTTACACTGAGGGCCTAGGGTTGGTTCTGAATGCTTGCTTAGTATGCTTGTTCCTTTTCTGGTTGGATTGACATGTTTTGGTGAACTGGCTTTTTGTTGCAAAGCTTCAGGCAAGTATGGTTGGTTTTAAGGTTTGACTGTTTTTTTGTTGCAGCAGGTATGGTTTGACAGGGGTTTTGGTGGTTAAGGCTTGACAGGCCTGTAGAGGCTTTTGTTCCTTCTTTTGAACTGTGTTGTGTTTAGTTTGGTTGGTACATGGCTTGAGGTTCTGGTTTAATACTTGACAGTAGGTAGGTTGTGGTCTTGAGGCTTCAACTGGTCATGATTTTTTCTGAGTTATTGACTGGTTGTGTTTCATCAGGCTCAGCAGGTGTTATGCTTAGGCTTTTATGTGTGTAGTTTGTATGTTTATGTGGTATGACAGTATGTGGGTTTGGAGGTTTCACAGGTTTGGATTTGTGAGGTCTCAGGCCAGTATGCTTGGGCTTTGCAGGTTATTGTTGTTTGATGTATGGTTTTAGCTTGCAGGTTATGCCTTGACAGTAATGTGTGGCTTCAGGCCTTTTGAGTTTGTATCTTTTTCTCCCTCTTTGAACTGTGTTGTACTTGTGTTATATCTTTTCTTGTTATGCTGAACTGTCTAAGCCTAAAGCCTGCCTCTTATCTCTCTTCCTTTTCTCTCTATAGTACAGTTTAAAGAATTTTTAAATGTTTTATTTCTGTACTTTCTGAAGGGGCTATTGATGGGAAATGATGATAAAGAGTTAAGTTGCTTGCATATAGGATTTCCTCTGCATCTTTATCTTTCTTTGACAGCTTTCTACACTTTGTGATATCTTCCATATCTTTGCCAAATCTTTTTTGACAGCCTTGAGTGGATTTTGCATTTTTGACAGTAAGTTGCACTTTTGGCTTTTGATAGAAAGTTGGAATTGGATTATGCAGTTTGAACTTTGGAATTTATGCATTTGACATTTTGCATTCATGAATAAAATTCTTCCCTCTTTGTGAACCGGGAGAAATCCCGTGATTTGCAGAGAGGGTCAACTGATCCCAGTCAGTGGCCCCTAATGATGAGTCTAATTTTATCTGTCTTTTCCAATTTAACTGCTTTTGACTTTTCCTTTTCTTTTTTTCTTTTGCAGATGAAAAATGGAACACCGGAGCGAAGTGAAGAATGAAGAGATTAGGGACTTAGCAAATGTTTAGAAAAAATAGGATAGTTTTTATTTTCAATTTGATTATTGTAAACTATTATTATTTTAAATACTTCGTAATAAATACTTGTATCCAAATAGTAATTGTAACAACTATTAAATATGAAATAAAAATTCCATTGATTCATTTAACTCTTTTCAATTCCTTTTCTTTAATTGTTTACTTGTTATTTATAATTCCTTAAATTAAATAAAATGAAAGTTTAAATTTCAAATATTTAATTCTTAGAACCATAAATAATCAACTAAACCTTGTTGATCAAAATAAATGAATTCGACGTCTCCATCATTCAAAGCAACGCACAGTCGAACACAAAAACTGATCAGACGCAATCCTCTTTTTCACTGATTCTTTGCCAAGCACTGTAATTCCAAACTGCATATTCTTTGACTGGCTCAAACAACATGAATTCAAACCACTGTCTCTTTCACTGATTAAATCAAAACAACGCGAATTTTAACCCGAATCTCGGAATAAACTGCAAAGTGCTGTGGAATTTAAATCCTTCTGAGAACATGCCCATAAAACCTTAATTCCTGATTAAATGCCAAATAACGTTCGCCTGATCAAAATTGAACCAAAAATCACCCAGAACCCTAAGCCAATTGTGAAACAATCCAGAGTCCTGAAAATCAGTAAAACCCTAATTTCGCTTGACTGACAAGAAAAGTCCGTTTGTCCGATTCTTGAGCCAGTTTAAAAAATCAGGAAAGGCTTGAAGCTGAGATTTCTTGGGGAAAAATGCGAGGGAAAATTTTGGGGTACAACAACTACCTTTGATATGATAGGGATAGACACCAAAGTGGTGATCCATCGCCTCGTCATCCACCCTTTTACCAGACCAGTGGCACAAAGGAAGTAGAAAGGTGGATAGGATAATAGGGTTGTCATTGATGATGAGGTGGGGAAACTATCCGACATCGGGTTCATCATATATACAAAATACCCAATGGCTATCCAACATGGTCCTAATATGAAAAGCTAACAATATATCGCGCATGTGTGTAGACTTCACAAATTTGAACATCGCATGTTCTAAAGACCCATACCTACATTCAAACATTAATCGCCTTATCGATAGTTCATCAAGCTACCACATGTTGAGCTTTATGGATGCATACTCATGATATAAACAGATTCAGATTGACCCCATAGACACTCCCAAAACAGTCTTGATGACGAATCATGGAAACTACTACTACAATGTCATGCCCTTCAACCTCAAGAGCAATGGTGCCACCTACTAGTGGCTCATGGAAGGTGTGTTTACCCACCATATAGGAGAAAACCTAGAGGTATACTTCGATGAAATGATAGTGAAAACTATCAAAATGTGCATCCATGTAGTAGATTTTGAGGATGTCCTACAATTAGTCAGGAAGTACAATATGAGCCAGAACCCCGTCAAATGGTCATTTGGAGTTCAGGATAAGAAGTTCCTAGGTTTCATGGCGATGAAAAGATGCATTAAGGCCATCCCAGATGAATACCAAGTTGTCATCACCATGAGAAGCCCCACTAATGTGAAGGAAGTGTAACAACTTACATATCGCATTTCCTCCCTATATTGCTTCCTCTCCTATGTAGATGATAAGGCTTTCCTCTTCTTTATTTCCTTAAAGAAGAACTATAGACTTAAATGAAGCACTAAGTGTGAGAAGGATTTCTCCAAGTTGAATGCATTCCTCGCATCGTCTTGCATCCTCCCTCGCCCAAGGGAGGAGTCACCTCTACTCCTCTATCTCTTTGTCACAAATTAGACGATGATCTCAGTCCTTGTCCAGGAGATAGAAAAGACAGAGTATTATGTATTTCATAAGCAAGGTCTTCGAGGTGTTGAAGAACGCTATTAGAAGAGTGAAAAGAAAGCACTATTCATCTTCGTCGGGTAAAAAAACTAAGACCGTACTTTCAGGGTCATAAGATCTTTGTGAAAACCAACTATCTTAATCGTCAAGTATTGAAGAAGCCAGATCTAGTATAAAGGATGGTATATTGGGAAAAGGAACTCTTAGAATATGATATTCAATATGTCCCGAGAGGAAGCGTCAAATCGCAAGCTCTTACAGATTTCATGGAAGAATTTAGCTTTCCTCTAGACGATGAGACATCCCCAAAATGGGCATTATCTGTAGATGACGCCTCCAACATAAAAGGAAGAGACGTTGGGATAGTCCTGGAAGGACCTGGTGACATACTCATTGAACAAGCATTAAAGTTTGACAAAATAGTCATCCAGGAGAGTCTCACCTCCCATAGCATCAAGGTGGGAGAAGAATACTCCCTAGAAGTTATCCCTGAGTCAAGTTGGATGTCGCCCATATTGTGTTACTCTCAGTTGGAAAAAAATCCACTGGACAAGGGGGAAGCAATAAGAATTCGAAAAATGGATGCCAAGTACACCCTCCTCTATGGAAAATTTTATAAAGCGAGAAGGACATCTCCCATGCTACGGTGCCTAGGCGAGTATGAAATTTCCCCGGTGCTTGCAAAAGTACACAAGGGAGCTTGCAACAGTCACATTGGAAGAAAATATCTCGCCCATAAAATGTTAAGGGCGGGATATCATTAGCCTATGTCGCTGAAGGATAACATCTCCTTTTCCAAGAAGTTCGATCAATTACAGAAGGATGCTGACCTTCACCATGCCCTGACTAAACTTATGCACTCGATGACTTCGCCCTGGCCTTTTTATTAGTGGGGTGTGAACATTTTGGGTTCGTTCCCCTGGAACCAGGACAACTGAAATTCTTGATAGTAGGAGTAGATTATTTCACCAAATGGATAGAGGAGGAAGCTATTGCTAAAATCATATCCGAGAGAGTTCGATGTTTCTATAGGCAGAAAATCATGTGCAGATATGGACTTCCTAGAGCTATCGTCTCCGACAATAGAACCTAATTTTCAAGTATTATGCTCACTGACGTTTGTAGAGATTTAGAGTACAGACAAATTTCGTATCTATTATACACCCTCAGGCCAATGGGAAAGAAAAATTAGCAATTAAAGTAATTCTAAAGGGACTCCAGAAGAATCTTGATGATGCCAATGTTCTAAGGATAAAATTGCTTCATGAGATATTATGGTCATACCACACTACCTCATACTCCACCACCAAGGAAACTCTGTTCGGCATGGTCTATGGGGAGATTGACATGCTTTCTATGGAGATTGACATGCCCTCTTGGTGACAAACTTGAAGAAAACCCAGTGTTAAAGGAAGTAGTTATACCCGCACAATAGAGAAAACTATAACCCAACATGGAGAGGCCATATCACATATTCCAGAAGCTCCCTCATAGGGTGTACAAGTTGTAGGATCTAGAAGGACATCTCTTGCCCAGAACCTGGAAAGCTCTCCATCTTAAATATTATTACAATTAAATTGTTTGTAATTTCCTAATAGACACCATAATCATGTAATTATGAGTAATTTCTTAATCAACAAGGACTTTTTTCTAAATATTATGTATGTTGGACTTCATAGCGAAGATCATTTCCGCCCCTTAAGGCATTGTTTGTATGCTAAACTTCATGGCGAAGATTTTTTCCACCCTTTGAGGCAATATTTGTTGGACTTTATAGCGAAGATCCTTGCTGCCCGTCGAGGAAATATTTGTACATTGTACTTTATAGCAAATATCCTTGTCGCCCTTTGAGGCTATATCTGCTAGAATTCATATCAAAGATCGTTGTTGCCCCTTGAAGCAATGTTTGTATGCTGGACTTCATGGCGAAGATCCTTTCCTCCCTTTGAGGCAATATTTATTGGACTTTATAGCGAAGTTACATTTTTCCCCTTGAGGCAATGTTTATATGCTGGACTTTATAGTAAAGATCATTGCCGCCATTTGAGACTATATTTGTTGGACTTCATTACAAAGATCCTTTCCGCTATTTGAGGAATAGTTTGCTAGACTTTATGGAAAAAATCCTTGATGCCCTCAGAGAAATATATATAACCAATGCCTTGCTTGAGGGACTTGTACTCTCATCATCCGGACTATATATAACTTCTCCTGGAAGACTTAGATTCCCCAAGCTAATTAAAATCTTGCCTGAGGGACTTTGAGTTTCCTCGGGCGGGATTAGACATAGAAATCACGCTTAAGAGGCGCGAATGAAGTCTAAACTAAGAGACATAATCATGAATCTTATTTTAGGGCTTGACAAAAGTCTCGTCTGAAAGGTTCAACGTATCACCTGAAGGACTTGTAGTCTCATCAGTCGGGCTATATATAAATTCGCTTGAAGGACTTAAATTCCCCAGGATAATTAAAATCTCTCCAGAGGGATTTGAGTTTCCTCGGTTAGAATTAGACATAGGAATCACGCTGAAGAGGCGCGACCGAAGTGTAGCCTAGGATACTTAATCATGAGTCTTGTCGAAGGACTTGATAAAAGTCTCGCTTGAGAGGTCCAATGCCTTGCCTGAAGGACTTGTAGTTTTATCATCCAAGATACATATAACTTCGCCTGAGGGACTTAGATTCCCCATGATAATTAAACTCTCGTCTAAGGGACTTTGAGTTTCCTTGGGTGGAATCAAACATAGTAATCACTCCCAAGAGGCGCGACTGAAGTCTAGCCTAAGATACTTAATCACGAGTCTTGTTTAAGGGCTTGATAGAAGTCTCGCCTGAGTGGTCCAATGCCTCCCCTGAAGGGCTTGTAGTCTCATTATCCATACTTCATATAACTTCGTATGAGGGACTTAGATTCCCTAGGCTAATTAAACTTCAGGCTAAGGGACTTTAAGTTTTCTCGGGAAGACCAAGCAATATGAATTCTCTTAAATAAACCCCTAAGTCTAATAGAAAGTCGAGGCCTTAGAGTACTCCCATATCCACGGTCTAAAAACACTTTGTCCTCTATCAAGGACCTTGTGCTTGAGGGAATATGTAGTGTTATATTTGTAAAGGACCAGTATATAGAGACAACAATAAGTCACCCCTAGGAAGCAATATTAATATGCCGCCCTTATGGAGGTGCCACCTCGCCCCTAAATACTTCCATATTGCTCAATCATGGGGAACATGTGATAAGACATTTCTTGAGAAGAGAGAAGTCAGGACCAATCATTTACTTGCATCTCCTTGAAAATATGGATTCAACGGTCCATCATCTGACTGGGTGAGCAGTGGTGACCTTTCCCAAGGAAACCACAAGTCAAAAGCTTCTATAAATACCTCTCCTCAGGAGAGAGGGGGCCGATCTTAAGTCATACAGATCGCACTCTACATAACCTTATACCTAAGTACACCATTCACGAACAGAGCTTCTTACCTCACATGAACATGTCCTATAAACCACCACAAAACACCATCATACCAAGCTTCTCACTGCTGTGAACAAGTTCTAACCACCATATAACGTAATATATCTATTAAGATCCCTGAATATCACTGCTCTTGCAGGAAGTAACACGTGCACCTGTACTTTTTGTGAAGGAAGACATGTATCCACAAAGATCCCGTTCTAAAAATACATATTTTTGTGATATGATTTATAAGCTCAATGAAAGAGCAAATGTGCTTGAAAAAGATAAAGAGATGGGATGACAACATGTAAACCATAAGCAGCCTGTTAAGTAAAATATGAGGAAGGAATAATTTGAAGAGGTGGGGGCAATATTCATGAACCTTGATGCTATTGGGAACACTCTAGAGATAATTGCTTTTTACATGTATGAACTTGTTAGTATTAACTAATCATATTGATTAATTTTTATTGAATTCATTAATAATTTAGGGTATAATGTCAGTTAATATCTAATCAGCACCTCCAAATTATTGTTTGGTTGCACATGGACAATTGTATAACACTAGGGATAATGTGGTGCATGACAGAAAATTACCACCTAAATATGTTAAGGTTGAAATAGATGTTGTCATAAAACTAGAGAGGATCTGTTTCCAATCTCTTTTGATAATTGGGATATGTGCATGATTAGTCATGTTATATAGGATGTAATTTCTTTCAATTACGCTTTGACCATCAAGATACGCCTAGTTCATCTCCACCATTCGACGTGCTTAATTAAATTTGTTCATTCAATAAGTCTAACTATATTTAAACACCCACGTCACGTAGAGGTCCACCTTAATTAGCTATTCCATGCTCTTCCACAAAGTTTTTGGAGAATTTCTTTTTATTCCTAGTGCAATTTTTTAAGATATGTTGCGAAATTTTTAAAATATTTTCAGAATCGAGAAGTGTATCTTTGAACAAAATAAATTTTAATTTTTTAAAAGTGTTTTCTGTAACACCATAATTCTATCTGATGGATAATAATAAAATCAGAGTTTAACATAAATGGGATACTACATTTACAATTCAAAATCAAACTTCATTTAATCGCATATAAAACAGATACATAACACTTAATTCGGAGGAACCGATAACAATCTGATTTATTATTTAAAATCAAACAATTTTTTATTGATAAACAGTGGAATTTACATACTCAACTTCAATCCACTTAACATCTTTTATTCAACTAAAACAACTTCAAGACAACAATTGTTTCACGTAACCAACTTAAAATTTAGCAACTGAAATAAATATCAACAACTAAACATCAAGCGTTCATCCTCTGAGTGCTATGTATTAGAGCGATGACACCGACTCGAACTAACGAATGTAACAACTATCCTTCTTGATTACCTGCACGTTACTAACAGAGAGCAACATTCAAACAAAAGGGGTGAGATATCAAACAATATAATCGGATGTATGATAAATAATACATTAGAATCAATTCATACAACAATCACCACTTCACAGCTTTCAAACAACTTTAATCTCAACAAAATATCAACACGGCATAACAACTAATTCACAGCTTTTAGATGATACCTGTCACAACAAGTCAACAACATAAAGCAACAACAAATCTATCTTCACCACAACTCAAGATGAAATATCAAATGCGACTCAATTACAATGCACATGTATGTGGTACCATTGGAGCAGAACTCCCAACTTAAAAAAGAAACAGAACTCCCATCTTAAAAATTGTCAATTAATAGAGGCATCAACAAGCCATAAGCATTCTTCACAGTTTGCCAATCCAGGCCACCATAGAGTATCCAAATGTATGTAACTCAAAGAATGCACCATCACATACTCACAACAATCATCATTCATCGTAAGGCATAAGCTCACATCGCCATTATTACCAGTAAATAGAGGTAATTCATCATTTAAAATTCCTTGCAACTTCGCATTATCAACAAGAATTCATAGCGACAATCACAACAACACAACAACTCAACATAAATCAACATTGGCCCTAAGCCTACCACATCAACCAACGATTCAACATCAATTCAACATAATTCAACTTTGGTCATAGGCCTACAACTTGATATTTCAACCACAACAATTAACACAACATTGGCATAAGCCTACAACTTAGTACGTCACAACAACAATATCATATCAACAATAGTAATGTGACAACAACATCAACAAGAAAACAACACTGGCCATAAGCCTAACAATTCGATACCACCCGGAATTCATATTTTCAATAAGGTATTCAACACACCGTGTCGACTAAAATATACAACAGTTGTTCTGTATAATTATTCGGACAAATCGACTAAATTCTGCTAATTATTTACTGGCTAAACGTTCCATTATTTCTACTTTATACTAATATCCCTTATTAGTTTTCTGACAACTTAATACTACACTACTATCCAATTCTGCTATATACATATACCAACTCCATTAAATTAACTTTGTTACTACTGCTAAAGTATCCAACTAATTAGCTCTGTTAACTATCAACTCTACGATTGTTATACTAACCATCTCTATTATAAATCAATTCTGCTATGTATTAATACTCTATTAGTTACTGCTACTAAAACAACTCTACTAATTTACTACTCTGCTAATTAATTAGTTACCGTGATATTCCTCTACTAACTTGTCTTCTTCTGATATCTACTTATTGTTACTGTTATTAAAGTATGTAATTAATTGGTTTTCCTCAATCTACATGTACTTCCATTATAATCATTCTACATAATTATTATTTTTGGTTGAAACATACTAAAATTTCATGGATTAGGAATCAACATAAACAGTACACAAGGCATGGTGCCGCTCGGCACACATGCTTGTCCCCCCGGCACAACAATTACTCACAGCATGCCGATCTGCATGCTTGTGTGCCCCTCGGCACGTCCATCAGTTTTGTGCCGTCAGACACAGCCTTTGTGCCCCTTGGCACAATCTGTTTTTCATGCCGCCTCTTCACAATCTTCAGTCTGATACTGATACTAACCCAGAATTTTCCCAAATTTTCCTTCGAGTACCAGTATTTTCATAACAATATGACACATCAGTAACATAACGACTTAATAACAATTACATCGATAGATAAATCCCAACATAGACAGTTAATATTAATAATTATACAGACGAATTCAACATCATTTAGGAACACATAAACAACAATTACACGTACAACAATTACACCAACCCAATTCCTACATATTATTCATCATAATTCCTATTATAGAGTCAGAACTCCACCTTTACCTTGGATTGGAGACCGCCCTATAATTCTTCGATCGAACCTAGCCTTGTCAAAGTTTCCAACATTTGACTCTTTTCCTCTTTTCTGCAATTTTGTAGCTTCTCACGTACCAAATTCTCCAAGCCTTGTTCAATTAACCTAATTCCTTATAATTAGCTTAACCTTATAATTATTAATATTTTTATTGGGCCTTACTTTCACACCTCACCTATTACTCCATACAACCAAATAATGAGCCCAACTAATAAACCTTATATTATTCTAATATCTATATTAATAATATTGCTACTATTAATCAACCAATCAATTAAATATCAACCAAATAACAACTTAGCAACTTAAATCAACATTTCTCGATATTTCGCAACTATAACAATTTCAACAACATTTTCAACCATTAATCCGTAACTAATTTAATTAAATAATTAAGTAAATTAACGGGTGTTACATTTTCGGATATGCATATCTGAAATAATCTGATATTTCATTTTCAGAGAGTTTTCGGATATGCATATCCGAAATAACTCAATTTCAAGTTTTTAAAGGTGTTTTCGAATATGTATATCTGAAATAATTCAATATTTCGTCTTTGAAAGTTTTCGGAAATACATATTCGAAATATTTAGAATCAATGTATATCAATTCCAACAATTAAAATCAAGATGTATCAATTATATTAATTATATTACCTTATCAATTATTTACATAAGTTTTATATATTTTTAGTGTGTTAGAAATGGAAAAATACTATTTATTTACATAAAAATATTTATTTAATATGATAAATTTTATAATTAAATATAATAATTAATTATCAATTTTATAATAATAATTAAAAAATTTCATTTAAATTAAATTTAACTTTTAAAATCACAATTAAAAAATATTTTTTATCAAAAATTATTCATAATTTTAAATAAATAATTAAAACTCAATTACATATCACTATTACAATTAAAATTTTAATTATTGCATTCATTATTTAATTTCATATCATAAATTTACTTTAATATTTAGTTTTTAATTGTAAATTTAAGTTATTTTTTATTAATAATAACTCAATTTAATTATATTATAATTATATTATAAATAAATATCTTTTCAAAATAAAATTAAAATAAATTTGGGACATTGAGTGACTCCGGATATGCATATTTGAAGTCATCCAATTTTAGTTTTTTAGGAATTATTTCGGATATGCATATCCGAAGTCATACAATATCTCAAATTTACGAGGTGCGTTCGGAAGTGCATATCCAAATGATATTTTTAGATTTTCAGAGGTTTAGAGAATACTTCACCACATTGCCAAACGTTCTTCACGGAGGGGTGACATAAATTGTGTGTGCACGACTTGATACTCTTGCACACTCAAATGACATAAGTCGTGTGTGCGTTCCTCCACAGTAGGGGTGAAAATAGGTCAGATCAACTAACAGGAACCTACGGTCTAGCCTATACAGGTCCAAGTCAGGCCAAGCTTTTGTTTTAAATAGAAAAGACCTAGGTTTTTTTTATAAGTCTATTTAATTAAAAAGATTAGATCGCATGCCATAAAAAAAGTTTTTTAAGCCTATCAGACCGATCTATTTAAATAAATATGAATAACTTATGTTATATTTTATTTGTACTTTGAATTAAAGTACAAGAATAAAATTTAATTATCTTGAAGACCTTATGAAAATTTTAGAATAACCTTACAAACAATGTCATAAGTTGTATTCATAAGTTCTCCTAAATAAATATTATCACATAAGTTATGTTAACAAGTAAACTTAAATAAGTCAATGAAATAAGCATTTTGTCTCACTAATCTTTTAATTTGGTAGTTTATTTAAACAGTAGTTAAATTTCTTATTCATAAATGTTCAAATAAAATAGGTTTTCATGTAAGCTAATAGACTAAATAGACATTTGAAAATATCAGGTTCAGGCCTAAAAATAAGCCTATGATAGACCATATGTCAGACTTAGCCTTTGAAATTTTTAGCAAGTCAAACTCAGACTTGGTAAAGCCTAAGTCAGTCCAGCCTATTCTCACTCCTACTCTCCGATCTTGTATGGATCTAAGAGGTAAAATTTAATGGACTTGGACATCCAAAGAAAAACTCACATGGTCAAGACAAGGGTGTTTAAAAATATAGTTAATTGAATCGTATATTTGAACTGAACTGAATTATATTATAAAAAAATGAATCATTAAAATGGTTAATTAATTGAATAATTTAATTAAAAAAATTTAAATTTAATTTAAAATCAGTTTTTTTTAAATCTATCTGAAAAAAATATGTTTTTTCGAAGAAAAAACTTTTTTTTTTGAAAAAAAATATTTTCCCCCCAAAAAAGTATTTTTCCAAAAAAAATATAATTTTCTGAAAAAAAAAAGTATTTTTTTGAAAAAAAATCCCAATTTATTTTTAAATATAAACAAATTTAATAAAGTTTTTTAATATAAACAATTTGAATTTTTTTATGAAAAATAACATTGGTTTTAAAATAGTAATATAAAATCAATTTTAAATTGTAAACTAATTATAAACTAATATCTCCGTCATTAATTATAAAACTAATTTGAGTTTTTTTCGTGTCCCTTTTTATGAGATCTTCTTTAATTTTTAAAGAGTATTAATTATTTTTTTAAATGTATCCTTAATTATATTACATTTTTTCTTTAATATATAATAAATATTCTTCTATAAATATTGATTATTTCTCTTACCAAAAAATAAACTTATAAAATTATATAATTAATCAATAAATTTAATATTTTTATCATTTTTTTTAATTAACATAATTTACTCGACAGAGATAATAGTTTATAAATATAAATTAATTTTAAATTAGTTTTAAATTGAATTAAACTATTTTAATAATTAATTGAATGCAGTTCATAAACTCTAAGTTATGATAGTTAAAACTAAAAAAAAGAAAGACATTTAAGTGGAAAAGAGAGGTCCAGTTCAAGTAAGACAATCAATATATTTTATCTTTAATTATAAATGAGAGTGTCTAAAATTTTCTAGAAAGTTTTAGTGGTACAATAATAATATAAGTATGAGCAAATAAAAAAATAATTTTATATTAAATAAAAATGTCGTAGCTTCAAAATATATAAATGAGAGAAAATTTACTCATCTATTATCTTAAATGATCTCTATCAATATGATTATGACTACACACTAAATAATACAAGACTATTTCAAAATTTATTATAATAAAGACAAGACACAAATGTTTCATTTCGGTCAGAGCATTCAAAATATTGTGTTGGACACAGAATGAATCATGCATAATTAATTTGAATTCAAAATATCTGATGAGCACAGAATGAATCATGCATAATTAGCATTAGGACCCCACGCCCCACACATTCTGCTCTGCCTTACCATGTGTGTACACCCAAACCAAACATGCATGGCCCCACTTCCAACACCAACCACCATTGTACAATTGTACACAAACAGTTAAACACAAGTATTCCCTAGTAACGATAGTGACCAAGGAAAGTTCAAGGAACCTTCGAAAGTCACTAATCCTCTATCTCAACTGGGGTTTTAGTTTCTTCTAAGCAACAATAGATACGTTTCCCATCATGATAGATTACTCTAATTATAAAATAATATTGTCAACTCACATTTTTCTAACAATCTTTTCCATTCTATAATTTATATAAATCTTATAAATTTAATCAACATATTTCCTCATCCAAGTAAATATTTATTTTAGTATCTATTGCTACTAGACCAATAATAAAACATAAAACATTATTAATAAAAATATATTTAAATATTTAAACATATTAAACTAAACTTTTTGTCTGTAAATTATAAAATTAGTTCATTTAAAAAAATAAAACTTGAGTTGAATTGATATTCAATGTCTACAAAAAATTTACACTTGCATTATATGTATTCAACCAAATAGATAATTGTAAGATACTAATATATAAAAGTGAAATTTCTGAGAAATTTATTTTGTATTTATTACAGTGAGATGAATGATCATTTTAAAATTATGTTATATACAATTAGAATCTAGTCTCTTAAAATTACAACGTCAATTATATGATTTCAAGTGTTTTTTATATGATTTGAAGATCTAAGTAAGTGATATATTTTCAACAAAGTAGTAAATGAAAAGGAAAAGACAACTTGGAAAAGGCTGTGTATGAAAGTAAAGATAGAAATTATGACATTTTATCGGAGAATGATAAGATTGAGATAGAATCACGAATTTTTTATCTATATATTACTTTTTTATTAATAAATTTATATACTATCATACATTTCAACACATATTTTTAATATATGATATTTTCAAATATAAAAAATTAAAGTAAGAGTCTCCGTTTATTGAATTGGCGGATGTTCTTTAAATTATAAAACTTCAATTCATTGGGCTGGCGGAGCTATTATAATATCGTTTTTTTTAATATAATGTTAAATTATCCAGTTTCACGTTAACACTCTTCCGCCCATTAGATGGGTGAAGCCTCTAAAAGTTATAACACTTTCATCTATTGTTTTGGCGGATGTCAAATATTTTTAACAGCTCCGCCCATTCACCTGGCAGATGCTTTGTGACAAAAATAAAATTTATTTGAAAACATGATAGTATGGGAATATTGATTGAAGAAGATGGTATAGTGGAATTTTTTGTGTAAAAAGATGGTAAGACAGTAAAAAATTTAGAATCACCACAAGAGTCTTGTGTAAAAGATTCTTGATAATATTAAAGTTTGATTTTTTAAAAAAATCCTATGGAACATTTCTTTATTTCAAATATATATATATATATATATATATATATATATATATATATATATATATATATATATATATATATATATATATATATATATATATATATATATATATATATATATATATATATATATATATATATATATATATATATATATATATATATATATATATATATATATATATATATATATATATATATATATATATATATATATATATATATATATATATATATATATATATATATATATATATATATATATATATATATATATATATATATATATATATATATATATATATATATATATATATATATATATATATATATATATATATATATATATATATATATATATACAGAATTAATATCTCTATAATGGTTCAAGCCTACTTAGCATCAATACACTCTGGCCCATTTGCTCTAAAGCATGTTGAATCCTTGAAAAATACTTAAATTAACATAAGCGAGATGACTCTGACCTCGAGTCATTTTGATCAACTGATGTTGTGTAGGTGAGATTGTTCTAGGAGGTCGACTCGAATTTTAGGCATGAAGCTGACTCATCTTTGAGTCATGCAACATATTTAAGATACAAAGTTACGCATTTGAGACTCAAACAAAAGAACAAGAAAATGAATGGTTGTAATGGTGCAACTATTATAACGATAAAAGTCATAAAAGTTGATCCTAGTCAAGATTCAAACAAGCAAGGAACAAGACAATAACAACATAACATATGTAACAATCAAAGTCTTGATGGCCAAATTAAAGCTAGAACAATTGTAAGTACGTCAAAGAGAGATTATAGAAATCCATTACTTATTCATAAATCAATCACACTGAGGCTTTGCTTGTCCACGACAGGCAAAGTTACAAATATTATACTCATAACAAATATAGTTAGCGCCCATTGCGGGACCTTGATATATATTTAGTAAGTGTACTAAATCTCGTTGCAAGTAATAAAAAAATTGTATTCCACACAAATTATTTTATTTTAATAAAATAATTTTAGTGTTGTAATAATAAAATCAGGGGGTTTTCAAGGTTTGAATTGATATAAAACATGTAAATAAAATGATTGAAAAGTTATTGATTAAAGGAAATTAGGTTTTGTTTCAAAATTCATGTATGTAATTGTTGGCGTCGACATCTATTTGTCCTAAGTTGATTACTCAGAAATTACGATGGATTAACTAAGTCGTTATACCTAATCCCTCAATTTATATCTCACTATTCTATAATATAAGTCTTGAATACCTTAGGTATGTTCGAAGTTAAAATAAAAAATTTAGATCGTTAAACCTTTGGTCACAACTTATAATTTCTTATTCCTAATCAATTACTAAGTTGAATGGTTAGTCTAATTTAGAATCATAGAGTTGGGTCTAGTATTCCCTATAATTCTAGGTTCGATATATGAGCTTGTATACACATACAAAGCAATGAATAAAACATTACCTGGATAACAAATACTGAATAATCCAAATATGCAAAGAGTATACAACTTAGACATATGACCCAAGAGGTTCATAAAGATTCATATAACAAACCCTAATCAATGCAAATTTAGCTACTCATGTTGAAATAGTTCATAGCAATATAAATAGAAAAACATTACATGAAATTTCAATAAATATTTGGCTTCCAATGATGGAAACATTTGTTTCAGGGCTTCAATTCTGTCTATGCCATCAAAATTCACGTGTAAAGAAAAAATCCTCAACGAATTCCACGTTTTCCCCTTTTATAGAAGTCAAAATGTGTCAGACTACAAGTCAAATTGTACCACAATCACTTTAGATCGTGTCACGGTGTTCTTTGTGTTACCTGGATTATGCTGCAGAGCCTTTTGATCGTGGCACGACCAGTCTTATCGCGCGTGAAAGAGAAAAAAGAACTCTTGGTGAATTTACAATATTACCCTTTCTAGAACAATTTCCCCGCTTAAACATAAGAATGGTTCAAAAAAGGAAACAATTCCTGAGCAAAATTATTTGTCTAATCGATTGGTTCTTTATTCCAATCCTTTATATTATCTAAATAATTGATTATTTATGCCCATTTTAGAAGATTTGATTAAAAAAATTTACCCTTCATTAAGACTCTATCAAAATTGCTTCTAGAATCAATTTTCCTTTATCTAATTGATTAGATATATTTCATAATCAATTAGAAAGTTCAAAAAACATGTCTCAATATTTATGATGGCTTCTAATTCATCTGGCTAGCCTCCAAAACAAACTTAGGTGATTTACTTTGAGAAATAGAGGCATTAAAAATAGTTTTAGTAAGTGTGTTATTTAGCCATATTACTTTATAAAAAATCCCTTGTGTTTTTACAAAATATTATTTACTCAGACATGATCAAGTGAATTTTCACACTTCCTCTCTTTCACACTCTGAAGCTTCAAGTATTTTTCCAAATACACCAACTGTTGCACCCCAAAATTTGCCCTCCCATATTCTTCAAGAAATTGCCAAGCCAAGTCACAAAATTCCCCAAGAGTTGCACAGTGCAAAGGCCTCCATACAGTCAAAACTAGGGTTTGTGTGCTGATCAAGAAAATGGAGTGTTCAAAAGCCCAATCAGGTCTCACATGCCTACAAAGATGGTCAAGTATCCTCATATCAAGTTTCAAGGCATTCAGCTCAAAATTGCACAGTCAAAACCCCAAATTGCACTACAGTCAACTGTAGGGGCAAAATGGTCATTTGACAGTCAAAAGTTCAAATTTTTGGTCAACATATCATTTTGAAGCCACAAACATCATTTGATCAATGCTTGATCATGACTCTCAAAATTTGGCTCAGAAATCATCAAAGATGCAAAAGTTGATATATTTGGACAGTTGAAAAAGTCAACTGAAATTGACCAGAGCATAACTTTCACATGGATTATCAGAAAAATCCCATCCAAAGCTCATTTTGAAGAGAAAGACATTTCCTACAACTCATCTTCATACTTCAAGTCCAAGAAATGCTCTCACAAAAAGTTATCAATTTCAACATTATAGGTCATTTTCAAAAGTCAACAAAAAGAGACTTTAAGTCAAAGACCATAACTTGAGATTGGTAAATCAAAATGACATGGGACCAAAGGCATTGGTTAAAGGACTCAAAGACCTTTCCAAAATGTCCAAGAACATGAGAAAAGCTTAAAAATTGAGCAAGTTATGCCTTGTAGAAGTTGGGAAATTTTTGTGAAATGGCAAAAGTCAACTATCCTTGAAACTTCAATTTTTGACAAAAGGGCCCACTTTCTTCCACTTGATTCAGCCTTGTCATGCCACACACGTGTCCCATGATTAATTTCAAGACCAAATATTGATTTTTCTATTTTATTTAATTTTTGATAATTTAATTCATTTTAAATCTTTAAAAATTCAAATAAAATTCAAAAGTCAATGAAATAGTGTCATTTGAATTGGGATAGCTTCCATATATCATGTGCCAGCTCACAAACTCATGCTAGGGTTAGATTATACACCAAGTCTTGGTCTTGGCTTAAAAGAAGGAAAAGTTTGTTAATGGTAAAAGACCTAAGACCAATTCTCTCATGGGCATGGATAAAGGCCAACTAATGACCTAATTTCCTTCCCTCATAAGTGCTAAGTCAAACCCTAACCACAAGACAAAATGTTGCGCCCAAACACCATTGCCAACTTGGAAAAATTCTCCATAAAACTCAAAACTGAAATTAGTGTTCTAGGTGGATTGAAGGCATAAAATTTTTTCCAATAGCTTCCTCAAGCCCTCCTGATCACATTCCAATCACAAACAACAACTCAAACCCAAAGAATTGGTAAAGAGGATTTCAACTGAACCAAGAAAAATCCATAATCGTACTTTGATTTCTAGGCATCCCCACTGCATTTTAATCATATATTCATGTTCCTTGTCAAGTTTCGAAACTAACCATGTGATCCAATTGCGTTTTTGTGCTATATATATGAGAAAATACCATGCGCGATTTTTAGGGTTTGCAAGACTGAAATTTGGGGCTTTCATAACAAGGCAAAATTAGAACTCCAAATGACCATGGTTGGATTCAGCGCATCAAGACGAAGAAATTGAGATAGTCGCGCCTAATTTATGTTTAGAATTGAGCTATTCGCTATTTTTCTAAAAGCTGCCTAACACAACGCTACGAAAACCGTTGCCATATTGTTTTGTTTTACAGGATAAGGAAGAAGATGATTTCGTGTCCATCAGCCATTGGCCATTTTGAAACTGCGCGCGTTTTGGAGCACTAACTCTTGTTTGTTCTTATAATATTCATTGTTTAATTATATATCAAATAAGTCAATTGGCACAGGTGGTTGATGCAAGCGCTAGTGATCCACTTGACCTGGGTTCGAACCCCAGGTCTTTCACATGCTCAATATTATTTTTCAGTAATTAATCTCATGCAGCGCTTGGATTGTGGATATATCGTGTGCTCACCATATCAAGCCAGCCACGTGCTTAAGGGAACCAAATCAAGGGTTGTGCATTGAGGGACACCATGAGGACAAGTCAGCATGCATGTACGTGGCCTAGGAAAGTCAACAAATTCCATACTTGTTGGGCCAGATTTGCTAAGTCCAAAACCTCACGAATTGGGACTACACCCCCACCCTGGTTTGCAAATATTTTTATTTTTCTCATATCTTTTAATTATTGTTTTTATTTGTTTTCTTGTTTTAATTTAATTCAATATTTTTACAATACATAAAAAATATAGAAAAATCAGAAAAAGATGAAAATATAATAATTATTTTATTTTACTATTTTCTTGTAAATAATTAACATGTAAATAAATTTAGTAAAATAGGTTTTAACTTTAATTCTTTTAATAACTAAAAATCCAAAAATATAGCATTAGGTTTAATGACTTTTTATTCCTTTTAACTTTCCTTGTTTTTTGCCATAATATTAGTAATTTTCATAATTAAACTTGTAAACTAATTAGGGTTGCATTTAGGTTAGATTTTAATATTTTCTTAATAACTAAAAATCCAAAAATATAGCATTAGGTTTAATGACTTTTTATTCCTTGTAATTTTCCTTGTTTTTTTGCCATAATATTAGTGATTTATTTATTTTCATAATTGAACTTGTAAACTAATTAGGGTTGCATTTAGGTTAAATTTTAATACTTTCATAATAAACTTAAAAATAATTAGAACTAGGTCTAACATTTCATTTTGGTTTTTTTTAATTAATTCCTTTTTATTAAATCTCAAAAAAACACAAAAATACTAAAAAAAAAACATTTTCTTTTAATTCTTAATTTTAATTCCTTATTAATAATATTTTGCAAAAGGGTCCAACGCCCTCGTTCGTAATTTATTCGCGCATTTTATTTTATTGCTTAAATAATTATGTATCTCTCCCAAAGCCATGTAACTCGGACAATTTATACTTTTCGCACTTTTATTTAATTTCTTTATTTTCTTGTCAAATCGGGTTCGGTTTAATTTTGGCGATGTGGACCCGCGCCTTTGTAATAGCCTTAGATTTATTTTCCCGCAAACTTTATAACTGTTAAAAAGCATGCAAGAATGAATGTCTTAATTAAAATCAAGCGTAGAACACAAATAAACATGACAAGACAAATATCAATGAAAACGACACATGAATCGCACACACCACCCCTAGGGTACGCCTCACTGTTGCCTTGCCTTCGAAAGGTGATCGTCGAGTAGAGGACATCTTAGTAAGTCCTCATGATCCGGGAACCTGGCATGAGGGTAGCTTCTAAGGTGTCTTCCCATTGCTCTGGTGATCACCATGTCCCTACAAACTCGAATTGACCCGAACACCTCCAACGGTGGTGCTACCTACCTCTCAATGGTAGGATGGCACTACTTTAAAGGACATCTACACAGACGAATTCCTTAGGGTAGGTAAGTTCTCAAGGATACTTGCTCTCTTCAAAAACAAATAAAAATCTTTTCACACCAACACTTTTCAAAAACTTTCAAAACAAACTTTTCAAACACTCTGACGTACGAGTTGAACTGAAACTTTTCAAAGAATATTTTTGAAACCCACATTGAAAAGCAAGCAAACCATTTTTGAAAACACGATGAGCAAGTATCTAAGAGCCCATGGATAACCATGGATAGAAAGGGTGTTAACACCTTCCCTTTCTATAACCTACCTCCCGAACCGAGAGCAATCTCTTTTAAGGAATTTTTCTGTGCTTTTGTCCTTTCCATTTGGAGAAAATAAAAGACGGTGGCGACTCTTGCTTCCGCGACATTTCGCGAACCAGCGTTAAACAGTCAGTTCCAGATCCACCGATCACAGAACTGGCGACTCTGCTGGGGACTAAACTTAAAGTGAGGTGTACCTTAGGGCTAGTTCATAATTGTGTTTTCAATTGTTTTCCTTGTGTGCTTTAAATTTGTGGGTTGCTTGGGAGTTCTATAGATCCTAACCCGGATCTGGGGGATACCTTCTTAGAAAGTAGCAACAAGGTTGTGAGGGAACTGTGCGGGGTATACCGACATGGTTGAAACAGTCTGCTACGTTGATGTGGCACTTTGGTGTGTACTGGTAACCCTTGAGTTCAGTCAAGGAGAGTACGGGGCCTCCGCGTGGTGTCGTGAAGCATCAACAGACCTTAGGAACCTTAATTGAACAATCTTGGCCTCTTTAGGGTAGTGAGATAACTGACTTTGGTGCAGTCCGAGGTTGGTTGATACTCGATACTACACTCAATTGAGGGTTGCTTTCCTGGAATATTTCGGTCGCCAGTTCAGTGGCTAAATCGAAACGATGAACAATGAAAGCAATCCCGTGATATTGGGAACCTTAGAACCCGGTTACTTTGATTAGGACAGGTTGAACCCACCAACTTCAAGAGGGTAATACCCAGACCTCATGCTGGCCTAAACCCTAAGGGTTTCTCTTGTGTGACTTGTGTGCCTTTGTACTTGCCTACTTGCATGCTTGTTAGCTGACACATGAACTACTTGCAGGTTTTGTTTATAGTCCTTAACTAGGACTCATGACAAGGTTTACCAAATTTCTTGCAGGTCTTGTTTATAGTCCTTAACTGGGACTCATAACAGGGTTTACTAGATCTCTTGCAGGTTTTGTTTATAGCCCTTAATTGGGACTCATAACAAAGTATACTGAATTTCTTGCAGGGTCTGTTTATAGTCCTTAATTGGGACTCATAACAGGGTTTACCTACATCACCCCATGCATAGCATGACATCATACCATTGCATACATCCTAATCCATTTCAAGGATCTCAAGGGTTTGTGATGCAGGTCATGATGAACCAACTGTCCAGCAAGGGGCAAAGAGGGTTTATTTTCCTCTAACCAAGGTTGTCAGGGGCTATGACCCACTGGATATGGTGAGCCTTTGACCCTTGAAGAAGGATTCTCAACAACATGAAGTCCCTTCAATCAAGCTACCGGTTTCCAATTCTAACAAACTGTCTTGTTTATCCCTCGAGGTCCTTGAAAACATTGCATGCATATCATACATCTCATTGCATTGCAGGTATCCCTTTGACGAGTTGCTTACCCTTCTTCGCTGTTTATGTCAGCCGATCGTCATGAATCCTGAATCATCAACCGAGGCATCTATCAAGGCTCTTCAGGCGCAGAACGCCTAATTTCAGGCGCAGAACGCTCAATTTCAGGAGCTGATCAAGGGCTTGGCTCAGGGTCAACAAGAGTTGAAGACCATGCTTCTGAAGAAGACTAAGAAGAAGAAGAGGACTGTTTTGTTCAGCCCTAGACGCAGATCTGGGAATACACCGCAAACTGAAACTGAGAGGACAACCCCATCTGTGAGGGAAAGCAGTCACCATGAGAGAGAGGTGCCTAGTCCAGTGGTCTCCGACGACGAGACAGATTTCAACGACGAACAATACCCTCCGGCTGAGGACAAGTACAAACAGTTGGAGGATAGGTTGAAGGCTATGGAGGTTCAACAGGTACCTGGGCTGGATTTCGGAGATCTGGGTTTGTCAACTGGTGTGATCATCCCCCACAAGTTCAAAGCACCATCCTTCTCTAAGTATGACGAGGCGTCTTGTCCCAAGCTGCATCTAAGGTCCTATGTTCGGAAAATTCAACCGTACTCTGCTGACAAGAATTTGTGGATCCACTTCTTCCAGGAGAGTCTTTCAGGGACTCATCTCGAATGGTTCTATCAGCTGGATGGGACCAAGGTTCGTAACTGGGAGGAGTTGGCTACTGCTTTCTACAAGCAGTATCAATATAATGCCGACCTTGCTCCTACGCGTACCCAACTCCAGGGTATGTCGTTAGGATCAAGCGAAGGTTTTAAAGAATATGCGCAGAAATGGAGGGATCTTGCTGGAAGGGTACAACCACCTCTGACTGATCGGGAACTTGTCGATATGTTCTTGGGGACCCTGTCTGGGCCATTCTACAACCACCTAATTGGGAATTCGTCTGCTGGATTCACAGATCTTATCTTGACTGGAGAGCGAATAGAAGCTGGCATCCGGTCTGGGAAGATTCAAGAGGCTGCACCTTCTGATAAGCAGCCTCATCATGGAAAGAAAGAATCCAATGCTGTGCACGGTAAAAAGAGCCGTCATGAGGTAGGGGCAATCCAGATCTCCAATCCCGGACCTGCTCAACAAGGACAGAGGCAGCAGCGCAAGGAGAAACGGCAGTACACCAAACTCAACATGTCGCTGGATCAAGCACTGCAACAAATGTTGAAGGCAGGGCTGATCACCTTAAGGGCTCCTCTCCGGAATCCGAACACTTCTGCTCCCAACTATCACCCCAATGATAGGTGCGCATATCATTCTGATAGCCCGGGGCATACTACGGACAACTGCTGGCCTCTCAAGAACAAAATTCAAGACATGATCGACGCCGGGGAGATTCAGTTTGAAGTGCCCGAGACTCCGAACATAATCACTGCTCCGTTACCCAATCGTTGAAGCCTTTGTTTATTTGAATTTTTGAGTTGTATTTTTCTTTGCTTATACAAACAATTACTGTCATAGCAAACTCTTTTATTCTATTAATGCATCGCATACGTCTGTTTTGGGAATTAATACAATTGTTTTCATTACATTCAAAAATTCTTTTCATATTTTTTCTGATGATCAACTCTTGGTTAATAATTCTGAGCCTCTTGAGGGAGGATGACGAAAACGATACCACGATCTTTACAGTATGCTTTTAAACAGACCCCGCTAATGAGGTACAAGCATTGTTTCAATCCCTAAACACTGGAGTTATAAGGATGATAATCCCTCGTCAACCCCTCTGAGCCAAAGAAGTAGGAGTTTTTATTTTCGAAAATCAAAACCCTCAATCATAACCTGGGGCAGGGTAGTCTCTCAGTTGATCCGAGTGCATAACGAATGGCACCAAAAAAAGAGATCCTTACAAAACGAAGAAAGACAGTGATGGTTCCGAATAATCATAAGGACAGGCAGTCATTATCAAAAAAAAAAAAATCATAAATGAAAAGCCCAAAAAGTCAAAGCCAACGAAGAAGACTTCCAAAACTGGGGCATCCCGCTGACTGTAATTCCAAAAAAGGAAACAGTTCAGGCAAAAAAGACAGGGATAACAAAATCAAAAAACAAGAGGTCTTATAAACCCTCGACAAAAAAGGAATGACTGCCTATTCAAAATAAGTTATCCATCACCAGAAAATCAGAGCAAAGACTCAAACAAGGTCTAACGTATGATCAACTGAGTTTAGGTTTGAAGAACATCACGAAGAGCGGGTGGGTACAAACAAAATTTGAGCCTTTATCCTTTATTTCTTAAACCGTGAACCCAGGCCACGTTATAACCCTCAAAAGTCCTAGCTGAAGCATGGGTTAGCTCGAAAGCATACTGTTACGAAAGGTATCCTGACTCCTTAAGGCTTACGGTAAATACGGAGTTGACATCACGTTTTACAAACATTCACTTGTTTTATAAAAAAAGAATGCATTTTTAAAATCGTCAAGACAGACATAAGCTTTGCATTTTTAACATAACTTTGTTCGCATATGACTTTTTGTTTGAGCAGCAGGGAAATTCGCACGAGGAATGCCTAATGAACAGAGGTACTTCCAATCCAGGGGCAGACATGATCATGGTCCATTATCTGGGGCAGTCCAATCAAGATTCGGAGAATCTTGCAAAAGCCAAATAGTCTGGGGCAAATCTCCATCTGGATCGTTTGGGGCACTGGACGATCAAACAAAGATCTTCTGGTAGTACGGCAACACTACACTTCTAACGGGGGCAACTCCTGACTTTCTAAGCACGGACATAGTCGAAAAAATACTACGCATAATCCAAGACCCGCTAGGTTGACACACCTAGGAAAAAATAAGGGCTTCCCGGCGAACCAAAAGGGTTCGGGCAAAATGAAGGGATGAAATGAAAATAAACTGTACACCCGGCAAGTCAAAAACCTGAAAAGGCGGCCTGAGCAAAAATGGGTATCCCGGTGGACTGAAAACTCGAAAGGACGGTCCAGGCAAAAGTTAGGGATCAAAGCGTACGACTATGTCCTGTCATCTTGTCACCTGCCTACCAGAAGAAGGTTTGCTCATCAACAACTATCAAGCACCTCCACAGGTATCTTCCGCTCCCACATCAGAAACAGGGGCAATAATGGATGGTCTAAGCAATCTGATTGCTCTGTCCTCTAAGGTGTCAAGGTAGGGTCCGTTGAAGAACATAACCAATACAGTTCAATACTTCCCCAGGAGAGTCCAATCCAGCTTCCCCAGGAAAGATGGAGTCCATATCCCCAAGCAGTAAGCTTATCCCCAGTAAATTCTGGAAGCTTACCCCCTCGCAGAACACGAACGTATCGCCCGGCTTGATTTAAAGAGTTATTTCCTCAACAGGATATAACTGGGTTATCCTCAGCCAAAAACCACAGAAAGATCGTCGTCGACAGAATCTTCTTATCCCCAGCGAAGTCCATCAGCACTTCCAATACAGCAGAGATATCCTCAGCAAGTCATTCTCAACAATTCAGCAAAGCATCTCTCTCTTCCCACAGAGTATTACTTCTCAGCATGGTCACTAGAGTATCTTTTCTCCCCGCAGAATCCGTCATTTGCCAAGTTTATTCCCCAACGGAGATATCTTCTCCCACCGGTATACTTGCAACTATCATCCCCAGCGGAGGCAAAAAAACTATTCTTCAACATCAGCCCAGGATACGACTTCCCGGCACCCGTCAAGGATTTATTTTCTTAGACAAAAATACAGTCATAAACATCATATCTTCGTACATTGTAGCATGTATATGCATCATATGGCACGAATCTCATTAATTTTGAAGACATACAGTTCATGCATCATGATTTTGCATACAATTATGTTTTGCCTTTTCAGGAAAAAGATCAATACAAAAATGATTACTATCAACTAACGCAATTCTTTCTAGATATAGTTTCAGATATGACCCAGATGATGGTGACGTTCTGATACTGCTTCCAGATATCCTTCTAGATATAGTTTCAGATATGACCCAGATGATGGTGACGTTCTGATACTGCTTCCAGATATCCTTCTAGATATAGTTTCAGATATGACCCAGATGATGGTGACGTTCTGATACTGCTTCCAGATATCCTTCTAGATATAGTTTCAGATATGACCCAGATGATGGTGACGTTCTGATACTGCTTCCAGATATCCTTCTAGATATAGTTTCAGATATGATCCAGATGATGGTGACGTTCTGATACTGCTTCCAGATATCCTTCTAGATATAGTTTCAGATATGACCCAGATGATGGTGACGTTCTGATACTGCTTCCAGATATCCTTCTAGATATAGTTTCAGATATGACCCAGATGATGGTGACGTTCTGATACTGCTTCCAGATATCCTTCTAGATATAGTTTCAGATATGACCCAGATATGGTGACGTTCTGATGCTGCTTCCAGAGTTCCTTCTAGATGTAGTTTCAGATGTAAACCAGATATGGTGACGTTCTGATACTGCTTCCAGATTTCCTTCCAGATATAGTCCAGATGTAAACCAGATATGGCGACGTTCTGACACTTATTCCAGTTGAAGATATTTCAAGACCTTGTCCGGTTCAGTTAAATCGACCCTAAGATTTTCCTGATGCTTATCCAGTCAAAGGCCTTCTCTGGTTCAGTCAGATCGACCCTAAGATCTCCCTGATGCTTATCCAGTTGAAGATATTTCAAGACCTTGTCCGGTTCAGTTAAATCGACCCTAAGATTTTCCTGATGCTTATCCAGTCAAAGGCCTTCTCTGGTTCAGTCAGATCGACCCTAAGATCTCCCTGATGCTTATCCAGTTGAAGATATTTCAAGACCTAGACCGGTTCAGTTAAATCGACCCTAAGATTTTCCTGATGCTTATCCAGTCAAAGGCCTTCTCTGGTTCAGTCAGATCGACCCTAAGATCTCCCTGATGCTTATCCAGTTGAAGATATTCCAAGACCTTGTCCGGTTCAGTTAAATCGACCCTAAGATTTTCCTGATGCTTATCCAGTCAAAGGCCTTCTCTGGTTCAGTCAGATCGACCCTAAGATCTCCCTGATGCTTATCCAGTTGAAGATATTCCAAGACCTTGTCCGGTTCAGTTAAATCGACCCTAAGATTTTCCTGATGCTTATCCAGTCAAAGGCCTTCTCTGGTTCAGTCAGATCGACCCTAAGATCTCCCTGATGCTTATCCAGTTGAAGATATTCCAAGACCTTGTCCGGTTCAGTTAAATCGACCCTAAGATTTTCCTGATGCTTATCCAGTCAAAGGCCTTCTCTGGTTCAGTCAGATCGACCCTAAGATCTCCCTGATGCTTATCCAGTTGAAGATATTCCAAGACCTTGTCCGGTTCAGTTAAATCGACCCTAAGATTTTCCTGATGCTTATCCAGTCAAAGGCCTTCTCTGGTTCAGTCAGATCGACCCTAAGATCTCCCTGATGCTTATCCAGTTGAAGATATTTCAAGACCTAGACCGGTTCAGTTAAATCGACCCTAAGATTTTCCTGATGCTTATCCAGTCAAAGGCCTTCTCTGGTTCAGTCAGATCGACCCTAAGATCTCCCTGATGCTTATCCAATTGAAGACGTTCCAAGACCTTGTCCGGTTCAGTTAAATCGACCCTAAGATTTTCCTGATTCTTACCCAGTCAAAGGCCTTCTCTGGTTCAGTCAGATCGACCCTAAGATCTCCCTGATGCTTATCCAGTTAAAGATATTTCAAGACCTAGACCGGTTCAGTTAAATCGACCCTAAGATTTTCCTGATTCTTACCCAGTCAAAGGCCTTCTCTGGTTCAGTCAGATCGACCCTAAGATCTCCCTGATGCTTATCCAGTTGAAGATATTTCAAGACCTTGTCCGGTTCAGTTAAGTCGACCCTAAGATTTTCCTGATGCTTATCCAGTCAAAGGCCTTCTCTGGTTCAGTCAGATCGACCCTAAGATCTCCCTGATGCTTATCCAGTTGAAGATATTCCAAGACCTAGACCGGTTCAGTTAAAACGACCCTAAGATTTTCTGATGCTTATCCAGTCAAAGGCCTTCTCTGGTTCAGTCAGATCGACCCTAAGATCTCCCTGATGCTTATCCAGTTGAAGATATCTCAAGACCTTGTCCGGTTCAGTTAAATCGACCCTAAGATTTTCCTGATGCTTATCCAATCAAAGGCCCTCTCTGGTTCAGTCAGATCGACCCTAAGATCTCCCTGATTCTTATCCCAGTAGAAGACATCCAAGATTTTTTTCTCAACGAGCGTTGTTGAAGTTAAAGTCACCCAAGATTTTTTCTCAACGAGCGTTGTTGAAGTTAAAGTCACCCAAGATTTTTTCTCAACGAGCGTTGTTGAAATTAAAGTCGCCCAAGGTTCTCTTACCATTCATGCTAAGGTAGTAACCATCCCTGGTTCTTTCATCGCCGTTTGAAGCTCCAGACTCAGCTCCTGTAACCAGTCAAGACACATCTATACCAGGCATCTAAAAATCAGCTCCTGCAACGTGTCAGGTACTCATTTTCTGTTTTGCAGGTATACAGGTTCTCGCCAAGGAATCTCTTACGCAATCAAACATCCAGATGGCATCTATAAGCCCATTCCACCATCACTGCCACTATGTGAGTGCAAATTTCTGGGCACTCTAGTGCCCAATCATCTTCTACCCTCGGATTACGAAAGGCACGTCAGCCAATCTACATCCTCAGGTCTAAGAAGATTGAACAGGGGCAACTGTTGCACCCCAAAATTTTCCCTCCCATATTCTTCAAGAAATTGCCAAGCCAAGTCACAAAATTCCCCAAGAGTTGCACAGTGCAAAGGCCTCCATACAGTCAAAACTAGGGTTTGTGTGCTGATCAAGAAAATGGAGTGTTCAAAAGCCCAATCAGGTCTCACATGCCTACAAAGATGGTCAAGTATCCTCATATCAAGTTTCAAGGCATTCAGCTCAAAATTGCACAGTCAAAACCCCAAATTGCACTACAGTCAACTGTAGGGGCAAAATGGTCATTTGACAGTCAAAAGTTCAAATTTTTGGTCAACATATCATTTTGAAGCCACAAACATCATTTGATCAATGCTTGATCATGACTCTCAAAATTTGGCTCAGAAATCATCAAAGATGCAAAAGTTGCTATATTTGGACAATTGAAAAAGTCAACTGAAATTGACCAGAGCATAACTTTCACATGGATTATCAGAAAAATCCCATCCAAAGCTCATTTTGAAGAGAAAGACATTTCCTACAACTCATCTTCATACTTCAAGTCCAAGAAATGCTCTCACAAAAAGTTATCAATTTCAACATTATAGGTCATTTTCAAAAGTCAACAAAAAGAGACTTTAAGTCAAAGACCATAACTTGAGATTGGTAAATCAAAATGACATGGGACCAAAGGCATTGGTTAAAGGACTCAAAGACCTTTCCAAAATGTCCAAGAACATGAGAAAAGCTTAAAAATTGAGCAAGTTATGCCTTGTAGAAGTTGGGAAATTTTTGTGAAATGGCAAAAGTCAACTATCCTTGAAACTTCAATTTTTGACAAAAGGGCCCACTTTCTTCCACTTGATTCAGCCTTGTCATGCCACACACGTGTCCCATGATTAATTTCAAGACCAAATATTGATTTTTCTATTTTATTTAATTTTTGATAATTTAATTCATTTTAAATCTTTAAAAATTCAAATAAAATTCAAAAGTCAATGAAATAGTGTCATTTGAATTGGGATAGCTTCCATATATCATGTGCCAGCTCACAAACTCATGCTAGGGTTAGATTATACACCAAGTCTTGGTCTTGGCTTAAAAGAAGGAAAAGTTTGTTAATGGTAAAAGACCTAAGACCAATTCTCTCATGGGCATGGATAAAGGCCAACTAATGACCTAATTTCCTTCCCTCATAAGTGCTAAGTCAAACCCTAACCACAAGACAAAATGTTGCGCCCAAACACCATTGCCAACTTGGAAAAATTCTCCATAAAACTCAAAACTGAAATTAGTGTTCTAGGTGGATTGAAGGCATAAAAATTTTTCCAATAGCTTCCTCAAGCCCTCCTGATCACATTCCAATCACAAACAACAACTCAAACCCAAAGAATTGGTAAAGCGGATTTCAACTGAACCAAGAAAAATCCATAATCGTACTTTGATTTCTAGGCATCCCCACTGCATTTTAATCATATATTCATGTTCCTTGTCAAGTTTCGAAACTAACCATGTGATCCAATTGCGTTTTTGTGCTATATATGAGAAAATACCATGCGCGATTTTTAGGGTTTGCAAGACTGAAATTTGGGGCTTTCATAACAAGGCAAAATTAGAACTCCAAATGACCATGGTTGGATTCAGCGCATCAAGACGAAGAAATTGAGATAGTCGCGCCTAATTTATGTTTAGAATTGAGCTATTCGCTATTTTTCTAAAAGCTGCCTAACACAACGCTACGAAAACCGTTGCCATATTGTTTTGTTTTACAGGATAAGGAAGAAGATGATTTCGTGTCCATCAGCCATTGGCCATTTTGAAACTGCGCGCGTTTTGGAGCACTAACTCTTGTTTGTTCTTATAATATTCATTGTTTAATTATATATCAAATAAGTCAATTGGCACAGGTGGTTGATGCAAGCGCTAGTGATCCACTTGACCTGGGTTCGAACCCCAGGTCTTTCACATGCTCAATATTATTTTTCAGTAATTAATCTCATGCAGCGCTTGGATTGTGGATATATCGTGTGCTCACCATATCAAGCCAGCCACGTGCTTAAGGGAACCAAATCAAGGGTTGTGCATTGAGGGACACCATGAGGACAAGTCAGCATGCATGTACGTGGCCTAGGAAAGTCAACAAATTCCATACTTGTTGGGCCAGATTTGCTAAGTCCAAAACCTCACGAATTGGGACTACACCCCCACCCTGGTTTGCAAATATTTTTATTTTTCTCATATCTTTTAATTATTGTTTTTATTTGTTTTCTTGTTTTAATTTAATTCAATATTTTTACAATACATAAAAAATATAGAAAAATCAGAAAAAGATGAAAATATAATAATTATTTTATTTTACTATTTTCTTGTAAATAATTAACATGTAAATAAATTTAGTAAAATAGGTTTTAACTTTAATTCTTTTAATAACTAAAAATCCAAAAATATAGCATTAGGTTTAATGACTTTTTATTCCTTTTAACTTTCCTTGTTTTTTGCCATAATATTAGTAATTTTCATAATTAAACTTGTAAACTAATTAGGGTTGCATTTAGGTTAGATTTTAATATTTTCTTAATAACTAAAAATCCAAAAATATAGCATTAGGTTTAATGACTTTTTATTCCTTGTAATTTTCCTTGTTTTTTTGCCATAATATTAGTGATTTATTTATTTTCATAATTGAACTTGTAAACTAATTAGGGTTGCATTTAGGTTAAATTTTAATACTTTCATAATAAACTTAAAAATAATTAGAACTAGGTCTAACATTTCATTTTGGTTTTTTTTAATTAATTCCTTTTTATTAAATCTCAAAAAAACACAAAAATACTAAAAAAAAAACATTTTCTTTTAATTCTTAATTTTAATTCCTTATTAATAATATTTTGCAAAAGGGTCCAACGCCCTCGTTCGTAATTTATTCGCGCATTTTATTTTATTGCTTAAATAATTATGTATCTCTCCCAAAGCCATGTAACTCGGACAATTTATACTTTTCGCACTTTTATTTAATTTCTTTATTTTCTTGTCAAATCGGGTTCGGTTTAATTTTGGCGATGTGGACCCGCGCCTTTGTAATAGCCTTAGATTTATTTTCCCGCAAACTTTATAACTGTTAAAAAGCATGCAAGAATGAATGTCTTAATTAAAATCAAGCGTAGAACACAAATAAACATGACAAGACAAATATCAATGAAAACGACACATGAATCGCACACACCACCCCTAGGGTACGCCTCACTGTTGCCTTGCCTTCGAAAGGTGATCGTCGAGTAGAGGACATCTTAGTAAGTCCTCATGATCCGGGAACCTGGCATGAGGGTAGCTTCTAAGGTGTCTTCTCATTGCTCTGGTGATCACCATGTCCCTACAAACTCGAATTGACCCGAACACCTCCAACGGTGGTGCTACCTACCTCTCAATGGTAGGATGGCACTACTTTAAAGGACATCTACACAGACGAATTCCTTAGGGTAGGTAAGTTCTCAAGGATACTTGCTCTCTTCAAAAACAAATAAAAATCTTTTCACACCAACACTTTTCAAAAACTTTCAAAACAAACTTTTCAAACACTCTGACGTACGAGTTGAACTGAAACTTTTCAAAGAATATTTTTGAAACCCACATTGAAAAGCAAGCAAACCATTTTTGAAAACACGATGAGCAAGTATCTAAGAGCCCATGGATAACCATGGATAGAAAGGGTGCTAACACCTTCCCTTTCTATAACCTACCTCCCGAACCGAGAGCAATCTCTTTTAAGGAATTTTTCTGTGCTTTTGTCCTTTCCATTTGGAGAAAATAAAAGACGGTGGCGACTCTTGCTTCCGCGACATTTCGCGAACCAGCGTTAAACAGTCAGTTCCAGATCCACCGATCACACCAACCATATAAGAACTTCACTTGAATCTTCTTGGAGATGATACTTGAGATATCTTATATTCAGACGCCATCATCAAAGGATAACACAGTGATAATTAAACCCTAACACTTTGTCTTTATTCACAGGAAGAGCTTGATCAAATCATCTTGTGCATCTTTGATCGCTTGAAACAATTTTAGCACTTTATCACCTTTATGATTTGTTGCAATCAAAGTCAAGTTTCATCTTCATGAGTTTTCATCAAAGTCGTGTTTCACATTCCTGAGTTATCATCATGAAAAGCATGAGAGGTCTAGGCATGACTTTCTTAACTTTAATCACTTCCTAATTAAATATGCAGGCACATAATTCCACAATAACTTCCTGGGTGGGATCATCCCAAAAGTCCTTAGTAGGAAAAAGGAAAGGATCCTTGTTGCACCCTAAAATTTACCAACTTCAGTCTAACCTTAATTGGCTTATTTTTCTCTAACATACTCATGCATACATATCATCTATTCCATGGTTACGAGATCAAGGTATTTATCTGCGTCAGGCTACAAAAGAATAATTGATCCGTCAAGCATTACAACAAAGCAGAAACTCAGGGTTTTCAAGATTCAAGCGCATTCTGCATATTTTTCTAAGCTACTCAATCAATAATTAATCAAGTCATCATCATTCCAAGCTCTCATGTGTTTCATCACGCTTTGAATTGCAGAAAAAGTTAAATTATCTGAGACCGATACCCTAAAACAGTATGTTGATCCACTGCTTTTCAGATGTTTAAAAATTCATAACTTTCGCCTGGTTCGACGTTTTTGAATGGTTCTTTGGGCATAAAATCTATCTTGATGTTGTCCTCAACTTGTATGTTCAGGTGAGAAGTTAATTATTTAAAGAAGATCTCCGGAGTTGCAAAAATATGGTGAAAATTGCATGCTGAAGCGGATTTCTGGTCAACTGTCGTGCAATATTGCAAAAAGCTTAACTTTCTCAATTTTCATTGTATCGAGATGATTCTTTCCGCAGATGTCAAAAATTGTGTTAGCTAGAAGTTTGCTTCAGGGCCTGAGTTTGGATTGTGCTCAGAAGACTTTGGTTTATGGCTTATTTCCAAATTCGTACACCAAAATAAGCTGAAAAATCTGCACATAGGGTTTTTTGTCTCAAGTTTCTCACCATTGCGAAATTTATAACTTTCTCGATTTTTATCGTATCAGAGCGAATTTTTCGGCACTGTGTCACAAACTTCATCATTGACGTTTTTGTTTCAGGTTACACGTCGGAGTTATGAACTGAAAGTGATGATCTTGTGGGTTGTTCTCGCACCCTACACCGAAAAAAGCTGAAAAATTCTGCATTATTCACAAAAAGTAAGAGAATTTTCATTTTTTACCATTTTCCAAACATGGTCTTAGCTCACTTCTGTAAATTGTTTCCATTCAATTTCATAATCACTTTTTCCATTCTACACAAAAATCACTAAAAATTCTCTCAAGTTTATCTCTTATCTCTCAAGAACACAAGAAGAACTCAAGAACAAAAACAAGATCTTCAATCTCTCTTCTCCTTCTCACTCTCACCGATCTCTCTCCCTCCTCACCGAGCAAAACCTTCTGGACACCTCCTCACCTGTGAGCACACCGGCCGACCAGCCACCGTCTCGCTCTAGCCCCTCAGTCGCTCTCCCTCTCCTCGGTGCAAAGCTCCCTCGGTCGGACCTCCCTTCCGCGGACAACTTTAATTCGGTTGGTTCAATTCAATTCTGATGAAGCTTCTGACGTGCATTTTTGATAACAATTCTTGATGTATTTGTTTTTTGCAATTTAATTGTTGAATTCACTTAAGATTTGCATGAGTTAATTGTTGAATTAATTAAATTTGTGTTGTTTAACATAGATTGGATCTTTAATTTTGAAAAATAAGTGATTATGTAAATTGAGCTTAAATTGATTTTTGAGATTTAATTGATTCTTGAAGCTTGATGATGAATAAATGCATAATCGATTGATTTAATTGTTGTTGATTGTTGAGAATTATGCATCGAAATTAATTGTTCAATTGTATTGTGATTTATGCATCGTAATTTGTTTTCGATTCGATACTTGTTGAAATTTGTTTAAATTCATGAATCATAATAAAATTTCGAAGTGTTTACTTGTGTTTGACGCGTAATTTATTTTGGTTTCGATACTTGGAATTGTTGCTACTGGTACCGATTTCTTTGATACAAATTATTTGTGGATTCCGCTTGATTGTTCAAGAGTTGATGCTTAGCTTTTGTGCCTTGAAATGTTGTTTTCGAACTGGTTTTTAGCAAGCATCGATACATATGTTATGGCTTCTCGGAATTCACAAATATACCATAAACTGGTTTTTAATTGTTTCTTGATGCATAAGTGACTTTGTGTTAGTAATTGGTTGACATCAGAATCAATTTTGGTTGTTTTTAAACCAACTTTTTATGCACTTCATGTGTTAATTCAATGCTGTCTGAAAATGGATTTTGCATCTACATTGTGATTTAATTCCAACGTGTTGCATACTTGAGCTTGTTAGCATATTTGGTTGATGTCGGTACCAAATTCGGTTGTTTTTAAGCCAACTATTTGAGCATTTCGTAAGGTGCAATGTTGTTGATCAGAGATGGTAAGTGTGCATTTGGTGATTTAATTCCAACTTAATGCGTGTTTGATCTTGTTAGCATATTTGTTTGACGTTGGTACTGAGTTTGATTAATTTTATTCCTACTTTTTATGCACTTTCATGTGTTAATGTGTTGCTGCATGGGAATTCATCTTGATGTTTCAATGCATGTTTGCATCTTATTTTTTCATGATTCAATCTTGATTTAATTTGTGATGTGAATACTTGATTCCATTTATGCCTCCTTTTTATTTTTAACTCTTTTATTGACTTGTACAAGGCATTTTAAGAGAGCTCTCAATCGTTTAATTAATTCGATTATTCGATTGAAAAGATTTTTATTCCACTTTCTTTGTGAATTCGAGTTCACTTCTGACGTGCTTGATTCTCATTCTATGAGATATATTGATGTCGTAAGGATGTGTCTGATACACACTTCACATGTGATTTATTTTCACATTTTCGATTCTTTGGCGTCTATTCCGAGCACCCGATTCTGATTATTTTGTTTGTTGATGCTAGCTTGTACGAAGACCGCAAGGTTTCTTTGCTTTGATTGTGCTTTGTTACGGATATTATTGTTCGTTTGGTATTGTTTCTAGTTCTGGTTTTGATTCTGGATTATACTTTATTTTCCTTTCCATGAGAAGTAGGAATTGAGACGCATGACTAATAATCCCTACTTTAGATGGGAAAATATGTTTAAAGTCCTCAAAGGAGGCAATGTTTGTTTTGTTAAAAGTCCTCAAAAAAGACCATGGTTGTGTTTGTTTGTCTGCAAAATACCTCAAAGAAGGCAAATGCCACTCCCCTCCTATTTCCTTTTTACTTTGTGCTTGCTATCGAGTCGATAAGTGGAACAAAGGGCCCGCAATCGTCCCAAACACTTTCTAGTCTGTGTCGTTCTTAGATCGCATTATACGTTGATGCTTCGAACCGTGCTTATTCTTGTCCATTGAGTCAAATAAAGTGGAAAAGGGTTCGTAACCAACCCTCACATTTTGTCATTTGTTTCAACAATGTTAGCTCACATTTCTTTAAACGTTAACGTTGCAAGTTGTTACTCGATATCAGTGCTTGAGAAAATCAAGTGGAAAGAGTTCCTTACTCCCACTTTGAAATTCATTGGATTCATTGTTTGTTGTTAGCTCACACTTGATCTTTGTTTTGGTTTTTGTTTCGATCTTGTTCAATTACATTTGTGTTTGTGCTTTCCTTTAGACCTTTACATGTTCCCTTAAGATGCACTCATTTCGTTTCTGATTCAAGTTAGACAATAGGATTGTAATCCGTGTGTGCTAACTTAGGTAGATATTTCCCTTTGTTATCTAAACTTTAGAGCCATCATTGCATGACAACTTTAGGATTGTTAGTCTCCCATATACTTTTTCATTCCCCTTTTTGCATTCTTAAAACTAAAAACTCTCTTTTTCTTTGTTCAAACTTCAAAACACTCTAACATTAGTAAACCCTTTTCAAGGTAAAAAACACCAACCAATGCAAAACTTTTTGTCTTCGGACTTTTTCTTTTAAAACCTTTTCAAAAAGGACATGCTTTGATATCATCTTTCATAAAAAAATATGCAACTAATCAAAACTTTTAAGGTGAACTACGAGTGCCTTGATCCCCATTGCACGGACGGTGGTACGTAGGCACAAAGGTTCACAATCGAGGCAGACACGACTAATAAAACCTTTTCGTTTTGTACATAATTCTTTGCATTCATGTTTCCCTTTACAACTTAGCTTTTAGATTTCAGACACACCCTTTATATTAGACAACAAGAGTGGATCCCGTGGAGCACCACAGACGTGAGGGGTGTTAATACCTTCCCCTTGTGTAATCGACTCCCTTACCCAACCTCTTGGTTGCAAGACCTTGATTTTACCCTCTTCAGATTTTCTTCGATGTTTTCCTTTCCCTTCCCATGGGATAAATAAATATCTGATGGTGATTTCATTGTTTGTTTTGAGAGATTTATTTTCTCGGGTTGCTTCAGCTGACAACTTCACTGGGGATTTCTTAGTGAATCAGTCCTAGCTCTTGTTTTCTTTTTCTTTGGGTGTTTATTTCTTTTAGCTTTATGGCTTGTGCATATGTATATATGTTTATCTGTGTATATGTTTATATGTATATATGTGTGCATTCATCTGCATCTGCATAATTGTTTCAATTATTCTGTACTGTTGTTGTGTTGTGTTGTTTCATTGGTGGGAGAGTGTTACATGAGGTAAAAGGGCCATTACTCAGGCCAATATACACATAAGTTAGAATGGATACTTATGTCGAATCTCGTGTTCGGTTGACACGTGTGAAAGGCATGAGATACCATACTCATACGAGGTTCTCTTGACAATGCATTTGTCTTGCACTCTTTGTGCAGAGACGAGATGTTAGAATAGAGGACTCCCAACTCTGGTTGCCACTAGAAACCCTGTTCTAATTATAATTTACCTGTGAGGTGGGGTGGGAATTATTCTTACAGGTACATATGTTGATTCTTTGACACTTGGTTCTCTGATATTCTAAAATGGTTTTGAACTTTGATCCTGCTACATGTGACCGTGACTCTGTTATCCTTATAACAGTGGTTCAGTTTATGGAAGTCATGATCCCATTGCATTCATGAAACATTTTAATAACCACATTTTTTAACATACATGTTTTCTTATTTCTAGGATCTTTAGTCTTTGAGTCTTGTTGGTTAGGCCGCCTTTGAAGATGGATATTGAGAAGAAAGACAACCACATATATCATATTATTTACAAGTTCCCTATGCCAGTTCTCGATAATCTTATCCTGCTAGACAAGATGTCTCCTCTCGATAATATTCTCCTGATACAGTTATGGAAGAATTATTATGTGTCTAAATTCGCCTCTCAGTGAGTACCATAAGGATGCCCTCCAAGATCTGTTTCAGTTTTATGACTGTAGCCTGAGATGCTTCATGTTCCATGACTGTCTATTGGCACCAACTTCAAAAGAGTATTCCACCATCCTAGACATTCCTATATTGCACCAAGTTCCTTTCCACACTTATATGAAGAAACATGATGCTGCTCAGATTGTTGCCGCCCTTTATTTGGGTGAATCTATTATAAAGGCCAACTTTGCAAAGAAAGGACTTGTATACAATGTCGCACCGTAAAAAAACACAAAGTCACCACTGAACTCTATTTATCCCGAAGGAAGGAAATATATCGAGAGAACCCCAAAGAAACGGATATGATGGTCTTACGACCAAAAGAATGTGTAAGGAAGTTGGTTAAGCGAGGGGAAGGTATTAGCATCCTACACGTATGTGGTACTCCACAAGATCGACTTTCATTTGTTCTCATCTAAGGGTGTGTAAAAAATATATGTCTAAAGCTCGCTGCTAAAAGGGAATGCATGCGAAAGAAAATACGGGGAAAAGAAGTAATATTTACAAAGTTTTACTCGCCTAGGCCCCGCAATCTAGTGCCTACGTACTCCCTCGTGCAATGGGAAAGTGAGAGCTCCGTAGTTCAGCTCACGTGTTTCGATTTGTTGTATGTTTTTTTACCTTGAAAAAGGGTTTTAAAAGAAAAGACAAGCGATAAAATGAAGTTTGAATTGGTTGGTGATTTTTACCTTGAAAAATGGTTTTTGTATTATTAGAGTGTTTTTATGAGTTTAAAAGAAAAAGAGAAGTTTTATTTTTAATGCATATGCAAAAGAGAAAGAAAAAGGAAGACTAGCAAAGTAAACATAGTGTTGTCATGCATGGTTTCCAACCTAAAGTCTATCTCAATTCGCTTCCTTAGATTGAATTGAAAAATCCTATGGGAGCATGCAATCATGTAATGAAAAGTAAATATACAAAGCTTTAGGAGTATCCACTCACTCAAGTAGCACACACCTAACAAAGGTATCATGTCACCAAGGAAGGAAAGGAAGAGAGATCACTCCTAACCATGATATCGTATCATCGAGGTAGGACAAGGGAGAAGGGACACCTAACCATGATATCAGATCATCAAGGTAGGATAAAGGGAGGCTTAGCCAAGATATTGAATCGCCGAGGTAAGCATGAATGAGGGAATAAGTGGTTCTTAATCGTGGTATCATGTTACAAGAGTAAGAAAGATGATGGGAGTTGACTCTTAACCAAGATATCACGTTATCGAGGCAAGAGAAGAACGATAGTGAATCGTCACAGGCGACTAAACACCTAACCAAGATATCATGTTATCGAGGTAGGATATAGAAGGCAATAGTGAGATCACATTGGAGCGTCAACGTGTACGTCATGTAAGCTATGGACAAAGCGTGAGGGATTGGTTACAGATCCATGTATTCCCCTTAACTGACTCGATAACAGGATTAGCACGATTCATAGTATCGACGAACGACATGAGCTACGAATGACACAGACTAGAAAATGGCAGGGTCAATTGCAAACCCTCTGCTCGCCTTTCCTTCTTGTAGGAATTATCAATGAGAAATGGGAATGAGACGCCTCTTTTTGAGGTCTTTGGCACAAATGTAAACATACAGCAGTATAAGCAAACACAAGTAGAAATTGTTTGCTACAGGTCTTTAAACAGCGACTTCGAGCGCACGCTCTTTATTGTCATACTTCTCATGATATCTAGAAAGTGATAAAGCATGCATCTCTATTCCTACTTCTCATGGCATCAGAAAGATGTAAATGCAAGACATAAAAGGAAACAGGTGAGAATACCAATCAAACACAAGTTTGTCACTTAGCAGACGAAAGCAAAGAAACCTGAAATACTTCGAGCAAGCTTCACCAAGAAAGCACAATAGTCAGAAATAATATCCAATGAATATCAAGTGAGAAAATAAACTGCAAGCCACGAATGCATCACATCACATCATAGTTCCTGCACACAACTCATATCCAGACAAAAAGCACAATCCAGACAAAACATAAATAGTGTTCATGGAATGAGAAACAAGATGAATCGCATCGGAAGCGAATCCTCAAATCAAATTCTTTTCGATCAAATAACCAACACTAAGTTACATGATCGAAAGCTTCTCATGGTGTACCTTGCACAAGTCACAAAATGCATTAGTAAATAACAAGGAGCATCAAATGTAACTCAACAATCAATATCACAAGTTAAAATGACATGTTATCATGCACAAAGTGAAATGAAGCAAACAATGAAAGCGTAAAACAAATATGGGCAGCATGTATATCATGAAAATGAGTGCGTAAAAAGTAGAAACGGAATTGCATGATGGCTTCCAAACTTACCAAGGAGCTCACAAAAAGTTAAACCACGAATTAAATCGCACTAGAAGCATGGGTTACCGTTACGGAGCAGCAACATATTTAAAACATGAAGCATTCCTAAAAATGCATCGGAATCAAGGAGAATCAATCACAATGAACCTCAAACGCATCATAAAGTATACACATGCTGAAAGTTAAAGCTCAAAGTACACGTCAAAAGGCACCAAATAACACTATGTTCAAATTTTAGGTGCACAAATCATCGGAACGGAATCGCATGAAAATTACACGGTTCCTTCCAAACGTACCAAGAACTCAAAAAAGTATATGCCTCGAATTAATTCCAAGTGCAATTTCTACTTCTACTCACGGGGAAGCCGCGTCTATTTATGTGGATTTTGACCGAAAACGTGCTCAAACAACGGAAATACATGCATAAAGGTGTTTAATGATTCAAACATCACCTCTTAAGAATAACACATAAGTCAACAACAAATGAAGTCTGCATAATTCAACTCAAAGCAAAATAATTCAAATGATAATGTAACTAATCGGATTTGAAGTTTTGATTTCGAAAAATAGAATTTATCAACAAGTTGATTTGAAAAGTTGCATTATTTCATGAATTAACAACTTAAATCTCAACATAATTCCATAATTGATATTAAATCTCAAATTCAGTGTTTAAAAATTAACATCAATTTTCTGAGTGAAATTCAACATGTAATATCGATTATGTAATTATCTAACAAATTCCGGATTTTAATATTATATCCAAAATCAAGAATCAAGTCAACAATTTAATTCACACCAAAATTCACTTCTTAGGCATTTTATCAAACACCTAAACTCAACACTATGTATCAACCAAAAACCAAAGTATCACCTAAACTTGTTGAAAAGTTTGAGAAATATAAATTTTAGTCCAAAGTTAAAGAATATTTTGAGACAATATTATAATGTGTCTCGAGAATATTGAGTTTGGGGGAGAGATATGTTCAAAGAATAATATTGTGTGGGAAAAAATTGATTCTAACTCAATTCATAGTTGCTATTTATATAGAAAATTTGGACCCTCATGCAGATATTATTGTTCTTTCTCTCAATTAAAATAAAAAATTAATTCTTGAAGATCAAACTGAACATTCTCAAGAATTAGAGCATCAAATGTCATAATGAATTGACTGAAAAGATAAATTATATTTAGTATGATTGAAAGACTCTATTATGATAGTTGTGACACTTGTTACTTGTTATAATTTTGGAGCTTCGTAAGATGGATGTCAAGTTAATATTTCTTAATGGTGACATTAAGAAAAACAATATGGCGCAATGGAAGAAAATTTTATATCAATGGATACAAAGTTTATGGTTTGCAAACAGATAAAATTCATTTATAAATTAATGAAATTGTCTCATTGGTGATACCGCAATATTTCATAAGGTAATTGTCTCGTTTGATTTTGAGATTACTATTATGTAAAATTATTAGATTTTATAAGTTCAATGAGAGTAAGTTTATATTCCTAGTTTAATGTGTCTATTTTATTTAGTCAACAATGATATATGATTATTGTGTGAAACCAAGAAATCTATAAAAATTATGAAAGATCTTGTACACATCTCTTTTGTATTAGGTATTTAGATACTTAGAGATTATTCTCAAGGTATCATCCGGTTATCACAATATATATATATATATATATATATATATATATATATATATATATATATATATATATATATATATATATATATATATATATATATATATATATATATATATATATATATATATATATATATATATATATATATATATATAGTTGGAAATAAAACTGACATGAAAGACAATAAACTGGGATATGTCTCAATTATCAAGGGATACTATTAAGTCTCAATCATTGTCCAAAATAAAAGAATATGGAAATTTAGAAATTTAAGTTTTTTATACTTTGGTTGTGCGAATCTTATATATGATTTTATACGTATATGGAAAGACGTACATAAAATAATTAAGTAGATACTTGGACAATTCAAAATTGAGTTGTTGAAAAAAAAGGTCAGTCATGAGGATTATTGTAGAGAATAAAATAGTTTGTACTAAAAAATTAGAGATCTTACAATGAGGAGATTATTAGTATGTTTGACTCCGATATTTTAGATGTGGAATAGACATTTTAATATGGAATAAATGAAGGTACGTATTTATGTCATTCAGTTACAATTCATTATAAGACTTTGAAAAAATCACTCAAGTTATATTTTATCGTAAGACAATCATATATTATTTCAACAATAGGTTTTAAAAGTTCATTGACTTATAAGTTATTATTGTTGAAACTAGAATATATGCATATAGAATTTAAACTAAAGACTCACTAATCATAGAAATAAGAACTTTCATATGATTATTGTCACTAAGGATGTCTTAGATTAGTGAGAGTCACTCATTCTTTATGTTTAATAATATTATTTGGATATCGATATAGAATTTATGTTAATATTATCTGCAGAAATAATGTTTATAAGGTTATTTATGTTATAACAATTTATGTATTGTTTGTGCAAATATTGAATTTGCAAACTTAATTTTGATCTCAATAAATACGTCAGTTAGACCAGTTGAAAATATACATGATTGAGAGATCACATTGCATGAAATTTTTATGCCACTCATTTGTATTGATCTATGTTATCAAGTACATTTATGTGGTGGTCGTCGGGGTTTCATCAAGTTATACGTTAGTGACGTCATTCATGATGGTCGATTATTGATGTATGAGGTGAATCCGATTGTAAAGTTGAAATCTAAAGATAAATAGCATTCAGATGCGCGCCTAAGGAATTATGATATAATTATTAAAATATATTGGCCAAGTGGGAGATTGTTAGAATATTTTAATAATATAGTCTTATATTAGTATTCCAATAATTATGTGGTCAAATATATTTATTTAATTATATTGTTTATTTAAATAATTGGGTATGGACTCAAATATGAGTCAGGATGGCCTATTTGAAAATAATGGAAACCCTAATTGATCATCATACTATATAAAGGCTATGGTCTCCAATATACCGTACGCAAGCAAAATAATCTCTTCTCCCCATGTGAAGAGTGTTCAAGGCATAAGGAGTATCAGTTGAGGAAGATCCATAAGCCAACTAGTGTCGGTCACTTGTCTCTACACTTTTACGTTTCAGGATTACAGTTATCAATGCCAAAAGGTTTTTTAATCTTATGAATTCGGATATTTTTGAAATCTCATATCTTGTATACTAACATGTCGTAGATCCTATAGTTATATACATGTTTATAATTATTTATTATATTCCACACTAAAGTATATGGTATTAGATATAGAACATGTATATGTAATTAATTGTTATTGATTTAACTTCAACGGTATTTGAATATGGGTTTAAGAATTTTATTTAGAGTTCTGTTCTTGATTTCTATATTGATAAAAATTATAAATTTTATAAACAAATCTAACATCATACTTATACTTGATATACCAACAAAGTCGCTATTGAATTTCAGTATAAAACTTCTTTGTACTATCTGTGTATTAATTAAACGCTATCATCTTCGCCAATGAAATAAGGGCGTGGTAGATAATGTGAGATTCTTCTCGTGGTTTTGGTATGTGTTGGGTGTAAAATCTAAAAGGTGTAAGAACTATTATTTTTGGTGTATGAGTCCTCAAAACTTCCTTAACTTGATGTAATCGTATAATCGGACGAGTATCCTTTTGTTAAATAAGGAACAAACTTCTACTTCTTATTGTTGAAAATAAAATACAATTTTGGTCTTTATATGGATCCAAAAACTTCTACTATTCTAGAAAAGCAAATGCTATTAATAAATACTATTATAATCCAGTATCTCTTGACCTTCTAAATTACATTTGATTTTTTAACATTTCCACTACCTTATTTAATAAAAAAAAAAGACTACTAATAACATTTAAGTTTATTCAACACCTTTATACTCTATTTATCAATATATCACATTGCCTATTATTTTTTTTTTCTAAACCATGTATTATATTTTTGAATGTGACATACGTGTATTTGTTTATAAATTAGGAAAAACAAGTTCCTTACATAGATTGGCAAGGTGACATGTATATAAGTTCATGTTTGGATGAAATTATACTTGAAAGGAAAGGAGGAAGCTTCCTAGAAATTGTGTATAAATAATTAGAAAACAAATGCATGTGGGGTAATGCATATGCATGGAGAGATGCAGACATATTCATACATAGTTAGCGGCTATTGGGTGTGTTAAAGGGTTGAGATTTACCAGATATGGATGGGACTGAAACCAATAAGTGTATCTTTGGAGGCAAGTGATATAATGCGACCATGCTATCAACATTTTGGAAGTTCTGAATTATCATTTTTCTCACTCATTGTTTTCAAGAATATGAGTGTGCAACATAAGCTATAGTATATCCTTAAAAAAATTTCATGATTATTTTTAACAAATTTGTTACAGTTAAATTCTAGTTAAATTGAGATCATATTTCTTTTGTTAGAGTTGAATAATTATTTATCTATAAATAATTAGAGCGGTCAAAATAAAATAGCACATGAGCTGAATTCAAATTGGTAAGGATTTTTTAGTCCCAGTAGGGCCAGATAGCTCTTTTGGCCTCTAAAAAACAAAGAAGTTAAGATGAATGAGCATGTTGCTACTTGATACATGTGATCCTCTATAAGTGATGAGACTTATACGACAGTTATACTTGTGCATATGACAAAATTAATTATGAATATATATATGGTTATTAATAGTCTCAATTACAATATTCTGCAATCTTCTTGGACATGGAAATGGGACCACAATTTTTTGGAAATATATGTAGTTTCCTATGATTTCTTAAATATGTGGTGTGTTTCAGAGAATGATGAATCGTTAGAAGATATATACAACAATAATAGAGGCCAATTTTTTTCATATTTATCTATATATCTAATTTATCAATATATTATATTTAACAAACATTTATTCTATGGCAATAAATCATCAGCAGACATGTCTGCAGAAATTCCTTATCAAGTAGGGATTATATTCGTTCATTTTAAAAAGATAAATAACAAGAAAATATATTAAAATACAACAACAATCACATCAATGATTGAGTTGTGAATTATGCACTTGCAGAATAGAAAATGATTAAAATTCAAATATAAGAAAGTTGTCAATTATAGAGCTACTCCCAAAAACTAAATTCAACCAAAATGAAATTTCAAATTTGAGGACATATCCAAAGGATTAAAAGAACTTGATTTTACCTCACACAAAAAATAAAATAAATAAAAAAACACTAAAAATTTATAAGGTAGATATGTTTTTTTTTTGCCTGCAATATGTTAGACACAGTGATGAATTTAACAAAGCCCGTGAATAAAGAAGTGTAGGACAGTACCTTAGTTAAGAGATTTGTCTCTCACACACTTTTGTGTTGTTGTGAAGTAAAGTAAAAGTTCGACTTGCTAGGTTTCCTCACTTAAAAACTCTTGCACAATTTGTTGTGCAAAATGGTGTTAAGTATGTATTATATAGATAAGATGAATATAGTAATTTAAAAAATATATATATCTTTCGGAAATTTCTTACCACTTTCTATGTTAAGGTACTTTCCAGCATTGATCAGGAAAAAAGGACTAAGCCCCAAACAAAATAGAACAAAAAGAGAAAAAAAAATCAAAAAGGTAAAAAGCTTCTAAAAAAGACAACAATGCTCTTGCATCTAGTCTCTTTCTACATATCCCTCTATGTGTTTAAAGTGTTTTATTATATATAGATTTATTAGTTTATCTATTTTGTATACCTTTTTTTATCACATATTTGTTCTCTTTTTCTTCTCTGTTGTGGAGGATTCAATTATGCATGCAAACACATGCAAAGAATAAAATTAGAAATTCTGCATTTAGATTATGTTTAGGTGTTTGGAGGAGAAGGAGAGAGTTTTGAAAAATAAGAAAGATTAGGTAAAAAGAGTAGAAATATTCTGTTTTGAGAGTTTTGGAAGATTTATTTTTCTTCGTAACACAAAAAACCTTTAATTTGAAGAAATTCAAAATTTATATTGGAAGAGAATTTTTAAAAATTTTAGAAGACTTAATCAATTTGTTCAAATATAATTTTTATTTTAGTATTTCAAATACTATACGAGTAACAACCATAATAACAATGGAATAACAATCATATCTTAGATGTAAATTTAATGAAAATACAAAAATATTTATTACAATTTCACCCACAAAATGATAGTTAAATCCTCTTTTGTTTTTTCTCTTAAAATGCTTTCACTCCTATGCTAGTATAAATGACAATTATAAAAATATTTCTTTTTTCTTCTTTTTCCCATCAATTTACTAAAAATTCTCTCATACTTTCTTTTAATTATATTTACTAATTTATAATGTATTTATCTTTCTTTTTCCCTCCTTTTAAATAGGAAAAGTTCACAATCTCCCCTTTCATTTTAAGCGGAAGGCTCTAACAGGTCAATAAATTTCATATAGAACACCTATTTTTTTTTAGGTAAGAATTTAGTCATCATATCTGAACAATTATTATCATAATAAATTTTTTAAAGTTGTAATTTCTTGGAATCTAACATTTCATGTATTTAGTGATATCTCACATCAATATATTTTAATCTCGAGTGAAAAATTGAATTCTTGCTCAAATGGATTGTTCTTTGACAATCGGAATGCACAACATATTTATGTTGTTCATGCCCTAATTCATGCAAGAACCATTTCATCCATAAAATTTCTTGCAAACTTATGTTGTTACAATGAATTATGCCTCGATGATGATAAATCAACACACTTTTGTAACTTTGATTAACATGATACAACCCCCTATAATAAAAAAACATAAAAATTAATTTCCTAGAATCAAATCTCCCGTCATTTCTGTATCTGTCTATAATCAATTTAGGTTTTCTAATTTTAAAGCACGAACTTAGTTTAGAAGTTCCTCTGAGATATTACAAATGTCAAAATTACTCATTTAACATATGCACTTATTAATTTAAATCACAAGAAATGGATAACCCTCAATCTATCATAAAAAGGATATAAAACATATATATTAATCTTTTGACTATGTTATTCATGAGTAAAGACATAAACATCCACAGAAATCACAAAATATAAGAGTTGAGTAACAGAGAACTCGTTAGGAGAAACACGGGTTCACCCAACCAAAATAGGATAGAAACATGGAAGCCATTCTGACTCATTCGTGCTAGGCAAAAACAAAATACAGTTGGACGAACATACAAGGTTATTTTCAATCCAAGTTACTTCATGAAGAAGCAAGAAGCAAGACAACTCGCTGGGTGAAATGACAAACTCGCTGGGAAAAACAAGGAGGTTTAGAGACCCTTTGGCTAAGTAACTTCAAGGTGAATGAAGGGTTTGCTCGGTTGACGAACAGAGAGGATTACTGGGCAAGAAAAGACGACTAAATTCCACTTGAATGAGCTGAACATAACTTAATGGTTAAGAAAGTAGCCTCATTGGCCGAGCTAAAGATCTCAATGGAGAAAAAAGTCTGCTCATACCTCGATAAATAAATTTCACAGTCAGTCCACTGGAGAACAATTCAATGTATAATTGAAGAACAAAAACAAGATAGAATTGTCATGGAGAAATCCTCAAAGAGGTATTAAAGACCGAAAGTAAAAATTTTGTCTGATCATAGAAATTGTCATCGATGTTATTCTATATATTTCTTCTAGATCATCATTGTAAAGCTATTATGAGTAACAGTAGTTAAATTCTCTTTTGTTAGAGTTAAATGTATTTGTCCAAATACTCATATATATATATATATATATATATATATATATATATATATATATATATATATATATATATATATATATATATATATATATATATATATATATATATATATATATATATATATATATATATATATATATATATATATATATATATATATATATATATATATATATATATATATATATATATATATATATATATATATATATATATATATATATATATATATATATATATATATATATATATATAAATATATAATATTTCAAATTCTACAAATATGAAAAAATGAATAAATGTAACAAATTGAATTTGTTACCAGACTAAAAAATAAGGGGAAAAACTAAAAGAATAAGGGCTTGTTTGTTTTTGATTTGTAAAATTGTTTTTTTAATTTTTAAAATTTGAAAATAAAAAAATTGATAATTTAATTTTGCCAAACCATATTTGAAAACTATATTCTATTTTTATGAGTATTGAAAACTAAAAAGATAAAATATATTTTAGAGATTTTAATTTTCGGTTTATTGGGAAGAAAAAAAAAAGAAAAAAGGAAACATTTTTCATTAATAGTAAGTTTATATTATTGTAGAACTTTAAAATATATTAGAAAATGTATGTGAAACATTTTGTTTAATAAAAAAAGTGTCAAAATTACAAATAAATCTATAAATAATATTTTCAATATATTTTTTCTTTCCTTTTTTCGTATTTCATTATTCTTTAGATTTTTACTCATTTTGATAAAGAAAAAAAATCATTGTATTTTATATTTTTTTATTAATTTTATTTATTTTATATGTTATTCAAATTGAACATTTTTAGGTAAAAATATTAAAATCTCAAATTAAAAATAATAAGAGGAGTTTTATTTGAATTTAAAACTAATATAATATTTTATATGAATAAAACACTCAACGAATTAAGTTACTTGTAAATGAAATTGAAAAATAATAATAGTTAAAAATTTCATCTTGTAAACAAAAATACATCACATATTAAAAAAATATGTTCCCATAATTATTTTTAAATAATAGACAATTACGAGTATTTTCAAAATATCATGTCCGATATCATCCTCGACATTCTAACGATTGTATATAAAAATATCATCTCGTTTATAAAATGTAATTAGTTTTTTAAGCATATAAATTTTAACTAAAATATATTTTATATCATCATCGCCAAATATGACATCATTTAAACATGAATGAGTTTGTTAGATCTAACTATTTTGTCTTAATATTATTTGTAGGTCGACATATTTAAGTTGTTCATGTGGATATACTAAAACATTACTCGTATCATATGAACAAACCATAATAGTTTGCACACATAAAGTCTTGGATGGATCATTTGACCTTTGAGGTTCTAACTTCTTGTATGATGATGGTAAGCCCATGATTTTCGAGTTCACCATGAAACACACATTTTTGCATACATTTTAATATGCACAAATCAACTTACACCGGTGACTTGAAAGCTATATATGCTACTTAATGAATATCGTCCTTATGATTACTTCAACACTTATAAGAGAGAGAAAAAATTCAATTTTTAGACATTCATGATAATTGTTAATTATATGACTCTTGATGGAAGAGTTTACATTTGTCTATTGACTCTTAATGATTAGTTTTTCTTTGTTCGATCCAACTGATGGGAAATTTATTTTGTTCGATCTATAAAATGGAAATAAATTTACTTTATTCAATTCTAAAAATAGGATAATTTTACACTGTTTGAGAACTTTACCATGTTTGACCCTAAAGATGAGAGATATTTACTCTGTTTGATCATTGAGATTGGAAAATAAACTAAATTTACGTGTTTTCAAACATTGGTATTTGATTTCTTCATGGCATCAAAAATAAAAAATAAAATTAAATGATATCACGTAACATAAATTAAGCATACAAATTATATTTTATATTTTAAAAATAAATATGTAATAAGACTAATATTACAACTATAACTTATTGATTTTGAGAAGGTTAGGCAGGTTTCAATACCTCCGCCTCCGTTCCACCCTCATTTTCAAAATTCGGGTTTTTTCATTTTTCTTTATCAATTAATTTGGTTTTTCTCTGTAAAATTTATGCAGCACCGACAAAGTTTGATTAGGGTCAGATTTTATTGTCATTCCTATTTAAGAGTGTCAAAATCAATCCAATGATACGTGAAATTGAAAATTTAATTGCAAAAACTCTTGTTCCATGTTTTTGTCTCCACGAAAGGAAAATTCTTATTTATAAGAAAAATATTGTATAATGGAAATACAAGGGATACTCAACACTAATACAAAGAGAAATCATAGAAACAAAGCCCGACAAAATTCAATGAACACAAACGAGTGGATTAACAAACCATTTGTTCCTATCACAAGAAAGAGAATTTTAAAGTGGCAAAGAACATATGGATGAGGAAATATAAATGCCACAAAATAAGAGAAATACTCCTAAACATGGGACATCACTTACACCCAATTACAATCACGAAAACACACACCACCTGCAAGAATAGACGAATGCCACCGTTATAGCTAAATTTTGTATGTCATGGCTTGTAAAACACAAGCGTTGTTATAATATTATTGTTATTCACTTGTAATTTGTAAACCCTAATAAAGAAAGTGAATAGTAAAACAGTTATAATCAATCATGATTTTCTTCTTCTTCTTCTTCTTCTTCTTCCCTCTTCTCTCTCTTTCGTGAAAACCTAATAGAGTTTCTTGCGTTTGTTCAATAAACTCAATCTTTCTCATAGTTTTAGTTTTTTTCTTGATGACACTTCGTTACAACAAATTGATGCAGTGAGCATAAAGAAGAAGATGTCGTCAACAAAGTATGAGATTGAGAAATTCACCAATTAGAATGGTTTTGGTTTGTGGAGCTTGAAGATGCAAGGTCTGCTAGTTTAGCAGGTTTGCTAGAAGCGTTGAAGGGAGTTATAGCCATGGATGTTGCGCTAATAGATAAAGAGAAGACGATAATGGTAGAGAAATCCCACAGTACCATCATATTAAGCCTTGGTGATAAGGTTCTCTAGCAAGGTTTCGAAGGAGAAGACGACGACGGGTGTGTGGACGAAACTCAAAAGTTTCTACATGACCAAATTGTTAGCCAATCTCCTCTACTTGAAGAAAGCTCTATATTCATTCAAGATTAGCGAAGACAAATCATTGCTAAGAAATTAGATATGTTCAATAAGCTAATTCTTGATCTTGAAAATACCAATGTCATGATCGATAATGAAGATCAAGAGATATTATCGATGTGTGATTTACCATGTTCTCATGCTCACTTCAAAGAAACTCTCTTGTATGGAAGAGATTCCATGCCCTTTGAAGAAGTTCAATCCGCATTGTACTCAAAGGACTTGAACAAGAGGAAGGAGCATAAACCATTGTCCGTTGGTGAAAGTTTGTCCGTTAAGGGTAAATTCTCGAAGAAAGATGGTAAGTTTGAAAAGAAGAAGGGTAAAGGTCAGTGGGAATCTTATGGTGGTGATACTTCTGCAATTAAGTGTTATCGTTGTAAGAAGGAGGGTCACACACGAAAGGTGTGCCCTGATCGACAAAATAAAAATGGTGGTAAAGACAATGGTAATGCAACCATTGTGCAAGATTATTTTGAATCATGTGATATTATTGTAGTTTAGAGCAGGAATTCTTGCAAGGAATGGATCTTGGACGCATGTTTCACTTGGAACATGACTCCAAACAAAGACGTGTTTGAGGAATTTTGTGATTGAGATGGTGGATCAGTGCTGTTAGGAAATGACAGAGCCTGTAAAATTTGCAAGAATTAGATCTGTCACATCCAAGCTCTGTGAAGAGTCAATAAAGCTATTGACTGGTGTCAGGTATGTACCTAATCTAAATAGAAATTTTATTTCCCTTGATGAATTTGAAGAGAAAGTATATGTTTTCAAAGGAGAGCAAGGTATCCTAAGGGTAATGAAGGGGACGAATGAAGTCTTGAGAGGCAACAAAAGGTAAGGACTGTATACTCTTGAGGCTAAGGTTATAAGTGGTTCAACATCTGTGGTATCCACAAAATCTGTGTCGAAGACTGAGCTATGGCACAAGAGAATTGGCCATGTTAGTGAAAGAGGCCTGGTCGAATTTTCGAAACAAAATCTACTATGTGGTGACAAGGTCGAAAAGATGGATTTTGTGAACCTTGTGTATTTAGTAAATCCTGTAGGGTGAAGTTTAACAAAGGTAAATAAAGAACATGTGGATCCCTTGATTATGTCCATGTTGATTTTGGGGGCCTTCAAAATGTCCTTCACATCCAGGTGCAAGGTATTTTCTATCCATAGTTTATTATTATTCCAGAAATGTATGGGTATTCAATTAGAAAGCTAAGGATGAATATTTTGAAAATTTCAAAAGTTGGAAGACTCTAGTCGAAACTAAACTAGTAGAAAGGTAAAGAGATTGAGGACCGACAATGGTCTTGAGTTTTAGAAAGACTTAGAAGCATGTTGGTTAGTGTTGGATTGAAGAAGGTGTTTTGGGCTAAGGATATTACGAAAACAATATATCTGATAAATAGATGTCTCTCGACTGCCTTGGGGATGAAGACACCTAAAGAAGTTTGGTTAAGACATCTACCTAATCTCTACAGACTTAGAGTATTTGTCTATGTAGCCTATGCACACATTAGACAAGACAAGCTTGAACCTAGAGCTTTGAGATGCATATTCATGGGGTACCCTAAAGGATTCAAAGTTTATAGGTTGTGGTGCCTAGAACCAGGTCACAAAAGGTGTATCACAAGTCATGATGTATTTTTTAATAAAGCAGAAATGGCGTGCAAGAAAACTGATGATATTGGTTTAAATGCAGAAATC